>JAHDVF020000876.1:0-452073 GCA_022606425.2 Lepidostoma basale
TGTGTGCTGCTGGAATTACTCAGTGGAATGGAAAATAAAGAAGAATTGCAGCATGCAGATGCACCAATATGGCTCATTATCAAAATAATTTCAATCCCAATACAAAAATATCCCCATTAGACCAGTGGTCTCTCACAACCAGGCAATTATTTTATCAAAACTTAATATCTAATCCCAAAGATATAGATTTTCGCCCTGCCAGAACAATTTTACATTAAAACAACATTATTAAAATAGATTATACAAATTAACTAATTATTACACAACGAAACGTCATAACCTAAAATGACACGTAAGTAAAACGAATAAATTGATTGTATATCATTAGAACTTTCTTATCGTTGCTGTGGTAATTTTAATATTTCCCTGACCAAAGTACGCGTATAAAGAACACCTTTATGTTTGAATTCATCAAATGTCATATAAATTGTATTTTAAATAACTAATTAAAATCATAATAATTAAATAACATTAATAAAATAGCGCAATACCATTCAAAATTCTGCCAGTTGTTACTCGCCCGCTACTCCAGGGTGCATCTTATCATCCGTTGTCCCTGCTATATGACCGATTCCATTCCGATCTCTGATTAATTAATATTGTTTCCTAGAAATAAAAAAAAATAATATTGGAATTGGCATAAGGCGGACATCGAAGAGGCGCATATGGCAAATTTTCAACTTCCATACAATTAATGAATTCCAAGTGTTCACTAAGCAGTATATTTAAAAAAATACTCGAGGCTCTTGATCGAGCATTGCAAGAGTTGCGTGGAAATGTGTTAATATTATATGTAGGAGATTTTAGAAACTTTACCTGAACGGCAAAAATAACTACCAAAAACTATGCTAATCAATGCAGTTATGATTGTGCTAAAGAAATAACAAAAATTTTACAAAAGCATTCATTACAACCAGACTCCTTCATATAAATTGTCTATATTCTTATATATACAAAATAAACCAATTAATTCCAAATTTAAACCTGTACATATCAAAATATAAACATTGAACTTACGGAACTGATAATCGCCGTTTTCGTGAATAGCTCACCTCAAGGGCGCTTTGACAATGTTTTTAGTCATGAAAGGTGCATGTAACAACAGCGAAATCACGATCGTAGAAACTTACTTTATTGTCTCTGATGTGAATTTCATGGACAACAAAATCAAGAATTTTGTTTCTCTAAACATATGAATGTTTTGTGCAAATGTGATATAATATTGTTTATTGATATACAGACAACCGTTGTTACCATTTTATGCGATAATTTGAAAAGGTGGGTTTTTAGGTGAGAATTAAAGTCTGTCGGCTTGTCAATGCATCTGAGGCGTGCAGGAAGCATATTTCAGTCAGCCCGAGCAACACAAAATTCAGATATATAGGTGGCACGTTTGGGAATGTGCTTAATTATTGTCTATAAACTGTAAATTTAAAAACTTTACCTGAAATTAATAATGGAATTTTCATATATGAATGAAAACTACTAAAAGTAGCTTATGTGTAATGTAAAAATGAGCCGGTTTTCATTCGCCACTCCAGGGTACATCTAATTCACTGATCATCCGTTGTTTGATTGATCTAATTCCATTTTAACGAAGTTATTTTAACGAAGTTATCATTAGAACTTTCTTACCGTTGCTGTGGTAATGTAACAATTTCCCTGACCAAAGTATGCGTATAAAGAAAACGGCAAAATAGAAGAAACTGAAAATATATTTATGTATTAGAAATATAAATATTAAACAACTTACGGAAGCAAGTTTCTTCATATTAAAGTAGAATTGCAACATGCAGATGCACCAATATGGCTCATTAACAAAATAATTTCAATCCCAATACAAAAATATCCCCATTAGACAGTGGTCTCTCACACCAGGCTCTGAATTATTTTATCAAAACTTAATATCTTATCCCAAAGATATAGATTTTCGCCCCGCCAGAATTATTTTACATTAAAATAACATTATTAAAATAGATTATACCAATTAAATAACTAATAATTACACTACGAAACGTCATAACCTAAAATGACACGTAAGTAAAACGAATAAATTGATATTGTATATCATTAGAACTTTCTTACCGTTGCTGTGGTAATGTAACAATTTCCGAAATATAACTTTGAAATATTTAATGCGGAAATATAATATGTATTCATTTCAACGGCAAAATAGAATAACTTGAAGATATATATGAATTAGAAATATAAGTATACCTACAAAATATTACGACGTAAATTACGTTTTGACATGAGACCACGTGACCAATCGAACGGCTAGAATTCTAGAAAACGAATATCATTAAGTAATCACCGTCGAACGTAAGAGAAACGAATAAGTTTCAGCCACACGAAAAAATAAGATTTCGTGCATAACCTCAAAATGAAATGTAAAAATTATACTCGCCAAAATTTGGAAGCATAATTACCTGTCTACATTAATGTACATTAAAATATGGCCAATAAAATAGACTGTACCAATTAAACAACCAATTATTTTAGTACGTAATAAGTAAAACGTATTAAGTATTATACATCGCAATATATTGGACTGTCAGAAAGCAAAACACATTGTTGCCAGTACACAAAATTACATGGAGACTGAATTCTCTCCAGACCATGTCAAACGAATATAGACTCAAAAGATTGATACTCAGGTGATACGAACATTAAGGTCTATATTCGTTTGCAATACGAAAATTTTCAATTAATTGATTAATTTATAAAGTTAATTAGAGCTCGATTAATAACAAAAATATGCCTATGACGACCGCTGAATTCCACTTAGTCCATTCTCCAAATTTCAAAAGGATCAGCTCAGGAATCACCGAGAAAGTAGGAGACACACAGATGGGACATTGAGTTTTATTTATATGTAGATGTAGATGTAGATGTAGATTACTACCTATTATCGGATTTAATAAGGGGGTGATTAACCGACCCCAACTTGGGAAACCACGGGCAATTTTGGCTAATGGGGAAGAGACGACTGCCGGAGATGGAGACTTCCGCTAACGACCTGATGATTATTAGCGCTCTTCACATTCTTGCACGAATTATTGGGTCCAATCAAGAAGGTGCGGGGAGAAAACACGGACGTTTTGAAAATAGTTCCCCGATATATTGAAACAAATTGGAGTCATGTCGGTCGGTAATTTATCTATGTATCTAGTATTTAATATCAATAAAAATGTTACACTACATTCTATAGGAATGACATGTTTCGTCTTGCTAAGGCATTATCATTTGATACGTTATCATTATTACCTATGCAATATTCAATAGGAATTTCAAATTTCAATATGCAAGGAAGGTGTATCTACGTGTGGTGTTACTATAACTGTAACACCCGGCGCTTCTGGAAACGACACAAAATCGGTGAAACCTTCCACCACAATGACAAGAAAACAGGAGAGATAAGGCCATTTTCAGCTCCGCTTCCATGTCTGTTGATCCTGGGCAACACGCATTCATGTCGTACCGGCGGTCTCTTTAATGTCGTCCCTACATTGAAGTCGGGGACGTCCTGGGTTTCTGGCTACAATTCTAGGACACCAGAAAAAGAGGCATTTTGTCCATCTATTGTCAGCGCCGTAAGCAACATGGCCTGCTCAGTGCCATTTGAGCGCTGCCACTCTTCCGATGATGCCTGACACGTTCTGGTTCTAATAGTGGGGTTTCTCACCCTGGCCGCTATACTGATTCCCAACGTTCCTCTTTCCATCGCTTTTTCTACAATTCGCAATTTATTTGCGCTTTTCTGAGACAATGTTTTAGTTTCAAACCCATAACATAACACCGGTAGAACGCAGCAGTCAAGTACCATCTAATAGACATTAATAATACTGTGGACTGTAACTTGTTCAGACCGGTAGGCGGCTTCTGCTGGTCCATCCACCTATCAGCAAGTCTAGAAGCGCACTCCATGAAGGGGCGGTACTGGACTATTCCGAGAAGCACGCTCAATTTCCTCGGCTCCATGTGCTAATTGCAGTGTGAATTGAAAGTTTGGAATCGAGTTTAATGGACTGACCGCGGGCAGAGAAGTCGGCCATACTTCACGGGCCAGAAATATTCCGAGCATATAATAAGTTCTTTGCCAATTTTTTTGCTTTTAAAATACAGAACATCTGTTATCAATTCTCGCCACTACTCTCCGAAATAGCATTCGGGACAAAAATAGCGCATTTATTTCTGGTCAGTCCGTATAATTAGACCTGTGTGTGGCGACTTTTAATTTTGAATCTCGAATTATTTCATGTTTACGCGCGCACGGGCGGATGACATTTTTGTTTTGCCAGCGGCAGCACTGGTTGTAAATCTCCGATAAAAGATGGACACGGCCATCCGAGCGGGAAGATTACCGCATAGCGGCTGCCTCAAAGAAAACTCTCAATTATTCTTAACACATCCGTATCTTTGGTCGGAAACCCCAGCAACGCGATTAAAGCACATGTCTCCAATGTAAGGCAGATGGTGAACAAAGGATTAATGAAAAGCAGATGATTGCATCTTGCAAGTAAAATTAAAAAGGATCACTTAGGACATATTGGTTATAAAGTTGTATACAAGCAGTGTGAATGAAAAAATAAGCCGGGAAAACTTGACATAACCAAATTAATCAATTACTAATAGGCAACCACATTCGAAGTTGAAATAATCGACGAGCGTGCGTGTAGTGTATAGAGGAAGATATTTTAATAATATTTACAACGAAATACAAGAATAAAAGAGTTTTTATTAAAATTTAGACTCATTAACTGAGTTTGCGGTAAGTTATTATACAAATGTATTTCTAATAATAACTATTTGTAAACTATAATTTTACGAAAATACTCAGATGAAAGAAAAGTGAAAGTTGCCAAAGAAAAGTTATAAAAAAGTGTACGCAGTTGATGACGGAAGTTTATACATTACTTTTGGTGACCTGATGGTGTTATTTGCACGTTCATAGATTGTACAAAGAGTTCAAAAGATAGTTTTTATTGAGTGGATCGATTAAAAAAATAGTTAGCCATTTATCGAAAAAATATTTATTAATTTAATAATTACGTACGTAACGTTGGACACGCGGGAATAATGAATGAAGAATGGTACAGAAAACGATGTAAAACTATTGTAGAAATAGAGGAAGACAGGGAAAAACGTGGCATGATCAAATCAATCAAATATTAAATGTATCAATGTTGAAGAAGCGAGAGAAGTATGTTGGGAAATAACAGTGTGGTGGTCTAATCTTTAGACGACTAATGGGTAGTAATGGTTGTTTTTTAAATTTTATTATCATACAAAACCCAGCCTCTTGGAAACGACTGCTACAGGGCCCGCGCTGGCTTAACCCGCACTGACTATAACTGCTGCTTCTTCACCACCTCTACGAGTATATGGTTTAACCATGTATTATCGAGATATGTTCAGAATCTCAAAACAAACGGATAATTTTAACGTGCAAATGTCCTATTTATGAATGTTAATGACACGTTCGTAAAAGTATATATAGGTATTCTACACAGAATGATTTTAAAGAAATCAAGAGAAATTAATTATCTTAAATTGATTTCTTGGCGCTGGCAAGGACATAAACAAGCTGTTAAGTCAATTAATTTAATATGATATCAAAGAAAACTTACGTTTTCTAAGAACCTTATTATATTTCATAGACGACACTCGTGTCAAAATGACAAGAAATATGACTGCCACACCGATGGTCCCTGGTTCGATTACCGGCGATATCAGTGTGATTGTCACATTGTATTTTTGATTTGGTGTAGAATTCACGTGACAATAAAATGGCGATAGATTAGCTACCTATCACATGTCATGAGAATCAATAGTTAAAAAGTTGTATAAAATTGTTGGGTTGAAATAACCTACTGTATGGAAATGTGGAAAACAACGGGAAAAGGGCCTAAGCGCCCTTGAGGTGAGCTATTCACGAAAACGGCGCTATACAAATTAGCCTAATTATTATTATTATTATTATTACTATATATTATAAAAACCTCCAAAGATGTTAATAAACTTTGCTGCAAACCAATCCCTATAATTGTAACAAAAAAAAAATAGAAGTGATGTGTTTAGCTTTGCTAGAGCATTATCAAATGTCACAAGGCAAAAACCTAAATCCTCATAAAATAGAATTAAACTTCGAAGAAACGTATGTTATCTCTAATATTAATACGTACATCATTTCAGGCTAACAATAGATAAAATACTTATTCGTTTGTATTTCCCTGATTTTTAAATTACTGTATTTTTCAATCACTATACCATAGATTGCCAAAGAAGCCATCAGAACATTTCAGGAGAGCGGTGGTTTCTCCTGCGCAACGGAGGCATTGAATAAATACATATTGAAAATTAGAAGCATAACTTTAAAACACGTTTGTTAAATATGTTTTATTTATTTACAAAGCAAGCATACAAAACGTAAATTGTAGCCGATCAGTGATCAAATCTTTCCACAGTTCATAACGAGAAATTATTGGCAGACGGGCGCTTTTTCTATTGTCTGAAAGTATCGGCATAAATATGCGTTTTACTTGTTTACATAAAATTGTCTATGATGTAAAACATCAGCATAAATATATATTATAAAATAATGTAAAACCATATCTCTGTGTTTTCTTTATTTTGAAGGAGTGGCACCTATGCTAATTAGTCTGGAGACCAATTTAGGTACTATAGCATAACTTAACCTTCCCTTACCGACGCTGTGTAGCTACTCCACATACAAATAAATTATTTTATTATTACACGATAAATGCTTTTGGGCACAGGATAAGTACAATATTTCATCGAAAATCATAGATACTCACACTTTCAAACATGTGACTAAATCTTAACGAAATTCCAAGAGCGAGAAAGACAATTTTTTGACGAGTTTTATTATTTGAAAAGCGAAGCGCCACACAACTATTTTCATCGCCCTCTCGCTACTATAATATTCGGAGCGTGGGAAAGACATAAATACTCAAATGTGTTATTTATTTAAAGGAGTAGACCGAATGTTTCCGTCAAAAAATGGTTTAGACGCTCTTGGGCATTCTCCCTAAGCGGTATTCTCACTCGATAGTTTTTCAAGTTGAGTGCTAGCTGGGGATTTTTCATGGGTTTTAAACAACAAAATTATGAATTATATCACTTTTTTCTTCAATTTGTTGTAAATTGAAACAAAATCATCTGATTTCAAATTCTCATTTTGAAGTGTGCACTGATTACCCGTCAGTCGGTCCGTCCACTAACTTTGTTTAGCTCAGTAGGGAAAGGTTAGTTTTCAACAGGGTATGTTTTAACACCAATGTATTCAATCAGGTAGAGTGTGTCCTGTCATCAATGCTGGTAATGGTAGAAGTGCTATCTCTCGCGAAAGTGTACAGTGTCTTCCGTTTCCAGCAAAATGGCGGCAGTGACGTGTGTGGAGCGCCAACTCCCGTTGCCAACTGCGCTATTCAAAATACATCTGACAACTGACTTTAATATCCTCCCATTAAAATGGCGTAAAAAAACTATTTGATAGTGTCGCTGTCGTGTTCCGGGTCTACAGCTGCGGAGTCGCTTCTCATTAGATCTGTATTTTGGAAATATGAGAATTAACACATGCGTCAAGTACCTACCTACTTTATTACAAAATAATTTTACCGATATAAAGCAAATAATTTGATGTATTATACAAATGTCGCTTTGTTTATAATGCTTTCTCTATTATTATTCATGTCCTCAATTATAAATTATATTTACAGAAAAACAATTATATTGGGCTCAATAGAAGACTAGGTAGGTAACTCTAAGTTTTGCGGTTTATAGCTATTTCATAATAATAATAATAAAATAAGCGAAATTTTAAAACTCCGTTTTTGTGATGTAATCGTCTCAAGGGCTCATTACGACGCGATTAAATCTAAATATGAACGTTGCATCTGATATTCGCGATCGGTTAGAAAGTACACTAAAACAAAATGTACAAGTTGGGTTTTAATTCGGGTATGAAATATGAGTTTTCAGTTTTGATCTGAAATCTGCCGGATCATTTATGCATCTAAGACATGAAAGGAGATTGTAGATCGTTCCAAGCTGATGGGCCAAAATGAAATCATTTCTTTACATCAACGGACTGAATGGCCTTTCCAATCCTATAAATGGATAAGCGCAATGATAATAATGTTAAGGAGAAGCAGGTGTCCCAGAATTAGAAGAAATAATTGTTTATTATGTTTTATTCCAAATCCGTGGACACATATCCCAATAATTCCTAATGAAGATCAAAAGCAATCAGTGTGAACATTCTTATGAAATAATAATCTACATCTACATCTACATCTACATCTACATCTACATCTACATATAAATAAAACTCAATGTCCCATCTGTGTGTCTCCTACTTTCTCGGTGATTCCTGAGCTGATCCTTTTGAAATTTGGAGAATGGACTAAGTGGAATTCAGCGGTCGTCATAGGCATATTTTTGTTATTAATCGAGCTCTAATTAACTTTATAAATTAATCAATTAATTGAAAATTTTCGTACTGCAAACGAATATAGACCTTAATGTTCGTATCACCTGAGTATCAATCTTTTGAGTCTATATTCGTTTGACATGGTCTGGAGAGAATTCAGTCTCCATGTAATTTTGTGTACTGGCAACAATGTGTTTTGCTTTCTGACAGTCCAATATATTGCGATGTATAATACTTAATACGTTTTACTTATTACGTACTAAAATAATTGGTTGTTTAATTGGTACAGTCTATTTTATTGGCCATATTTTAATGTACATTAATGTAGACAGGTAATTATGCTTCCAAATTTTGGCGAGTATAATTTTTACACGTCATTTTGAGGTTATGCACGAAATCTTATTTTTTCGTGTGGCTGAAACTTATTCGTTTCTCTTACGTTCGACGGTGATTACTTAATGATATTCGTTTTCTAGAATTCTAGCCGTTCGATTGGTCACGTGGTCTCCTGTCAAAACGTAATTTACGTCGTAATATTTTGTAGGTATACTTATATTTCTAATTCATATATATCTTCAAGTTATTCTATTTTGCCGTTGAAATTAATACATATTATATTTCCGCATTAAATATTTCAAAGTTATATTTCGGAAATTGTTACATTACCACAGCAACGGTAAGAAAGTTCTAATGATATACAATATCAATTTATTCGTTTTACTTACGTGTCATTTTAGGTTATGACGTTTCGTAGTGTAATAATTAGTTATTTAATTGGTATAATCTATTTTAATAATGTTATTTTAATGTAAAATAATTCTGGCAGGGCGAAAATCTATATCTTTGGGATAAGATATTAAGTTTTGATAAAATAATTCAGAGCCTGGTGTGAGAGACCACTGTCTAATGGGGATATTTTTGTATTGGGATTGAAATTATTTTGTTAATGAGCCATATTGGTGCATCTGCATGTTGCAATTCTACTTTAATATGAAGAAACTTGCTTCCGTAAGTTGTTTAATATTTATATTTCTAATTCATAAATATATTTTCAGTTTCTTCTATTTTGCCGTTTTCTTTATACGCATACTTTGGTCAGGGAAATTGTTACATTACCACAGCAACGGTAAGAAAGTTCTAATGATATACAATATGAATTACAATATGAATGAATGACACAATTCTTATGACTTTTTCCGTTTATTTCTAGGAAAATAAAGTAACGGATCAGAGATGGGACGAAAATTACCGATGCAGCGTGCAAAATAACTTCGTTAAAATGGAATTAGATCAATCAAACAACGGATGATCAGTGAATTAGATGTACCCTGGAGTGGCGAATGAAAACCGGCTCATTTTTACATTACACATAAGCTACTTTTAGTAGTTTTCATTCATATATGAAAATTCCATTATTAATTTCAGGTAAAGTTTTTAAATTTACAGTTTATAGACAATAATTAAGCACATTCCCAAACGTGCCACCTATATATCTGAATTTTGTGTTGCTCGGGCTGCCTGAAATATGCTTCCTGCACGCCTCAGATGCATTGACAATCCGACAGACTTTAATTCTCACCTAAAAACCCACCTTCTCAAATTATCGCATAAAATGGTAACAACGGTTGTCTGTATATCAATAAACAATATTATATCACATTTGCACAAAACATTCATATGTTTAGAGAAACAAAATTCTTGATTTTGTTGTCCATGAAATTCACATCAGAGCCAATAAAGTAAGTTTCTACGATCGTGATTTCGCTGTTGTTACATGCACCTTTCATGACTAAAAACATTGTCAAAGCGCCCTTGAGGTGAGCTATTCACGAAAACGGCGATTATCAGTTCCGTAAGTTCAATGTTTATATTTTGGTATGTACAGGTTTAAATTTTGAATTAATTGGTTTAATTTGTTCGTTGTGTAATAATTAGTTAATTGGTATAATCTATTTTAATAATGTTGTTTTAATGTAAAATTGTTCTGGCAGGGCGAAAATCTATATCTTTGGGATTAGATATTAAGTTTTGATAAAATAATTGCCTGGTTGTGAGAGACCACTGGTCTAATGGGGATATTTTTGTATTGGGATTGAAATTATTTTGATAATGAGCCATATTGGTGCATCTGCATGTTGCAATTCTTCTTTATTTTCCATTCCACTGAGTAATTCCAGCAGCACACATACCCAAATACACTATGAGTTACTTCAGCTGTTTTAGTTTTTCTCTGAAAACAAATGCTGTGATAGGTAAACATATCCTTATATGCAGCATTAGCTGCCTCAGTTAGAAGAGTCCAGTAATATTCCATTTTTGACCATTAAATTCTACATTATGCTGAGATTTAAAATATTCAAAGATAATGAAATTGATTTCAGGTTATTTCATTTGCTTGAGGATGGGGAAGACAACGCAGAAGATAATGGATTGCGCATGTGCAGAGGATGGGGAAAACAACGCAGAAGATACTGGAGTTCGCATGTCCAGAGGATGGATCCCACACTTCGATATATGCGTATCACAAGACAATGTTGTTATCTTTATGAACTAATTTGGAATGGTATGTACAGGTTTAAATTGGATTAATTGGTTTAATTCGTTACATAAGAATATAGACAATTTATGTTTACTACTCCATGATACATTCTCATCTGTCTTACCTTTCCTGTATTTGGGGCTTTATTACAAAGAAGAAAGCTAATGAGATTCAGGTGATCCAAAATCGGGCTGTTAGAAATATTTTCCGTCTACCGTGGTACACTCATGTAAGGGCCCTATATTCTCAGACGAAAATAATTCCATTTCAAATCCATCCAAAATTAGAGATCACTAAAACTATAATACAAATAATAAAGTCATCAACGCGCTCTAATACTCGACCAATATTCAATACGGACGTACACCAACATGATACGCGCTCACAGAATAAGAAGCATTGCGTTCAACTAGATTCGGTGTAAAATCCTTACAATTTATAGCCTCTACAGAATTTAATAAACTCCCTAATGATTTAATAATGATGTCGAACCAAAAACTTCAATCTGATCAACTTAAAAGTAATTTTTACATTACATTTTTACATTTTTACATTACACATAAGCTACTTTTAGTAGTTTTCATTCATATATGAAAATTCCATTATTAATTTCAGGTAAGGTTTTTAAATTTACAGTTTATAGACAATAATTAAGCACATTCCCAAACGTGCCACCTATATATCTGAATTTTGTGTTGCTCGGGCTTTCACAGTAGTAGGTTCGTCCGCCTGAAATATGCTTCCTGCACGCCTCAGATGCATTGACAATCCGACAGACTTTAAATATCACCTAAAAACCCACCTTTTCAAATTATCGCATAAAATGTTAACAACGGTTGTCTGTATATCAATAAACAATATTATATCACATTTGCACAAAACATTCATATGTTTAGAGAAACAAAATTCTTGATTTTGTTGTCCATGAAATTCACATCAGAGCCAATAAATTAAGTTTCTACTATCGTGATTTCGCTGTTGTCACATGCACCTTTCATGACTAAAAACAATGTCAAAGCGCCCTTGAGGTGAGCTATTCACGAAAACGGCGATTATACAAATTAAACAAACAAACAAACCATCACGCCGTTTCCCCACAGGGGTAGGCAGAGAGAATGGACCATAACACTACTCTATCCTGGCAAACCTCTCTAGCTTCCTCCACATTCATACAACGAGTCATACACGCATGTCGATTCCTCCGACTTCTAACATGACCAACCTTTAAAATCTGATTAGTTTAATTAATTTGACAAATTAATCAAATTAATCAGATTAAAAGGTTTTATTAGTTTTATCGTTTTTGTAAAGAATTTTGACAGGTGTAGAAATAAATTTTTCATTTGTTCCAATGACAATTTGAATCATTTCTTCAATATTATTTTCAAGTTCTTGCTGGTTAAGTGCCTTACTACAGATAATTTAAAAAATGGTGGATACGTGTAACATAAATTAAATAAACACAAATGTCCGGATCGTCCAAGTCAACATGTGCAACATCGAAAAAAACATTATGTGTTATTACATTATGTGCTAAATTAAAAAACAGTGGATACGTGGAACATATTATAAATTAAATAGACAATATGTGCACCGTCTAAAAAGAACATTTTGTGTAAAATTATTTTTATTTTGTTATTTTATTTTATATCATTGTATTTTATATTATTTGTTTTAGATTTATTTTGTGGGTGTTGGACGATCGAAGTGTGCGCGGGAGATGCCTATTGGTGGCGATGAGGTTCGCAACCCATCACACCGCGCCTCCCGCGGGGCGAAAAGAGAAGGATGGAGTGCCGCATCAGTAAAAGTGTGACAGTCCATTCTCTCTGCTTACACTTTCGGGGAGACGGCGTGATGGTTAGTTAGTTAGTTAGTTAATTTGACAAATTAGCCTAATTATTATTATTATTATTATTATTATGCATATAGCATGAACTGCCTTTTATATGAAGAATATCTTCAGCAAACAAGTGAAAAACAGTTGTAATTCATTCATTGTATGGAAATTTAAATTTTGCCTTATGCGCCTCTTCGGTGTCCGCCTTATGGCAATTCAAATTTTTTTTTTTTTAATTCCAGGGCCCAAAATTGATGAATCAAGGATCGGACCAAAGTTGCCGATGCAGCGTGTAAAATAACTAATGTTTAAATGGAATGGGATCGGTCATAAAGCAAGGACAACGGGTGATAAGATCTTCTGGCCTGGAGTGGCGAAAGAGAAACAGCTACACAAATTCTGGCAGATCACAAGCAAGATGGTCTGATGACATTAAACGAGTGGCAGGAGGTCAATGGCGCAGAGCGGCGAGGGATACAGTTGTGGAAGTCGGGAAGGGAGGCTTTTGTAGTATTATCATCTATATTACTATTCCACGCCAGCGGACTCGCAGTGCCGAAATCACGATCGTAGAAACTTACTTTATTGGCTCTGATGTGAATTTCATGGACAACAAAATCAAGAGTTTTGTTTCTTTAATATAATGAATGTTTTCTGCAAATGTGATATAATATTGTTTATTTGATTATTAAATTTCATATAAAATATTCAAAAAATAGTTTTTCAATTACCTTAGTAATATGTATTCAAGTTTATAATTCACAGCGAGTTTGCTTGGATTGAAACTTTGTTTTAAAGATATAGACACACATTTTTGCATCCATACACATGGCATTTAATCCAATAAATAAACGAATTGTTATTGAACTTTAATTGTATTTGTTGAATATATATTGGGTTTATTTATGTACTCGAATTTAGCAATAGCGAAGCGTTGCCGGGTCAGCTAGTTAAATATAAACTGATAAGTTCCCCTAGAAAAGCCAAATCCGAAAGTTTCCCTGTGAAAATGCGAGAAAGTCAGAATAGAAAAATATATAAATTGATTTAAAATTATATTGAGTAACCTTTTGATTTGTTAATTAATAATATATATTTATATTATTTGAAGTTTAAAGTTTTCATTGGTACGACGGGTCTGTGCATGCGTAGGTACTTTTTTAATTTACTCTGAATATATAAATGAAATATTATTTCTAAACTAAGTTCAGTTATTCAGCATTTTCCGAAGGCACACCTATCCGAAGTTACCTTTATCACCGAGTTTCACCCAAACTATTCTTCAATGCAAAGTAAAATATAAATTAGGTTCTCTAGTTATAGTACCCATGGTAATGGTGTGATGTAAAATATAAACACAATTTACCGGAATAGAGAATTTAGAGTTACCTAGTATTGAACCCACGATATACCTTTTATATATTATAAATTTAAATCATTTTATATATTTATTATATGGTATACAAGATGGGAGTATTTGACATAAAGTAATTTCATCTTTATGTTGGAATTTAATGAAATTATTAATTGACGTTTTCAGCGGAATTTGAAACGCTTAAATTTAAACGTATATTAGTTGCGTTATTTGTCTCCGGAAATAAGTTGGATATCCGTCGTGTTGTGGATTTGCGGAAAAGGTACTCTTCCAGTCTGCTGGCGACTCATATACAGCGGCAGCAAAGCTGAAAAAGACATTTCTACGCTCATCCAGTCGTCTGGTCTATCCTGGAGCTCGTGCTTCAAATGCCGCGCGCCCCGCCCGATGTCTATAATATACTCGCAGTATAGACTATAAGTATGATGCGATAATTACAGGTTAAGGGGTCAGGTGGCGGAGTAGGCGCCGACTGGCTAATTCCCCCGCCACAGATCACAGGATCAAGCTGGGGACAAGTGCCGCGGCTAATTGGGGGTCAGGGGGCCCATCAGGAGCAGTTGCCGTGTCGCGACCTCTCCTTTCTCGTAATTACTAAATACAATTACTACCTATAGGTATACTCATATAACACACCGTGTCAAAATGTACCTACCTATTTCTCTTTACTATTTATCATAGATAATACATATAACCACAGATTTTTGTGTACCGATAAAGTCGCAAATACATATACATTTTATTTATTCCTTCTTGAACAATGATCTAAAACTCCATATTAAATAATTAATACAAATGAAAACGTCTATTTTATAAAAGTTTTATTATAATTTATGGGAATAATCATGTTTCAGCTTTCTTAAGGCATTATCACATTTGATAATGCCTTAGAAAGGTGAAACATGTCATTCCCATTCACTATATCAAAACTTCTTTAAAACAGACGTTTTCATTAGTACCTACCTACGAGTATTAATTAATTACAATATATACATTTCACATTCTACTGTTCTTGTGATGTTCTTCTGCCGACCCTTGTGTATGGAAGTGGAGCATGGAACTGGCAAAAGAAGAATGAGAGTAGAATAATTGCAGTAGAAATGAGATCTCTCAAAAGAATGTGTGATAAAACTGTATATGATGCAAATATAAGAAGTGAATGCAGTACGAATAAAAGTGTTATGAACAAAATAATGAAAGGATCGTTTAGATAGTTTGGAAACATGGAAAGAAGACAGAATGTTGAAAAAAGTATATTTATGTAGGTAAACGACATAAACAGAACTATAAATGCAGTTGTGGCGTATAAAATGCTTCTGGAAGTTTATGGCGATCATGCCCCATCGGATAAATCATGCGGATAATGGTATAGTCGCTTCAAAGCTGGGGATTTTAGCATTAACGACAAAGATCACCCTGGAAGACCGAAAGAGCTGCTGAAATAGGTCGAACCCAAGTGGAATTTCTGAGTCTGAGTCTGAGTCTGTCCCGTAAACTGTCAAGAAAGTCTGTCCAGTTTACGGGACAGACTCAGAAATGAGGACATAGGAGTCAGGACAAAGGTTTCCGATGTTATCAAGATGGCCGTAACCCTCAAGTGGCGATGGGCGGGACATGTCGTTCGCGATCCAGATGAAAAGTGGACAAGGCGACTGCTGTGCTGGTGGCCAAGGACGGCATAGCGTGGAGTTGGGCGCCCACAGTTGCGTTGGCGCGACGATGTCCGGAGAAGTGCGGGAAGTGGCTGGATGCGGATCGCTTAGGATAGACGAGAATGGAAAATGCGAGAGGAGGCCTACGTCCAGGAGTGGACGGTCAATACAGACTGAAGAAGAAGGAGAAGTGGAATTAATCTAAATATATATTATAAAGGAATTTTTAATTATTTTTTTTTTTCTTTATTTACAATGAACTTCTAACAAAAAATTTCAATTAACAGCACTAATACAATATTTTATTTGACATTGTGTTAAATAATGACAACAACAACAACAAACCATCACGCCGTTTCCCCGCAGGGGTAGGCAGAGAGAATGTACCGCCACACTAGGTACTCTATCCTGGCAAACCTCTCTAGCTTCCTCCACATTCATACAACGAGTCATACACGCACGTCGATTCCTCCGACTTCTAACATGACCAACCTTTAAAATTTGATTAATTTGGTCATGCCATGTTTTCCTCGGTCTGCCTCGACTTCGTACCCATTTACATATTAACGTATACTTTCTTAACCATTCTTTCTCCATCCATGCGTTCCATATGTCCGAACCAACGCAGCGATCCTTTCATAATTTTGTTCATTATACCTTCTTCCGCTCTACATTCCTTTCTTATATCAGCATTTGAGATTCTGTCGTATATCGTTCTACCACACATTCGTCTTAGGGACCTCATCTCTACCGCAT
Organism: Lepidostoma basale; assembly: GCA_022606425.2. NCBI lineage: Eukaryota > Metazoa > Arthropoda > Insecta > Trichoptera > Lepidostomatidae > Lepidostoma > Lepidostoma basale. Next base: position 16,618 of record JAHDVF020000876.1, read on the forward strand.
TTATTCTACTCTCATCCTTCTTTTGCCAGTTCCATGCTTCGCTTCCATACATTAAGGTTGGGACCAGAACTCCATTGTGAACGGCCGTTTTCGCTTTCATTGATAAATTCTTGTTTCCAATAACTATTTTTAAAGCTCCATTCACTTTGTTACCCGCACCAACCCTTCTTTCGACGTCACTATCCGTTCGGGCATCTGCTGTGAACATGCTACCTAAATACACAAATTCCCTCACCTGTTCCAAGTTCTCTTCGTTCACACTTATATTACAAACTGTCATTTGCTCTTCCCTTTCGAAAACCATCACCTTGGACTTTCCGACATTCATCATTAAATCATTTGACTTGCATACCTCATTCATTCTCGACACCAAGATTTGTAATTCGTCCGCACTATCCGCAACGAGAACGGCATCGTCCGCGTAAAGCAGACAGTTTACAGACAGATCACTCATCTTAGCACCAGCATTTATACCCTTAAGTTCTTTCATACACTTGTCCATATACAGATTGAACAACCATGGAGACATCACGCAGCCCTGCTTAACACCCTTCGTGATATCAAACCAAGGCGTGATGTCTCCATTTACCTAACACTGGCAGTGCTCCCTTCGTAGAGAGAAGCAACCGCCCGTATCAGTTTTGTGCTCACTCCGTATTCGGACAAGATTGACCACAGTTTATCTCTGTTCACTCGATCATAGGCTTTTTGCAAATCGACAAACGCACAGAAAAGCTTACGGTTTTTGGCCATAAACTTCTCCGCAAGCGTTCGAAGTGCAAAAATCTGATCCATACATCCTCTTCCGGTCATAAAAGCGCCTTGAACATCCCATACTCTTTCAGTCGTCGTCTTTTTTACTCTTTCTATTAAAATTCGGCCGTAGAGTTTACCAACGGCGCTTAACAGACTTATTGCCCGGTGATTTCCGCAGTCCATACGAGACCCCTTTCCCTTATATAGAGGCATGATAACAGCCCTCCTCCAGTCGAGCGGCGTATATCCTTCCTCCTAAACACTGGTTAAAGAGTCTGTATAACCACGCTGCAACAACCGGCCCACCGTTTTTAATAAACTCCAAAGCGACACAATCATAACCAACAGCTTTTCCACCTTTCATACAGCTTACAGATTTTACTATTTCGTTCAAACTTATTTCTGTCATATCTCTTTCGCTATTCGTACAACTCACATTTGTAACGCTCCTTCTCATTGAACTCTCAGTCATTTCACTGCCATATACATCTTTAAAGTATTCCATCCATCTTCCTTGTATACTGTCAAAATCAGTAATCATTCTTCCCTCACAACTCAAAATTGCTTTCGCACAACCATTTTCGGGAGGATTCCGGGCCTTTTGACTTCCTTCCAGAACATTTTTATGTTGCTCTGAAAGTGACTCGTCATCTTGAGACCGTCTTCCTCCTTCAGTTTATCCTTTTTCTCTCTCACTTTCAACTTGACATTCATCTTACAAACTTTGTATGCTTCTTTTGCTCTTTTATATTTCTCGCAATCTCTTTTATCCACAGATATCATATTTAACCATGCATCCTTCTTTTCTTTGACCATAATTTTTACACAGTCATCCCACCAAGCATCTCCATTCCTTCTTCCTTGCACACATGTACCACATACCTCTTTCGCTGTTTCACATAGACTTTCTTTCAATTTGTTCCAGATCTCGTCTATACTTATAAATTCAGATTCTCGACCACTCAGCCTCTCATTCACTTTCGTCATATAACTCTCTTTTACGTCATCGATTTGGAGTTTTTCTATTTTAACTCTAGATGGGGCGGTCACTGTTTTGTTCTTCTTGGTGCGCCAACCTCGGAACAGGTTTATCTTTGTCACCACCAAAAAATGGTCAGTTCCGAGTTCGGCCCCTCTGAACACTCTGGTATCTACAGTGTCCGTCCGTAATCTAGAGTCAACGATGACGTAATCGATAGTCGTCCTTTCATTCCCTCTCTCCCATGTATACTGATGGATCCTCTTATGATCAAACATCGTGTTTGACACAAAGAGGCTCCACTCCAGGCATACACCAAGCACTCTCCTTCCATTATCGTTCGTCCTACTATCACCATACTTACCGAGACATTCTTCATAACCAGTCCTTTGGATTCCTACCCATCCATTAAATAATGATAATAATAATAATCATGATAATTATAATAACATCCGTACACATTAACAAGAGCTTTAATTTATTTCCAGACTTTGTATTTCACACCTCATAATCTGCCATTAGACACACGCGTAGTATATTTTCCATTGAATCAAAGCGAAACAACGCGAATGTCAACTTATCACATACCAGATATACGTTCTACTAATGAGAGAGAACTCAGGAAATTATATATTTTAAAATTCTTCTCCGAATTCACTGGTGGTTGTATTTGAATGTAAAATGCCCACGAACTTAGAAATGCAGAAAGTCTCAAAATGAAAAATGGAATAATTTATCACTCGGAAAAGAGTGGGCCGGCTAATTCATTAAATTTGTTGGAGATTTCAACAATTAAATAAAAATACGCCTTGCTAAATAATGTGGCTCTTGGCAACTTCGATAATGAATGTCTTTCATACTAAAAACCTACACAAGGCCGCCGGGTTTGGGAGGTGAAACATGTTTTCAACCCTTCACCATTATGAAAAATTTGCTAAGTAAATAAACTACTAATATTCATAATAATTTGACGCAAAAGAACTGCTAACTCCATAAAAACACGAAGTTAGGTTATAAATCTAAATTATAAACTAAATCATAGGTTCCCAAAGTGGGCCCCCTGGCCTCCCATACAGACATTTGTATATGATATACATTGTACATAGGTACATTTGTTACATATTAAAAGTTTTTGATGAAATCACCTTAAAAATAAATATCACCTATGATTTTGTGATGTTTCAAATAATCATATACGTACACATGTATCAGTTTTACATTTTCTCTGATATTATTTACTAATAATAATTACCTTTATAATGTATTTTTTCGAATTGTTTTATTTCCAAAACACCTTTTCTGAAATTAAAAAAAATACTCTCGTAGTTGAATATATACGAGTATTTTGATGATTTCAGATTCGACAACCAGATTCGTTATTTGCAGCACATCTGTTCCGTCTTTCTCTTTAGGATTATTGAATAAATATTAATTACTCAACAATTTAATTATCGGCGCATTTTATTTATAACACTATAAGTAAGTATATAAAAATAGGTTCATTTTTCTGTTTTGTTTAATTTAAAAAAGCTAAATTTCCAGGGGGGCCTTGTATAATTTTGTGTCTGAAAGGGGGGCCATGGGTCAAAAAAGTTTGGGAACCTATGAGCTTAATAATAAAAAAATAACAATAATACTCTATTTTTTTTTTACAAAACATGTTTAGTGCAAAATAAAAGTCATATAAAAAAGAGTTTCAGTATTTTTTTTATATTACTGAACTATATTATATAAAAATAATTTAATTAAAAATTAATAGCTATGGAAAAAATAACAATGTTCAAAATTATGAACGTTTTTTTACGATTTAGTAATACGTAATAGTTAATAGTTACGTACAAGGTGTATTTTGTTTATGATGTCCCTTGACAATATTTCATCTATAGGCGCGGTAGGGCATTTGCTAGACGTCACGAAAATTGTAACCTCTACAAATATCACTGTGCCAGATAAATACATGTAGTTCTATAACGCTAGGGGCGTTACAGTCTATGTTGGCTTGCACTAGCTTCCTCGAAAAACTTCAACGTATCGTCAAGCGCAAAACCATACGGCTTTGTAGAGCGTTGTTTTAGCCCGCCAATTTGTCAGTACGCATATGGGATTCAAAGGGAATTCCAAGCAAATGAAATAATAATTGGACTTTTTTAAACTTATCAAATCAAATCAAATCAGTTTATTTCATCAACAGACATTACAAAATTTATTTTTAAGGCATCTATTGAGAACAGGTAAAATAATATATTATATATAGTATACTACCAGAAACGCATAAGAGATGGTTCAACATTAGGAAGACAGGATACTCTCCAGAATTAAGAGTATTTGCCTTCTGAACGTACTTTCACTAACATGAAAGACGTCGATCTCCGAGGAGACCGCGTTCAGCAGACTAATTGCTCTTCCCACCGGTGTCACCAGAGGCAGATTGGTTCTGGCAGCCGGTAGGTAAAACAATCTGTGCTGTCGCTGTCGGAGATATCTATCGGGGACAAAAAGCCGAACACCCTCCAGTACGGCCGAGTTCTCGAAGTATCCCTAATTAATCTAAAGAAATGGGTAATTAGATGTCCATCTCTTCGAAGCTGTAGAGAATTGGTTCCGAGCATTCCCAAAGAAATGCCGTGGGATAGAGCCAAGGATAGCTACCATACTCCCTCATGTAGAGATACCTCAGAAATTTTTTCTGAACCCTCTCCAGCATAATGGAATATCTCGCCTCGTGAGGACTCCATATCACAGAACCACTTTCGAGTCTGCTCCGAACCAATGCGTTGTATAGGACTCTGAGCACATTGGGATCCCTGAAAACTCTGCCGGTCCGGACGATGAAGCCCAACATCTTCAGTGCAGTGCCACAAATTCTCTCAACATGTGCACGAAAAGTCAGCCTACTCTCATAGATGATCCCGAGATCTCTCATCGTAGATACATGTGCTAGTTGCTGGTTGTTCATTGTGTATCTATAATACACAGTTCTCAATGCTCTAGTAAAAGATAGCATAACGCATTTAGAGACATTGAATTGCATTTGATTACTGTGACTCCAGTTGACAATATTATTGATGTCCGACTGGAGGCGAAGACAGTCTCCAGGATTTTTAATTTCCAGGAATAATTTCAGATCATCGGCAAATAAAAGAAATCGCGAGAAGTTTATCACCTTCGCAATATCATTTATGAAGATGGTGAAGAGGAGTGGCCCTAAGTTTGAACCTTGTGGCACCCCTGAATTTACAAGAAAAGGTTCCGATTGAAAAATTCCGTATGAGACGTATTGTTTTCTCCCCTCGAGGTAACTAATGAAAAACATAATCAACTGAGAAGAGAATCCAATTTGAGATAGCTTTGCTATCAGAATGTCGTGGTTCACAGTGTCAAAGGCCTTTGAGAAATCATTATATGAACAGTCAACTTGGTGACCATCATCCAAGGCCCTTGCAATGAAATCTGTGAATACCATGAGATTAGTTTCAGTCGAGCGCCCCTTCCTGAATCCATGTTGTTCTGTTATAATATAGGGGTCGACTTTGGGAAATATCAATTTGTGTAAAATTGATTCAAATAGTTTGGCTGGAGCCGACAGTATCGCTACAGGTCTGTAGTTTTCGACCGACTCTTTTGCGCCGCTCTTGAAAATAGGACTGATTCTGGAAAGTTTCCAGAGATCAGGAAAAGTATTTGTACTTAACGATAGGTTAAATAAAAATACAGCGGAGATATTAGGAGCTCAGAGCAGCCTTTTAAGAAGTAAATGGGAAGAAAATCAGGACCAACCGAGTGCGAATTCTTCATAGCTTTAATGGAGGATATAATATCATTCGCTTCTATCTGCGATATGACAAAGCCATGACCACAACAATTGGCACTTAACTCAGTCGCTGAATTGAAATTAAGCCGCGGGGGAACATTGCTATAGACAGATTGAAAGTGTTTAGCGAATGCATTCACTATATCTACACCCTCAACCTCCCTATCCCCATGCATCATAGTGTTTAGGATGCCCCCATCCTTTCGTAGACTTTTTACGTAGTTCCAGAAGGATCTAGGGTCATCCATAAGATTGCCCTCAATGGTGCCCACATATGTTCGAAAGGCTGATCGAACATTGCGTCTCACCACCGAGCGGTACAGACTGAAAAGTTCGTACTCACTCCGACAACCAGTAGCCTTCCACCTCACATGATGTGCATGTTTGGTCTTAATGTCCGCGATGATTTCCCTGGAAAACCACCTCGGATATCTCCGTCCACCATTGCTTATGCGTTTTCTGGGAAAGCACAAATCAAACAATTTATAAATTTCACTGTAAAAATACTGTAAGGCATCATTTACGGTGGTCAAGTTACACATGTCGCTCCAGTCAAGTTGAGTCATCAGCTGGTACAGCTTCAGAAAATCACCCTGACTGAAGTTCCATCCTCTGAAGATTTCTGTATTATGTCGCGGCACTCTGGTAACACCAGGGTTATCTTTACCAGAGTACTCAAATTCTAGCGCGGGATGGTAATCATCTTCAGAGACTAATGGGGACATTGATCTGGAAACTTGCAACTTTATGTTACTCAAAATCAAGTCCAAGGTTCTGGAATCTGAGTTCAAAACGACATTGTGCTGGGCAATCCCAAAAACTGCGCATAGGTACTCCAAGTCACGCTGGACATTGTCGATCCCATGAGCAGAGTGCAGGTTAAAGTCGCCCATCACAATGACATTTTTACCTCCGATCAGATTGAAGCTCGTATGCATCGCATCAAATAATCGGTTATAAATTTCCCAATTAGACCCCGGTGGTATATATGTTACACATATATATGTTACATGATTTACCCCATACATAAGTTTTACCCAGAGATCCTCATTGACTGATTCAAGATTGGGGACGCGCTCAGCCCTCAGCGCATCCCCCCTCCCGACCGCCAACAAGCAGCCGCCACCGCGACTGTGGCCACTGTCGCCTGCTCGATCTCTGCGAAACACATTAAAGTTCTCTATATCAAAAAGCTCAGAGGAGAGGACGCTCGAATTCAGCCAAGTCTCAGTGAGAGCGATTATGTTAGCGTCACTCACCGAGACATTGGAGAAGAATTTCGAGCATTTTGTCCTCAATCCACGAACATTCTGATATAGGAAAGACAAAGAATTGGAGGAACCAAGTCAGCTCGCTCTCGGAAGTCGCGGAGCCGCAACACCCGCTCGCCACTCCTTGATGAAAGAACGGCGTGGCCAGTGTTTAGGCTCCAGGACCTCCGAGACAACCGAACTCGGTATTCCAATCTTGAACGATACATAGGAACTTCCCTCCTTGGGCTTGATTCTATGCACCGTATATGATGCCTTACGTAAACCATTAAGGTAAGACGCCATGTCACCGACCGAGGTATCGGGGTGGAATGGGAAAAAGTGGAAAAATTTAAGAACAGGGGAGGTGGGGGAGGGGCTGTCCATTCTCCGAGTACCTCGGACGGTGGCAGGTCGCCTCCTGGACACCACATTCCACGGGCCGCCATCACTCCCCACCGGTCTGTTGGCGACTAACGGCGCAGAGGTCTTCTCCAACGTGGCAGTCACTGACTGGTCTCCCTCAGGTTTCCTCACACCCTTCCTCTGCGAGACACCAGATGGTGGACGCTTGCCCTTGGCGGCGTCCTTTGCAGCGTTCTCCCTCTCCACCACCAAGGATCCAGCTATAGTGGCCGCGTAGGTTGCACGCGAGGCGGGAGAAGTAGAAGTAGTTGTTGATGAGGACGGTGGAGGTATACTCATCACCTCAGGACAGCCGGGCTAGGTCCCCGGGCCGATAGTAGTGGTACTAGGTACTCGGGCCGGGTAACAATTTAGTCTTACTGCCACTAAATGTACGCCTTCGCGGGCCGGGCACATCGATCATCTCGCGCAAACTCTTCACTTCGGCAGAAAGGGACCCCACCATTAAACGCTGTTCCACATAACTGTTTTCTAATTCAATCAAATATAACTAACTAACCATCACGCCGTCTCTCCAAAGGTGTAGGCAGAAAGAATGAACGGCCACACTTTTCTTTCCCGGCATATTTCTCTCGCGTCCTCAACATTCATGCACGCGCGTCGATTTCTCTGACTCCTCACATGGCCGACATTCAATATTTGATTTATTTGATTGTGTCATTTTTTCCAATGCACAATGGTGTTCTTCTACCAACCCTTATGTATGGAAGCGAAGCATGGAACTGGCAAAGGAAGGATGAAAGTAGAATACATGCAGTAGAAATGAGATCTCTTAGACGAATGTGTGGATATTCTGTGTAAGATAGAGTGTCGAATGAAAATATAAGAAGTGAATGCGGTGCGAATGATGGTGTCATGAACAAAATAATGAAAGGATCATTAAGATGGTTTGGACATATGGAAAGAATGAATGAAGAAAGAATGGTAAAAAAATTATATGTTAATGATGTAAATGGAACCAGAAATAGAGGAAGACCTAGGAAAACGTGGCACGATCAAATAAATCAAATATTGAATGTCGGCCATGTGAGGAGTCAGAGAAATCGACGCGCGTGCATGACACGATGTATGAATGTTTAGGAAGCGAGAGAAATATGTCAGGAAAGAAAGGTGTGGCAGTCCATTCTTTCTGTCTACCCCTTCGGGGAGACGGCGTGATGGTTAGTTAGTTAGTTAGCCGTTTTTTACTCAGTCTTCCTCTATTTCTGGTTCCATTTACATCGTTAAAATATCGCACCGTGAGTGTAAAACCGAGATAAGTGCAAATATACATTTTGGAGATATGGGAGTTTAAAGACTTTATATTGCTTGGAAAAACTGTTTTTTTTAAATAAACCAATGATTTTCTGTTTATACTAATATACCTATAAACCGAAAATCATTGGTTTATTTAAAAAAAACACAGTTTTCCAAGCAATATGAAGTCTTTAAACTCCCATATCTCCAAAATGTATATTTGCACTTATCTCGGTTTTACACGCACGGTGCGATATATATTTTTTACCATTCTTTCTTCATTCATTCATTCCATATGTCCAAACCATCCTACTGATCCTTTCATTATTTTGTTTATAACACCATCATTCGCACCGCATTCACTTCTTATATTTTCATTCGACACTCTATCATACACAGAGTATGCACACATTCGTCTAAGAGATCTCATTTCTACTGTATTTGTTCTACTTTCATCTTTCTTTTGCCAGTTCCATGATTCGCTTCCATACATAAGGGTCTGTAGAAGAACACCATTGGCACTGCCATTCTAGCTTTTTCAATCAAATATATTTACATAATAATCGTACTTTTCCTATGATCTAAGAAGTGTCTCTCCTACCGCACGAGAGTCTCAACAATAACAACAAACCAAAACGTCTTTTTCCCGAAAGGGTAGGCAGAGAGAATGGACCACCACACAACTCATTCCTGACACATCACTGTAGATTACTCCACAACCATACAACGAATCATACACACACGTCGATTCTTCCGACTTCTAACGTGGCCGACGTTTAAAATTTTATTAATTTGGTCATGCCATTTTTTCCTCGGTCTTCCTCGACTTCATAATTCATTCACATCGTTAACGTCAACATTCTTTCTTCGTCCATGCGTTCCATATATCCAAACCAACGCAGTGATCCTTTCATAATTTTGTTCATAATACTTTCTTCCGCTCTACATTCCTTCCTTATATCAATATTTTAAATTCTGTCGTATATCGTTTTATCACATATATTGTACGTGTGAGGGTCTCATCCCTTCTTCCGCCAGTTCCATGCTTCACTTCCATACGTCAGGGTTGGTACACTCCGTTGTGAAGGCCATTTTTGATTTCATTGATAAGTTTTTGGTTAAGGAGAAGTATAACTTTAAAAACAAATGAAACTTGTAGGTCTCTAAAGATTAAATTAATTGCATTTACCCTAACGGTGAGCCACGAGCAAACCGTTTGCTGGGATGGCGAGCATTATGCAGTCGACAGAACACCAGAGCGCTCGTCCTACTCTGCTGCAGGCGGCATGCGGCAGTGATGACTGCGGGCCACACTATAAATAGGCGCCACTAATGTAAGTGGCTAGGCATGACCGATGTGGAGCCACGCTTGCTTTAGGTGCCCCATTCGTTTTATGATTATTTCAATTATTCCCATTCACTAGCGAGTGACTAATTACTCATTAAAGTATACCTCGCGCGACGGGAACATTTAGAAACCAGCAACCGCCACATTGTTCTGTCCTGACATACTTCTCTCGATTCCTGTACATCGTGACATGCACCCACGTCAAATTTTCCGACTCCTCACGTGACCGACATTTAATATTCGATTGATTTGATTAATAATCAATTATCCAAAAAGCACAACCATACTTAAATACTTTCTCGCGTATTCCCAAACAAAGAACTTTTATTATTGCACAATATAAATACAGAAACGACTCTAAAGAGGATCAGATTCAATTGCAATACCTTACTAGTAGCACGTCCAAATACAATTTCAAACTCTTTCTTGTAACACGTATTTTCGTATATCACGTCAATAAAGTTTTCTTCTTAAAATTATTAATTGTGTTGGAAGTTATTCCATCCCAAAAATCCTCACCCGAAGGATAAAACATTAAACTGGTGGCAAAGCGAGATCTATTATAAAAACATAAAAGCCTCAATATTACAGATTTTCCTTATTTCTGTATTTTTCACTCTGTCGCTTTGAGTTTTTCCTGTAAGAGTTCCCGAAGGGTTTCGTAACTTAATATATCTGATTTAATTCAATTATAACAATAAGCAAATGTACTAACAAGATTGATTGTGGGTAAGGCGCGGCGCGGGCTCGTGAGGATAAGAAATATAAGACATCATACATAACATACATTGTATTGCCTCCCATTCGGAAAGTTTACGCTTCCTAGAATAACCGGGTATTTAGAACATTCACTACTGACTCCTGTTTACACCGCAACTGGTGAAATATTGCAGATTCCGTATAACGGAGTGCGCTGGCGCTGGCTGCCCGGAGTACAGCTCCACCACCGTTTTATTACTTACTGGCGTGTTTTCCATTCCGTGAAATATCCCAATCAATGAAAAACTGGCGCCGTTTCTAGTTTGAACAATTTTTGATAGACTGGGTCAAACAACGGCGCCATGCGTACAAATAAGCGGCCAAAATGAATTACCCCATTCACAGTACCTACCCGTACCGCAAATACAAAACATTTATTTTTTAACCATTTTTTATCTATGCAATCGTTCTCAATTTAAACATAAAAAAGATTTTTTAGGTGCGTTACATGTTTTCGTTTATTGGAAATAATAAATGGTGCACTCCAAGTCATTACCGCAAATAGAAATATATCGACTGAAGCAATTAAAGCTTGGAGTTGGCAGAAGAATAGCGAAAGTACGATATATGTCGTAGAAATGAGATCACTAATAATAATGTTCGGAAAAAGAATGTATGATAGAATACCTAATGAAAAAGTAGGTAAGAAAGGAATGTAAGGCGGATGAATTCGTCCTAAATAAAATTAAGAAAGAATCACTTAGATGGTTTGGACATATGGAACGAATGGATGAAGGAAGAATGGTTAAAAGATACAAGAAGTGTGGATGGAAAAAGAAGTCGAGGAAGGCCAAGGAAAACATGGCATGACCAAATTATTCATATTACTGAAAGGCGGCCATGTTCGAAGTAGGAACTATCGACGAGCGTCGGGTCACGGTGTATGAATGTAGAAGATGCGCGAGAGTTATGTCAGGATAGAACAGTGTGGCGGTCCATCCTGTCTGCCTACCCCTCTTGGGAAACGGTATGATGGTAAGTTAATTAGTTTAGTTCGGAGTTCTTTAACAATTATCGTAATTTGATTAAAATATATTTGTTAATTAATCATTCATATTTTTAGAAAATAGTAGCCTAATTCTCGTATCTGAAAATATAGGTACAATTAATAGTATAAAAACCACGTATAATGTATAATTGAAAATGCATGAAATTGTTATGTAAACCAACGATAAAATGATAGAGCGCATTAAATATAATAAAATATAATTTGTATAGGTACCGTCGCCTACAGGAGACACGCGTGCTGTTGCGTCCAGCGAGACTGGTCTCCGTATTTTATATAATCTCTTCTGACGTCACTCGGGCCCATTAAACGCGAGGATCATCGTGAGGATGACGTCAGCAATTATACTATTTGCTATGTCTCCAGAAGAAAGCTATTGGTGTAATCTTCGTCGAACTGTTGCGATCGTAATTTAACTAAGAAGACCTTATTTTTCAGCGTAAAGATGTACAAAATATATTCTTTTTCAACATTATGAATTCAGTGTTATAAATAATGCGAATACAGGGCAATCCTCGACTTTTTTTTACATTAGATGTACAATAATAAATTCAAAATTTATTATATACAGCTGACCCAGCAACGCTTCACTATTGCTATATTCGAGTATATAAATACACCCAATATATATTAAACAAATACAATTAAAGTTCAATATGAATTAATTTATTGGATTAAATGCCATGTGTATGGGTGCAAGATGGCTAGACATTACAAAGTTGCCAAGTATACATAAAGTCAAAAAAGAGTTTTTGATGCCAATTGGTCTTAAATATTAATGTCAATAACTGTGCTAAAGTGCATAATGATTGAATGCACTGTAGTTCAGTGTGGAGGAGCTATTCCGGACAGCGCAGGATAGGGAAGAGTTTACCAGAGTGATCGCCAACGTCGGGGAGACCTGACAGGGCACTTTAAGAAGAAGAAGAAGTATAGTTCAAACGTCACCCTAAAGACACCACTCGTAGTACATGACACATGGAACAAAAAACAGTTTTAGCTTATTTTTCTGCTTTATGTTTAAACCACTTGTTAGATGTATAATAATAAAAATCAAAATTTATAATATATCAGATCGTTTAAAATACTATGTACCAATGATGACGTATGGCGTTGAACCAAACCGAAAGTCCATAGCCAGGATATGGACTATGGACTTTCGAGATTTAGACACAGAGGATGATAGTAGGCAAAAATCTAACAAGATTACCAACCCTCTGGAGAACAATAACAAAGAACAATAATTTTTAAATACTACACAGATTTTAATATTTAGGCTTGCCTAATAACATGGGAGAAATATAATAATTTAAAGTAATTATTATCTAATTCATTTGAATAACTACGAGTAATATTAAAGGATTGAGGTGAGGATTGTAGGTTTCCTCTTTAATAATTCTAAAGTTCTGCACTTTTAAACGAGGGCACGCTGCTGCGTAACATGGAGTTTTGTATTGTTGGAAACGATTATGTTACCTGATAAATGACAATGTCTTCACAACCAAATAGTACTTTTTATTTTCAATCTTTTGGATCGAAGCCTAAAACCAACATAATAGTGTTGAAATGAGACTTCTACGAACGTGTGATAAGCCACTGTAAGTGAGATTATCGAACTCAGATGTAAGAAGAAGCTGCAAGGCGTGTGAAGGGACCAAATTCATACGCGCGCGACAGGGGATGTAGAGAAGGCCGGAGAAGTAATCAGGATAGAAAAGAGCGGCAGCTAGTTGGGTTATTTATGAATATTTCTCGCTTAACGTATTAGAAATTGCTGCTGCCGCGCTAAACGTATGAGATATACTTAGTGGATACAGAATATTAGAAATTCAGTGCTCGGAATGTAGGAGTAGTTTACGCAAGCGCCTTTTTAAACGTTCCCGGCACATGGCCTGGCGTTCTCTTTCATCAATACAAGGAATAAATATTTATCAACAACAACCGGCGGAGGCCATCTTTGATGGGGAACGGCTCCACGAATAGAAGCGATGGCGTTCTTATTTCGGCGAAAGCAGACGTTTTCAGTACCTGCCGATGTGTTTTACCGGTAAAATGGCGGACAGGGAACTTGCCGTGTGGCCAGCGTCGCGTCACGCGCTCAATAATCATCGGCTCCTGACTCCTGACTCCTGACAGGTTCATCAAAGTGTCTACGCGGCACACGGCAGGTTATCACTTCTTTTATTATAATGCAGTCACAGTCTTTATAAACCCCATTTTCGCTATTAATATGTATGTTTATGAAATTCGTGATATTTTCGTATTTTATTAAAAGGCTTTCTATGGTTCTAGATAATCTATGGTTTGTCTAAATTTGTCAAAATCAATTCAAGGTTTGTAGAAACGTTTCGGGATGTTCTGAAACGTATATTAGAAGTATAAATGTTGTTATTTGAAATTTCATGGTAAACGTTCATTGTAAATCTTTTTCTTCTTCTTCTTCCCTATTGTAGACCTAAGTGGTCTGTTCTCCAGAGAGTTGCTCCTCCTGTGAGGTAGATTCCCAGCTGTCCTTCCATCTTTTAGGAGGTCTTCCACGAGGACGAGTCCCATGAGGCTGATTATGCAATGCAATATATGGGAGTCTGGTGGAGTCCATTCTTTGAACATGACTGTACCAGTCCCTTTTTCGCTGTCTGCTCCATCTTATAATATCCTCAACCTCACATATCTCTCTTATTCTGGTGTTCCTCATGCGATCCCTCAGTGTCTTGCCTGCTATCGTCCTCAGTGTCTTCATTTCGGAAGTCCTCAAAACTTGCTTGGTCCTTACTGTGTCTGCCCTTGCTTCGACGCCATATGTTATTATTGGTCTTACGCATGCTTTATAGATTCTCATCTTGCTCTTAATGGCCATGTTTTTGTTCTAGGCATAGACCTGGTGGGGGGAGCTGATCTACGGGAAGAAATACAAGCCCAAGTAAACAAGGCAGCTCTCTGGGGCTCTAAAATCCACAATATGGAAAAACAAAGACATGGTCATTGTAAATAATTAAAAAAAAATCTTTGTAGAACATATATATTATATTAAGTTTAATTCCACTTTTATGAATTATGGTTTCGATCGAACCAGAAGATGGCAGCGTGCTGCCGAAACCAGTCAAATCCAAACATAAGAGGAATTAAACTGAATATATGCTGTAATTTTATATTTATTATTATAATTATTTTTTTCATTTGTTATTTAGAAGATTATAAAATAAATAATTTACGTAGTCATATAAAATGATATTCCGCTCTTCCACATATATTTCATGCACTAACTTTGGCACCGCGCTAAGCTGATGTCATACTTATTAGGATTTGCTAAATCTTAACTCTGAAGCCCACATTAACATCTGTTTTTCGCAAAAAATCACCTACTCGGTAATTGCGCGGAATATTAAGACCGCCGATACTTTTCTCCAACTACTGCGGCTTTCAGTAGGAAGTGCTAATGTCCGCTTAGTTGAGACTGGGGTTGCGGAAAACCGAAAAATACCGGACAGGTCATTGCGATGTTTCTACAGCCATCTTATTCTTATTTCCTCGTCTTTTAGATCCTATCCACGAGACTCGTGCTGTGTGCTTGTGAACTCTGCACGCGGTCAGCAAGCGCGATAGGAACAAGTCCTATGGGAGACACTTTACTATAATATTATACAATATGGGCACAATCTATCAACTTGTCTATATACTAAAACAAGACATAGATAAATGTGATTAAAACGCGACTGGGTATATGAAACATAACGCATAAAGCCCTGTCGATACTAAAATACCTTCTTCTTCCTGTGCCGTGTCAGGTCCCCCCGACGTTGGCGATCACTCCGGCGAAAACCTCCCTGTCTTGCGCTGCCCGAAACAGGTCATCCACCGTCCTCATTCCGGTCCACTCTCTAATGTTGCGCAGCCAGGACATCTGTTTCTCGCCATAGTGATTTCCTGGGAATGATAATCAGAGTGGTTTCCCGTTGCCTTCTCTGATGGGTTTTTCTGTAGGGGTCACCTTCCCTTAGCTGGGGGGGGGGGGGTCCGGTTTTGTGGCGCCGGACACTCGCCATTCATCCTCTCCCTATCTGCTATGGCTGTTGTTAATGCCAGTGGCCACATTGCCCGGGGCTCGCGGGGCCTTAGAGACCACTCGTGGACGCTAGGGAGTAGGACTATTGGTAGTGTTGCTGATGGAATGCAACTGTGGCGTTACACGGCATTTTATAGGCACATATTTTCCAGCGGAATATGCACCACCGTGACCCTACCAAACTTTGAGCCCCTAACTAAAATACCTACTAATATTTATTATGTAAAAAACATTTTATTAATATTAATTGCTTATAAAAATTGTTATTAATTACTATTTTATTAGCTTTTGCCCGAAAGCAATATGTTCATAATTGTGAGTTATTTATTACAGGGCCGATTGTAAAGCTGCAACAGTTGTGAGGCCCCATGTGAAGTATTACCCATAGTAAATAGGCAATTATTATCTGTTTCTTACATTAATGCGATGGAGACTTTTTTTCTTCAATTATATTAACGAAATGGTGGTTTGAAAACAAATTTGAAATATATTAATAGGTACAAAGCAATGTTTAAAGATTAAAAATAATATTTCAAAATTTTCGTATCTATTTATCAGAACTAACTAACTAACTTCACATCTTATATTTTCGTTCGACACTCTATCATACACAGAGTATCCACACATTCGTCTAAGAGATCTCATTTCTACTGCATTTATTCTACTTTCATCCTTCTTTTGCCAGTTCCATGCTTCGCTTCCATACATAAGGGTCGGTAGAAGAACACCATTGTGCACTAGTTATCATCACATCACATCTAGTTATCACTATTTTAGATATTTCTATGTTTTATTGTATTGTAGACATGTAAAGCAGATAATTGTATCATTATATATAGGTATATTAAATATTAAAATAAATAAAAAAGATTCCTGAGGTGAGATTTCTTAGACGAATGTGTGAAAAATATGTGTATGATAGAGTGTCAAATGAAAATATAAGAAGCGAATGCGGTGTGAATGATAGTGTTATGAACAAAATATTGAAAGTATCATACAGATGGTTTGGACACATGGAAATAATGTATGAAGAAATAATGGTATAAAAATATATGATAACGATGTAAATGGAACTAGAAATAGAGGAAGACCGAAGAAAACGTGGCACGATCAAATAACTCAAATATTGAATTTCGGCCACGTGAGGAGTCGGAAAAATCGACGCGCGTGCATGACCCGACACATGTATGAATGTTGAGGAAGCGAGATTTATGTCTGGAAAGAAATTTGTAACAGTCCATTCTTTCTGGCTATGGAGAAGGCGTGATGGTTAGTTAGTTAGTTAGTATTTTCCCTGAGATGGTTTGGACATATGAAACGAACGGATGAGAGAATAATGATTAAAATGTTGTATACAGGCAGTGTGAGTAGAAATAGAACCCGCGGAAGACCATGGAAAGCATGACATAACCATATTAATCAAATACTAAAAGGCGGCTCCATTCGAAGTCGGAAAAATCGACGAGCATGCATGTTTTTTTTTTGCATACAACAGGTCGTTTGAACCCAATAACTGTATATAATTTGTTTTTTGCTATTATATTGAATCTTATGGCATGCGATAGGTAGCTAATCTATCGCCATTTATTGTCACGTCACAATGTTACGATGTGTGAATGCAGATGAAGCTCGAGAGATGTCAAGACAGAGCAGTATGGCGGTCTATCCTCTTTGCCTACCCTTCCGGGGAAATGGCGTGATAGTTAGTTAGTTCATTTATTGTATTGTGTTTATATTATTGTTCTAGTTCCCATAAACTATAATACTTATAGAAAACAGACGTTTTCATTCGTATTCATTATAGCCAACTTATACGTTCATACGTTCATCGAGTATTCTTGTAAGTTTAATCACGCCCTAAAGTGAGTCTTTTACATTTTGAATGTTTACAAATTCTTGTAGACAAATACTGGATTTTATCCATTGCGGATAAATTATTTTAAAACAATTTATCCGCAATGGGTAAAATCCAGTATTTGTCTACAAGAATTTGTAAACATTCAAAATGTTGTATAAAATAACTGGTCCAAGTAGGCATAAAAATTGGAGAGACATCTCCAGGCGTAATCTAGTACTGTATGATTTGCAGAGACTTTCACAGTGCATTTATAAAGATTTTCTGCTTAATGCTTCCGAATCTTAATAGATGACGCTATTCGATGAACTGAAATATGTAAAGATAAGCGCGGGATTCTAGCATATATACAAGTTCCGAAAATTTGTCAGATGTGGTGGTCATAAGAAGGTCGGAATGGGGAATGTTGTTAAACATAAAGCGATCGCTCAACCCAACCAATGACAGGTCATAAGTCCTGTAAGCGCCTCGGCCACCACATTCCGTTCCCAGAAAAACAATTTTCATCTTCGTCTCTATTGAGATACAATTAATCCTTATAAAAAAAAAACTTATAAATATTGTTCATACGAAATTTCGTTTTTTTAAATTGTTTTAACTTACATCAGATCAGATGAGATAAGCGTGCATGGAACAATCAATTACCAAATATCTATTGAGTAATTTGCACCCAACGTCACTTGGCCTGCCACTATAAACTCCTAAGGGTTATTAATACACAATTAACTCCCTCGGTCCCCTGGGTTCGTGGAATGAACTGTCTCTCGGGTGATCTCACTCGCCTATTATATCCATTTCATGCTCTGCCGTGTTCTGGAGACGGTCATTCAATTATTTGTCTCGGTGGTGTGTTTAGTAAATGAATAATCATTATCAGAATCACGAAGCAGCTGTGAGACCGGTGATCCTATGAGAGTGTTGCCGTCGCAAATGGAAAATTAAGTTTATTTCCATTAAAAGATTTGATACTAGTGTGTTGTGGATTATTCATTAAAACTACAGTTATCTTTAAAATACCGCTTTCAACTTCAGAAAAGTTTGATCCAGGAATTATTTTAGTGTGACGATTTTGATATTACGATCTTATTTAGAATGTTAAAATAACTTCAAGGATCATCCATAGTCAAATTAAGGAAGTGCAATAGCTAAAAGCGTTAAATATTTTCAAAATCGATTTTACTGAAATCTCTTAATGGAAGTTCATTTTAAATAATAATTAATAAAGTGATGTTTTTTAACTACTTCGGTTTCGAAAAAAGGCCAAAAGTGGAAATAGTTAAAAAAACATCGTTTTATTTAATTATTATTTAAAACTAACTAATTAACTAATCATCACGCCGTCTTTCCGAAAGGATATGCAGAAAGAATGGCCCGCCATACTGTTTTTTTCTAACATACTTCTTTCTCTTCCTCAACATTCATACATAGTATCATACACGCACGTCGATACTCCTCACGTTACCGATATTTAATATTTGATTTATTTTACTTTGTTAACTTAACTTGTTTGTTTCTCTTCAATGCAGTTCTTATATTAGAATCTTCACCACTGTCCACTCCGCCAATCCAGAGCGCACGCTCCTTCAGGCGGCAGGCGGCACGCGGCAACCGTAATATCAGGAGTCAGACAGCCGCCCATTTATAAGGTCACCGCCAATTAACTTCGATTAACTTTTTGACCATCGACACACTTACACAAATTAGACACTTCATTCTAAACGTCTCCAGCGCCATCGGAACGCACGGAACGGCGGTGTGAATGTACGAACTAAATACGCCGGCACTCTGCATGCCCGCATCACAAGATCCTCATTGTTGGAGTAATGAGGAGTCCTGCGCGATGCGTCATGTCGGCTGCGGACTGATAAGCGACGGAGTCTCTGACTCCAAAAATACCGCGTGAATCAGTCGGGGTGGATAGGTAGGGGAGATGTAGGCAATGGGAGTCAGTTGGCAATGGGAGTCACCCCTTTAATTCGAAAACAATACGCGTGATGGCGGTTTCAGTGACGTTATACGCTAGCTGTTTGCCGGTAACATCCGCGGTAGGCAGCTTACTCAGTTCGCATCACGTGCTAGAGCGTGGTAGACGTAACAAGTTTTCGGGCCCTTCTGATCTAATTTTTCGAGTGGACAAATCCGAAGGTAAGGATCAAACTACTGAGTGTTTCTTTTTGCGCTTGTGATATGTAATGACTAAAGCATTTTAGATCATGATTTCAAACTCATTTTACCACTATCACTTTTACTTTTATGTCAAGGTAGGTTTTTTCTCTTTTTTACCGATGTAGGCAATCGGAGTCAGGTTACCCTTATTGTTAACATTTCCTGTCTTCGATTAAATAATCTTATTTTTGGTTTGTAGTTACCGAACGTTCGTCCTAGAAAGACAAATAAGGCTAACTGGTCTATAGCTAACCTGAAAAAGGCCGTGGAGCTCATCGATGAACAAGGTTATTTAATAAGAAAAGCCGCGAAAACAATGAACATCCCATTTTCGAGTCTTCAGAAGAGGTACGCGAAAAAAATAGATCAAGAAGAAAATTCTGCAGGAATCGAACAATACTTCAGCGTCAGATATGAACACTAATGACTTGTACCAGGACGACAAAAACGATGATGCAGAAGATTCTGACAACCAATGTCTTGTATGCGGCGAATTCGGGCGAGATAATGAGATGTGGTTCCGATGCACTTCATGTGGACTTTGGGCTCATTCAGATTGCACTGGGTGGGACTCAGCTTGTAATTATGTGTACGATTTGTGTTGACCCCCATTGCCAACATGCTGATCACCATTGCCAACAGATGTGGGCAATGGTGGTCAAACCTGTTTTTTTTTTAAATGATTATTGTTCCAAAAGTAAAAAGCCAAAGTGATTAAAGGTGATCTCAATTAATAGTTTAATAACTAAAGTTTATAATAAGGC
This sequence comes from Lepidostoma basale, assembly GCA_022606425.2. Lineage (NCBI taxonomy): Eukaryota > Metazoa > Arthropoda > Insecta > Trichoptera > Lepidostomatidae > Lepidostoma > Lepidostoma basale. The sequence continues at coordinate 37,037 of JAHDVF020000876.1, forward strand.
TTAAGCAATAAATAGTTAACTAACAGTTTTTTTTTTTTTTCAATTCTCGCTTAAGTGACTCCCATTACCTACATCTCCCCTAATATTCAAACATGTTCATTATTATTCATTTATTGTTTCTCGAACGATGAAGTAAAACTCCATATTAAATAACTCATACTAATGAAAATGTCTGTTTTTATACATGTTTTATGGGAATGACATGTTTCACCTTTCTAGGGGATTATCAAATGTAATTTATTGTACCTTTAATAACGCCTTAGAAAGGCGAAACATGACAGATTTCAGATCTAAGCTGAATACCCATATTTTCCATATTTCATACCCAAAACAAAACAATTTTTATTTTCAATCGATTGCGATTATCAGATGCAGCGTTCATATTTGGATTTTTAGATTTAAAACACGTCTAAATGCGCCCTTGAGGTGATAACGTCACACAAACGGCGCTTTAAAAGTTAGCATATTATTATTATTATGTCATTCCCATAAGTTATAATAAAATTTCTAGACACCAGGCGCTTTCATTCGTATTAATTGTGTTCATTATACTCGATATGGTAACACTCGCTGCTGGTGAATAGCTCGGGCTAACCCGTTGTGACTTTATAATGACAGCCGTAAGTCGAAGCGCCAGTAGCAAGAACACGCATACTGGCGCTTCGATTTACAAACACCAGGGCCGTTCATTGTGTAGGCAAATTCTACATTGCACGGTTACATTCTTCTTCTTCACCCTTCTTCCTCCACTGCTGGACATAGGCCTCTTCCATTTTTCTTCACTCGTCCCTGTCTTGTCCTTTCCGCGTCCAGGCAATCCCTTCGGCGGAGCCTGATAACCGCTAGAAGACGTGCCCCCGGGTGGCAATTAAGGGGAAAAGCTCAGCAGATATGCAAATATGGGAGAAATAAAATACCTCTCGCGGACCAAACAGGCAGTAGCGTCGGACCCATAGTAGACGGCTACAAACAGCGTCTGTTATCCAGGTTATGAGCTGGTGAGATTATAATAAATATACCAACTCGTCTGGCGTGATTTCTAGATGCCTAAACCTTCCATAAACATACACATGCACTCGAATTTAAAAACAGGAACATTACAGTCACGCGATACTCAAGGCCCACGATACGCAAAGGTGTTCCTAGAGTCAGGAAGAAGAGATGTAGGTATGTTTGTAATTTAACCGTGACCAATTTCATGAAACAACTGCCAGGCGTAATAAAACTATGAAGTCTTCTTCTTCTTCTTCCTCAACCTATTCCCGTCCACTCCTGGACAAAGGCCTCCACCATTCGCTTCCATGTCACTCTCTTCTGCGCAGACTGCATCCAGGTTATTCCGACGTGTCTGTTCAGATTATCCTTCCACCGTAGTTACGGTCGCCCTGCATTTCTCTTCGCCGTCCACGGTCTCCAAGTCAGCAGTCTTCTTGTTCATCTGAGCTTCTGGGTACGTGACCTGCCCATTGCCATTTTAGAGTCGCCACCCGGTGGATGAAGTCAGTGACCTTTGTTTTTTCTCTCACCGTATCGTTTCTGACTCTGTCTCTTAGGCTTATTCCTAACATGGATCTTTGGGTCACTCGTAGTTTCTCGGTACTTTGTTTGAACAATTTAACAGTTTCAAGACCATAAGTACCAACTGGCAGAACGCAGGCTTCATAGACTTTTCGTTTCAGGTTGATCGGTATTTTCCGGTTTTTAAGAATGTAACTCATGTTTCCGAAAGCTGCCCAGCTTAGTCCAATTCTTCTATTTAGCTCTGCGGTTTGGTTATCTCGTCCCAATCAAATATTGTGTCCCAGATATGTATATTCTTGGACATTCTCAATTCTGTTGCCGTCCACGTTGATTTCAAGCCTCTCCGTGCCCATCACTTTGGTCTTTGCCAGGTTCATATTCAGTGAAGTCTACCTTTTGATAATCTAATAATTTTACTGAAATCTCTTGATGGAAGTTCTTGTTTAATAATATTGTAATTAATGGCAACTCGAAACAGCTTCTTACCAGTCCAGTTCCTTGTGCTGCGGAGCCAGGAGATTCACCTCTTGCTAACACCCAGTCGATCCTCTATTTTTCCCTCAATTGGGGTTCTGACGGGTAGTGGGGCTACGAAGGTTTACGCTTCTATAAAATGTCGTCCTGCGCCATGTTGCAATGACACCAGCAACACTACTGCCAAGTCCAACTCTCTAGCGTCCACGAGTGATCTCTTAGACCCCACGAACCCCGGGCAATGTGCCATTCACATTATAGGAAATAGAGAGTGGACGAATGGCGAATTTCCAGAGCCATAAGACTCCATTTACCCAGTTAAGGAAAGGCAACCGCAGTATAAAATTCTCCAGAGAAGACAAGGGAAATCCACTCTGGATATCATTCCTCGGCTCATCGCTACCATTTATGTAGAGGAATCAAGCCATGACCCCGATTCCCGGGCGATCCTTAAATGAGTCAGGGGTGTTAAGAATCTCCTGATTCAATATAGTGAAGAGCAAAATACAAATATATTTTTTAATAGAAAATAAAACAATTATTTTAAACTTTCCTAGCCAGCGCCGTTTAGAACACATAAACTTGACAATTTAAATGAAAACTTAACCCTTTAAACGTACTATTTTTGTTATGTCGTCAGGTTCCCTATCAACACTTAAAAATTTATATTGACATTAGTTTATGCCTTCAAATTTTTTATTTGAATAGTTAATTACCGCATAAAACGTTGGTTATAATTTGTAATTAGAAAATAATAATTGCATGGTCTACATGTTAAAAATAAACCGATGACCGCAATGATACAAGCGTACAAGAGCATCACCATGACAAAATACATTAAAACTTCTATTGAAATGTGGATACGTTTTTAAAGTCACCATGTTTATGTGTTTTTGGATTTAAATTTTAAAATGCGTAGAAAATTATTTCAAAGTGATCAAATTTAGCAACTGAATTCCTCCTATTATATAATTAATACAAAGGAAAACGTCTGTTTTCTACAAGTTTATTATAGTTTATGGGAATGACAAGTTTTGCCTTTCTAAGGAGTTATCAAATATTTGACAAAGCCCTAGAAAGGCGAAACATGTCATTCCCACAAATGATAATGAAACTTGTATAACACAGACGTTTTCATTCGTATTAATTATTTAACGTGGAGTTTTACATCATTATTCAAGAAACAATAAATATCATCCTATTACATTTTTTAATAACCCCCATTTGAAAATATGAATAAGTTTAATAATAATATTATAATATATGATATATTTACGATAGTGTATGATATACAGGGTGTCCCAGAAGTCGATGTCAAGCCGGAAACGGATGATAGTTATGCTAGTTATGAGAAAAATGTAAAATAATGGTTATTAAAAAAAATTAAATAGGATAATTTTGTATTTTGAAATAATTTAAGAAATCTTATGAAGTTTCAGCTCTCGAATCACCTCCACATCCAATCTCGAATAGCATTCCTAAACTATTTTCAACACACAATAATTTCTAAATGTTTCGATACACAAGTATTCATATATAGAAAAACTAATGTCCGAGGAATTAATTTCATCAAAATAATTCAACGATCATCGCGTTGTGTCTCCGAAAGAGTACGCAGAGGATATTTATTATTATGCGATGCGAGGAGTGGCACACGCAAGTCGATTGTACTGACTTTTAACATAGCCTATAATTACATTTATTTTTGCCTTGCCATGTTTTCCTCAACCTCTTCCACTACTATTTTTTATTTACACTCCCTTAAATAATCCCTTCATCCATTCTTACCACATGTTTAATAATCATTTTATTCTAAGTGATCTGTTTTCTTCAAGGAATTGCGCTAGAACTCATAAAATGTTTTATATATAATACTCGTATACCTAATTACATTTGAATGAAAATACCAGAGCTGTGATTAGATGAAAATTTTTAATAAAATGATTAATGCCATGAATAGTTTTCCATTTTCCGGAAATGGTATTAAAGTAAGAATCCCTTATATTATTTTTTTAACAATAAATTTATTTGTATTAATGACATGGAAATGTTTGCTGAATGAAACATCTCCATATTAAAATAATGGATGAATGCATGATAAATAAATAAAAAGGCGGATGAATGAATGATAAATAAAATAAAGAAAGGGCCACGAAGATGGTTTGGAAATATGGAACAAATGGATGAGGGAAAAAGTGGTTAAAAAGATATATACAAGTAGTGTGAATGGGAAAAGAAGTCGAGGAAGGCCAAGGAAGTGGTATGACCAAATTAATCAATTACTGAAAGACGGCCATGTTCGAAGTAGGAACAATCGACGAGCGTGCATGTCACGATGTGTGAATGTGGAAGAGGCGCGAGAATTATGCCAGGATAGAACAATGTAGCGATTCATCCTCTCTGCCTATCCCTCCGGGGAAACGGCGTGACGGTTAGTTAGTTAGTTATTATTAGTATTTCATATTATGTATTTAGTTTTATTCCACTTGGGTTTTAGTTTCTACCGGGCTCGGCAGCTCTCTTCCATCTTCTTGTGGAACCACCAGAATATGGTAGCGAGCTGCCAAACCGGTCGAATTCAATTTACAATGAACTTCTACCAATAAACTTCAATTAACATCATTATGTTCTATAAGTATTTATATAAATATAATGGTTACGAAATGTGAATAAAGATTTGTAAAATACATTGTTTTCAAACAGAAATGGGTCAGCAAATAAGTCGAGTTGTTCGTTTTAAATTGGTATCAAAAATGAAACATTAAACTAACAAATAATCTAATTGTTAAAAAATGATCATTACAGTTAATGATATGATCGTATGTAGCTTTAAAGTAATGTTCATGTCTAATGGAAATAATTGTAAAGTTAGTATTTATACAAATATGTTAATACTTTAAAAAAACAAATACATACGTGTTTAAAAATAAATAACTAAATTTTCGTAATAATGAATCAATAAAATAATATATAATTTTTATAGCATTTCTCCGATAAAATTAAAATAGAATACTTACAAGAATATAATACATTGAACGTTCTTCATAAAAAGGTATACATAATCACTTCAAATAAATGACTGAAGTAACGAAGCATTTCAAGCTTTGAACTTCTTTTGTTTACGAAAGAATAAATCTATTTTAAAAACTGACACATGAATGGCTGGTGGCGTCTGTCTTTTGTTTAGAACATTATCTGAATAACTCCAGAAAATTAAAAATGTTTCGAATCGCTCCGAAATTAAAATGAAAGTCGACAACCGAAGTTGGTTGTTGGGCGCGCGGGAACAGACTGGCTATTTTTGATAACTCGCCCCGAAGCATGTGTATAGAAATGATCATAAATTTGATTCATTTCTGGTAACTAAACGGGGCCGAACTGCACACATAGCTTACAATATTCCTGGTGCTACTGCTTTTGTGGTTAAATTGGATCATTTCAGTTATTTCTTCTACATTCGCCATTACTTTGTGTTGTGGATTCTCAATTGAATTACTTTTGAAAAACGTAGTAATTTCACGGAGAAAACAAGAAACAGAGTGACAAATATAATATATATTTTTTAAGATTTATCTACCACGATAATCTACCTCTAGTAAATTAAAAAAAAACGGTGTATTTATTTTGTGACTTCCTTCCTCTTTCTAGATTGATTATATGTTTTTAATGTATTCTTGGCAGTAGATAGGTATGCCAATGCAGATACAAACATGGCAGACATCCGTAAAACAAGGAAACATTAATTATCCGATGATTTCGATATTTGTGAGTCAATGAAAGACGTGTTAACTGTCGGAGGTTGGTTTATTGACTGCTGTTCGGGAGTAACTAAGGCCTACGAGAGGACGGCCCCTACACAGGGTAGCTTGGTATAAAAAAATATGCTTTTTCAGTAGGAATAAAATAAACGCAACATTTATAAAGTAATGTAGTCCTTGTGGCCTGTTTCTCAAGAGGTATTGGCCTCCTGCAAGGTCGATTCCCAGCTGTCGATCCATCTCTTTGGTGGTCTGCCCGGCAATCTACTGCCTCGAGGTTGGCCGCGCAGAACAACGTGAGGTAATCTAGACGAATCCATTATCTTCACTTGTGCATGGCAGAATCTTCTCCTTTGCCTTCCCCACCTAACGACATCTTCCACCTCGCATATTTCCCTTATTCTTTCATTTCTTATTCGGTCACGTAGTGTCTTGCCAGATATGTTTCTTAGTGTCTTCATTTCTGACACTCTGAGTGTCCATTTCTAACATTGTGGTGTCCACCCCGCATTGCATTTGTCACGAGTCATGATATTAAAATGTTGAGTTCATTAATTGGAACACATATGCAGTCCCAGTCCTTCCCTGTCCAAGGGCATTAATATTTCCTCGGGCACATTGGGCGCCCCGCTGCCATATGCCAGGGGGGAGGGGAACCGATCGCGCCATACACCAAGAACTAGAGGTAAAAATACATTCAAATAAATAAGTGCTGGAACTAGGGCCGCCTCGATTATTAAAACAGATCTCTGGACTGAGAAGGATTCATCATTGAACACGATACATGCTATCGTCTCGAAACTATTTTAAGCTTACGTAAATTATCAATTTCTATTCGTTAGGTATCGCGGGTGAATGGATCTCATTTCATATAGAACAACAAATAACTAATTGATTATTGTAAAGCAATTAACTATAAAATTATGTTAATAATAATAATATGCTAACTAATTAAACATTGAACCATATAAATCCTCAAATGAATAAATGCTGCAGCAAGATTAATTTTTAGTGCATCAAATTTGTCCATATAACATCAATGACTGGCAGAAGAAGGATGAGAGTAGGATAAATGCGGTAGAGATGAGGTCCCTAAGACGTATGTGTGGTAGAACGATATACGACAGAATCTCAAATGCTGATATAAGAAAGGAATGTAGAGCGGAAGAAGGTATTATGAACAAAATTATGAAAGGATCGCTGCGTTGGTTCGGACATATGGAACGCATGGATGGAGAAAGACTGGTTGAGAAAGTATACGTTAATGATGTAAATGGGGTATGAAGTCGAGGCAGACCGAGGAAAACATGGCTTGACCAAATTAATCAAATTTTAAAGGTTGGTCATGCTAGAAGTCGGCGGAATCGACGTACGTGTATGACTCGTTGTATGAATGTGGAGGAAGCTAGAGAGGTTTGCCAGGATAGGGTAGTGTGGCGGTCCATTCTCTCTGCCTACCCCTGCGGGGAAACGGCGTGATGGTTTGTTTGTTTGTTTTGTACATCAATGCTTTATCGACTTCACTGGCTAAGGTTACCTGAGCGAATCGATTATAAACTGTGTCTATTGTTCACAAGGCCTTACATGCACGAGCGCCCCACTACCTCACAGAACTTTGCAAGCTAATTGATCAAAACCCTCGGCAGTCAACTCTACGATCCTCGAAGGAAGAAGCAACACACAAACTTCTCGTCCCGCGGCGCCAAGGAGCTTCAAACTTCGCGGATCGCGCTTGTGGCATCGCGGGACCGACGGCGACGGCGTGGAACAGGCTGCCCTACAATATCCGCAATCAGGACGACGAAGGAGTGTTCAGAAGCTCTCTTAAAACTTTTCTTTTTAAGAGAAGCTTTCCGGACGAAGAGCGCCCTTGAAGTGAATCTTTCACAAAAATGGCGCTATACTATCATCATCATCATCATGAGCTTCAATAAAAATATAATCGACGCGTAAAAATACGTGTTTTGTAATAAATTTCAAATGGTGAATTTTTTTTATTAGCATCAACAATTGCATTTTGAAAATGTTTATAATTATATTCATTAAATATGTACATACCTATCGGAATCCAGTTGGAATCTAACTTGAGTTTTGTAATAGAAAGTAATTTTGGGAGAAATATTATCCAGTGTAATACACATTCTATCTTTATGTGTTTTAAAAGCTAGGGTCGAAACGCGATTATTAAATTTGTATAATTTTTTTATTCAATAGAAAATAAGTATGCGACATTCGATAAGAATCTTTGAGTAGATAGGAAAACTAAAAACCAAAAATCAGGTAGACTAACTAACCATCACGCAGTCTCTCCGAAGGGGTAGGCAGAAAGAATGGACTACCACACTTTAACCGATGCGGCACTCCATTCTTTTCTTTTCGCCCTAGCGGGAAACGCGGTGTGACGGGTTGCGAACCTCATCGCCACCAATACGCATCTCCCGCACACACTTAGTAACTAAAACGTCCACAAAATAAATCATGTAAAATACAATGATATAAAATAAAAATAGACGAATCTACCTATACAAGTATATTTATAAAATGCAACCTCGCATTATCAACAAGATATAGAATTTCTATTGGAACGTAGTTGTCGCCGAAGTTCTCAATGTTGATATAATAAATAAAGAGTCTTCACTTTTCTTATGCCTTGAGATGAAAGCAGCGCTTTATAAATTAAACAAATGTATTATTATTGTTAAATAAACAAGTAATATATAACTGTGATAAAGAATGTGAATTTATCATTACTGTCCAATTGTCAAAAGCCGAGAATTAAATGTAACTTTTGTAGAAAGCAATAACTTTGAGGAATGACATTATTAGTTTATGAAAATACTTTGTATTATACTACAGAATAATTTATTTAAGTTCTAGCTGGGTTCACTTACCGGAGCAGTAAAATAATGTTTTATTGACTTGATGAAGCTTGCCCAGAAAAATAAAAATCTTTTCATGAGAATATCACAAAAATTGGTATCACTCAGCAGAGTTGAAGAGAATAGGCACATGTTGAACACCATAGAGGAGAGGGGCGCGAGATGGATTGGTCATGTGTTGCGACACAAATGTTTCCTGCATGATGTATTGGAGGGAATGGTCGAGCGATCGATTGGCAGAGAACGACCTCGCCAGGAGTACCTAGACCAGATTTGCCGAGATATGGGTTACACCTCTTATGTGGAGTTGAAGAGAGTTGCCGAGGACCGAGCGGAGTGGGAGATGAGATGCGTCGCCCTACTGCAGACCAATCTTTAGATTGAGACTGGAGAAGAAGCTTGAAAATTAGAAAAATTACACCCATTACTATTTACCACCGTTGGGATCATCAAATTAAATCTAGAAAGTAAAGTCGGTTAAGATGGAGCAAAAGAATGGAGATGTGTCGACTCAAACTGATGGTATCCGATGCTATTGGTATTAATACGGTCCGTAGCACCTAGCCAGGCTCATACCTCTACATCCTGAACAAATAAAGAACTGACGTGGCAACACACAGCAATGCTTGACCCATCAAATTTAATGTCAAATATTACTCAACATAAAACCGAAAAGGTTTAACCACACATGGTCATGTCCACAAAGAGCTAAACACTTATTATTGCATTATACTTATCTAAATTCCCCGACAGTACAGTACTAAATTGATGTGCCTAAATGTACTCTAATGTGTAGTCATTCGCATGCAATCATCCCCAAAACATTGGTTTAAGAAGAAACTACAAGACACAAAATTACCCAAGATCCCAAGAAACATCATTCAACCAAATGTGATACTCCACATTTATTGTTGAAGTTGATTTTATGCTTATACATAGTCATAACCATATTTATAGAAAGCCTGCTAAATTGTTATGGTATTCTTGGTGTGTGTAAAGAATTATTATTGAAATAAGCTAATTAACTGTTTAAATAAAATAAATAATTAAAAACTTTGTTATAAATATCACAATTAATTATATTTTGTCATAACAGCTGTTTCGCTAACTGATGTTAGCATCATCAGGTCTTACAATCAACTGAAAGTTAAGCTAAGGTGTCAGCCAAACAGCTGTCGCGACAAAATATAATCAATTGTGATATTTTTAACAAAGTTTTATATTTAAACAGTTGATAATGTTGAAATATCAATGTGTTTCCACCAAAACAATGGATTATCTAAATAAGCTAAATTAAACTGAACACTTAAAAAATCCTTATTCATTTTATCAAAAGAGTAAATAAAATTTAAACACAATTAAACAAAGATTAAATCTAAAATAAATTACAAATTTTGATATTGAAGGAATCTGTTCTACTAACATGGTTAAGACATTCGTATTGGGTAATCTAATAAAGTTTTGCAAGTCTGTGATGAATTGACGAAGTTCAATTGAACTTATAAAAGAAAATAATGGAAAAATACATTTACTATTGACATCCTAAATGATGGCCCTGATATTGTTTCCTAATTCCTCTTCGCAGGTTTGCAGCCAAGTCTTGCACCTCGTCCTCCACTGCGTCCTCTTCAGCTCAACATTAGGGGTCTGTAAATGTAGTCTGCTTTATGCCGAATCCATAAGGCCTGAAGATAGCAGTAACAGATTTTTTTAATGTATCTAAAATTAATTAAGACTCTTTCTTCTATATTCACCAGCACTTTGTGTTGTGGATTCATATTTGAATAACTTACACACTGAGGAAGAACATGTACAGTTCAAAACATGTTTATGAAAAGTGTAAAAAAGTTTTGTGAAAATACAATGTTTTCCAAAAGTTCCTCAAATTTATAGTGGTAGGATTAGTCTCATACACCTAGTTAAACTTTTGTTCTACTATGCTGGTAACAGCATAACACCGCCTGGAGACAAGGACCCCACCTCTACTCTCATGCTTACTACTGTGTCAGCGAGGCAACACATATTCACCCACGCTCTCTCGAATTTGTGTTTGTGTCGAAATCAAAATAAATAACTATCTACCAACCTGTGACTTACATTAACACAACTAAAACCGCATCACAACTAAAAATTAATTATGGCTATCTCACATTGCCTGTATGGCATACTTCCATGAATTATATAATAGTACAATCAGTTTTTTAACAATGACTTTAAAAATTCGTTTAGGACCCCAATGTCCAAGTATGCATTAATTATTTTAACACATTTAGATCACCGGTGAACTGAGTATAATATCCTAACGTCCAACCAATGAAAACGATAAACTCTCATGTCCACGCAGCAGTGTAATATTCTAAAAAATTGTTTACTAATTTAGTTTTTATCCAAGACATTCAGTCATCAGTGACATTTTAGATTTAATCTTTGTTTAATTATGTTTAAATTTTATTTCTTCTTTTGATAAAATGAATAAGGATTTTTTAAGTGTTCAGTTTAATTAAGCTTATTTAGATAATCCATTGTTTTGGTGGAAACACTTTGATATTTCAACATTATCAACTGTTTAAATATAAAACTTTGTTAAAAATATCACATTTTATCAAGTCATCAGTGACTCACTATAAATATATGGTAGGATATGCACAAATACTAAAATTACAGGTCTGATAGTGAATAAATAAAAAGCCAACAAAAAGGTGAGAAAAATCTACTTAAAACCCTCTTTAATAAAGTACGAGACGTTTATGTTGACAATTAGAATATTGTTAGGCGTGCATGGCCATTAGTTGAGCGATCTGTTGATTCAGTTCACTGTTTGTCCAGTCCTGCGAGATATCGTCCAGATGATTGTCGTAGTCCACAAGGTCTTTGAAGGCAGAACTCCTCAGCAGATCCGCGGCACATTTCTGACCGCCGGGCTCTACGCGCACCCCTCTCGGGCGCCAGCGGCCCTCCACACAGTGCGATACCTTCAGCGCAGGCTGCTCCAGGCTCAGTGACATCTTGCTGTTGTCTACCAGCGCCAGCAGGGCAGAGGGGATGAGCTCGGCCATCTTGTCAGCGATGCGCGCCGCCGGGGCCTTGTCGGGAGAGTTGTGCGAGAAGTTGTCGCTGGCCGCATAGTACCCCACCAGCCGCAGGCCCGCTGCAGCGCACAGCCCTTCCACCTGCGGGACAAGCACAATAATAATTACTGAGGCCACTAAAATAAAACTAACGAAGCATCTCATCCATTTCAGATTATCATAAGCAAAAAAATAACACTTGAAACATGATAATAAGTCATAAATATTTCTTCTTTTTCTCTTCTATTTGTCCTGTCACACCTCCGTGGTGCATAGGACCTCGAGGAATCTTCTCCACCCGACTCTATCGCATGCCAGATGCCTAACATCATCCCAAGTGAGGCCTGCTGCCTTAACCTCGTCCTGCAGGGTTCTTCTCCAGGTGGCTCTAGGTCTGCCTCGCTTTCTCTTTCCCCCATAGGGGACCAGTCTAGTGCACCCTGAGCGATGCAGAGTGTAACCGATCCTAGCAACTTGTTCTCTAATTGGCTTTTCGCCTGCCATGGTCCAGAGAACGGCATTTGACACTGTTTGGGGCCAATAGATTTTGAATATTGAGCGAAGGCACTTATTTATAAACACCTGGAGTTTACCAATAACGTCCGCGGTAGACTTCCAAGTCTCCCATCCGTACAGCAGTACGCTTTTAACGCTACTGCTGAATACTTGGAGCTTTAGCTTCCTCGAAATTATACCGGAGCGCCATACATATTTAGTATAATTGCATTAGACGATCAAGAATTTTAAGGCTTCTACCGGTTCGGCAGCTGCCGAAACGGGTCAAATCCATAAAATCAAGTGGAATCAAACTAAATATATATTATAAAGATTTTTTTTTTTAAATTATTTACAATGAACTACTGCCAAGAAAATTCAAATAACAACATTAATACCATACATTAACTCACACAGCACTGCAACACATAAGCTATCGTGATAAAAATCACGTAAGGATGAATGACGATATGAACTCATGATATTACCTGCGAGAGCGCTATCTCCGCCATGGGAGTCACGCTCAAGCACTGGTGGAACAACGGAATGGCGTCCACCACCTTTATCTTCTGGCTCTTGTTCCCGTCCTTTGTTTTGTCACTCTCGGCTAACAACACTCCATTCAGTGCACAGTGAGGATATTTAGCGGCGTGCATCATAATCTTGGCGTAAGATTTACACGAAAATTCCACATCTCCCATAATTAATGTTGGCGATTTGGTACGATGGTATAAAAATATTTATTTGATAACAAGCAAAACGAAAAAAACACTATTTTATCAGATGGGCAAATTTAATTGATGAAATGCTTGTGTATCAAGAATAAACGCATTCAATGTTATGTTAACTACATTTGAGTACATTAAACATTAAATTAACACTAATTATTACTGAAGTGTCAATGTCAAAGTTTAAAATTGTTGTCTCTGGTTTTAAAAGACAGATTCAATGACGTCTCGAAAACACTTTTTACCAGGCCGTAATATTGAACTAAATGTGGGGCCGATCTGATCTGACAGCTGTCAAATGTCAAAAAATAACCAACTAACCATCACGCCGTCTCCCCGGAGGGAAAGGCAGAAAGAATGGAACGCCACACTGTTCTGTCCTGACAAACTGATATAGCCACATTTTATGGCATACTCGGTGAGATTGCACTAAACAATTTTAATATGGCATAAAATACGTTTTCTCTCTGAAGGCTTGTTTAAACTTAGTTAAGTTTAATTTTAATTAGTAATAAGACAGTGAAAAAACAATAATAGTGTATGAAAAACAATAATAGTGACAATTTTGTGAGTGGCACTTTGGGAGGCGTGATTCCAACCCCCACCCTGCGAGATTTTTTTTCGTCTCGAGAAGCGGCGCAGAGCTCTTACACCGCGGACTCCGGCGAGGTAACATCTCTCCTGGCGTCGACGGACGGTCGAACGCCGGGGAGATAATCTGAACGAAGAGGAGATCGCGATATACGTGCCGCATGGCGCCAGCTGACAACCTCGTACAGGGCCCATGAAGCCATTACCACCATTGGGGCCTGATGCTGGCCACCGCTGTCGCTATGGAGACCCGTGCCCTCCGCGGTCCATCATCCGCGTGATGCTTCTGTGCCGTGCAGCCTCCGGCAGTCCTCGTGCTGGCCAACCCGCCGCGCCGCCACGCCGGCTTCCGTCAGCGTCGGTCCTTGCCGCAGATCACCGCCTTCGTTAGTTACGTTAGTTTTAATTCGTTGGCCAGCGAATAGTATGTAAGTCCTCTTTAGATCTTAAGTTATCTTTTTTTGTATGTATTTTTGTGCTTAGTAAATGTAAATTGTAAATAGTAAATATTGGTTTCAATCTCATATCATAATACATCCCGGAGTATATCTCATATAACATAATGTTAACGTTGGCGAATCACATGGGCAAATGTTGGGAGATTGTTCGAGATCGGGAGTGAAGAATTTCGATAAATTCATTTTTTCACCCCGTGACACCAACATACTACTCCTAACAATACTTCTCTCGTTCTACATTCATACATCTTGTCATGCACGCACGTCGATTTCTCCGACTCCTCACGTGACCAACATTAAATGTTTGATTGATTTTTATTCTATTTCTAGCTCCGTTCACGTTGTTTACATATACCTTCTTCACCATTCTGTCTTTACTCATTCCTTCCATGTGTGTTTTATACACGAAAAGGAACGCTGGTGGAAAGCAGGTCCGACAAGAAACATAATATTATTGCTCCTACTCTAAGCATTATCATTATTTCGGATGGAAAGGTTTCTAGTTACTCTCTCTAAGCCCTTGTGTCCAGTCAGGAGGTGCAAGGCCATCGTCGCATGAATAATGATACTTTGTAGAAGGACATGAGTCGAAACCGCGAATGTTCTCGTTTGCGTTTTTTTTCTTCACATTTTCATTCGAGCAAGCATATATTTTAAAGTATATAATGTTGTCTATGATTTGACAGCTCTCTGTGCTAATAAGACTGTCATTTATTTGAACGGGTATCTGAACTTGTTCTTCGTACATTGTTTAAAACTTCCCAGTGTTTTAATGATTTCGTTTATTAAATCATGACACAAAGAAGAAAAGTTCCCTTTAGCAATAAAGCAAAAAAACAACAACTTCAAGCCAAGAAGGCCAAAGAACATGTTGGTATGTATAGCGAGTTATCACAGTGTTCTCTAGCACTGCAGATATATTCTTATCAGTTAAGAAAGTTTTATTTTTTAACTTTTAGGCCACTTGATAGCTCAAGATGCAAAAATTTCACACCTTCCCACTTCTTCTAAGAAAAACGCAGATCGATACGTTTTGAAGTTTCGCAAAGAATCTAATGAAGAAGTTCAAAAGCGAAAAGAGTTCGCCAGGTATGAATATTTTTGATAAATATTTTTTGGATACGAAAATGTTAAAATGAATTATTAACCGGAGCTATTTTATAACAGTCAACATGACAGCATATATTGTTTCTTTAAAAAGATCCAAGAACCAAGAAGGGAAAAAACAATTTAAAATTTTGGTAGCAGTAAAACATGAAATATTTCGTATTGTAATATATCATACTACAATACATATTCATGTTTCAATCTGTGTACTCTTGATTTTGTCCCTTGGTACGGTCAAGTTATCAATAACACCAAAACTAATTTATTAAATATTTTGTCTTTTGCGAGAAAATATCTCTTCCTTGCATATTCCTGAAAAAGTGTTTATTTTCTTAGTCTACTACCCTACAGATGTTAAACATAATATTGTGCGATCTTTTCAGCGAACAACTTCAGCCAATTCGGGAGAGCAGTCTGGAGATGAGTGAGGAGGATCTCTTCCCGGAGGGATTGAAGTTCCCCATCAGGCCGCCCTGGAACTATGAGATGAGTCTTCAGGAACTGGAGATGAGAGAAAACAGATACTTCCTTGTAAGGTTTATTCTCTTCAATATCAATGGTTGCACAATGGATTCACAATCGCTCGTAGCTGCACAACAAAGATAACATTGCAGACAGAACTAAATATATGTTTTCTCAAAAGAGTAGACAGATATAATAAGTAGAGCAAGCCTGGTTAAATAACGAAAGGCAATAAATTCTCAAGTCGTTATTAATTCAATTAATAAAATCAAATGAAGCGATTTCCATTTTTGTAATCTTGAAAACGATACAGTTTTCAAAGTTGGATAATTCAATGAACGAGACTTTCTGAAGGCACTCAAAACTTTTCATTAATTCTGCCGACACTCACAAAGTTGTCGGAGACTCGAATAATAAATCTTGCCGTTCCGTCTTATTGATGAAATTCAATTTGAAGTTATTTCAAATCATCAATATTCTTCATCAATTACCTATTATTATTCTTACTTCATTTACCTCTCTGTTCTCCGCATAGCCGAGTAGAAGTTTCCCCCGGTCATCTCCTTAATCTGGTCACACACAGCAATAACCTCTAAACAGTTGTTATTTGTACAATCCAATGATAAGTTGTTGCTATTTTTCAGGAATTTATTAAAGATTTGGATAAAAGATTTGGCGATGAACTCAGTCATTATGAAGAAAATCTAGAAACATGGCGGCAGCTCTGGAGAGTACTGGAAATGTCCGACGTTCTCTTAGTCATTGTGGATATAAGATTCCCCGTATGTTTATTATTTATTTTTTAATCTGTATAACTTTTGTTTTTGTTTTATGTAAATGTCTGCCTATTTGTTAATTTTTTCTTTACATTGTTACAGAATTTACTATTCCCTCCGATGATCTACGATTACGTTGTGAAAGAAAAGAAAGAGATTCTGTTAATTCTGAACAAGATAGACCTGGCGCCTCCGCCGGTGGTGGCAGCTTGGATGAACCATTTTCAAACCCGATATCCCAAACTTCACATTATTCTGTTCACTTCTTTTCCAGGATACAATCTTTATGGACAACATCAAAACAAAGCGGGTAAATATTAATGAATTCAGCTGTCTTTGAAGAAGTAATGTAATAGTAAAGTAGTGTCAAGGGCCCAAATGTTGTCTATTAATATTTTAGTGTTTTATGGTAAATATAAAATTTGCTTATGTAATACAATAAAATTGGTATATTCTATATTTTTATGTATCTAAGGAAAAATATTTTATATCAATGTTATGTAAAATAATTGTATAAATTTTCACGGTTAGTAGCAATATGTTTTGGTTATCCATAATCTAAGTTAGCAATAATCTTGGGTACATCCATGAAACTCATCTTCCTCGACTGACGTTTCAGAGATCGTTGTAGTCTCCATCTTCAGTTGTTAATCATAATTAAGACACTGTTATATAATATCACAATTGATTTAATTTCTTATGAAATGTTAGCATCATCAGGTGTTATCATCAGTGCTAACATTGGTTAGCGAAACATCTGTCGCGACAATTTCATAAGAAATCAAATCAATTGTGATATTATATAAGTGTTTTAATTAAACAGTTAATAATGTTGAAATATCAAAGATTTTCTGCCAAAACAATGGATTATCTAATCATAACTACCCTGAAGATGCAGACTGTAACAAACCAATAAGTCGGTTGAGAAAGAAAAGTTTCAAGAATATACCCAAGATCCCAAAAAACATATCTGTTATGTAAATTCGGTACTTATCTGGCAAAAGGTCCCAAATGCATATAAATTGTGTTTATTTGAAGATATTATCCCTTCCATCAACTCCCTCAATTTGTTGTATTTGTTGCTTAATAACCCTCGAGGTATTAGTAAATAATGATATAAATTTCAGGTTTACAAAAGCGACGGAGAAGAGGGAAACTTCGCATGTCGGCCGAAGCGGCCCAGCAGCTGTACGAAGCTTGCCATAAGATTGTCGGCGAACATGTAGACCTCACTTCCTGGAAGAATAAAATAATCGAAGAGTCCAACAGAGAATTTGATGATGTAGAAATAGAAGAAACAATCACTAAAAAGGAAGACACGGGCTACTACAAGGGAGAAAAATATAACAATGGTATCCTCACCATAGGTTGTGTCGGGCAACCGAATGTGGGGAAATCATCCATCATAAACGCATTGATGGGGAACAAAGTTGTGTCTGTTTCAAAAACACCCGGCCACACCAAACACTTTCAAACTATTTTCTTAACAAGCAACGTCAGGTTATGCGATTGTCCCGGACTTGTTTTTCCATCTAAGGTTCCTAAAATGGCGCAAGTTTTGATGGGCAGTTTCCCCATAGCGCAACTAAGGGAACCATACACAACGGTTAAATTCCTCGCTGAACGCGTGGATCTTATCAAGTTGTTGAATATCAAACATCCGAGTGAGGAGAGCGAGTGGTCAGCCATGGATATCTGTGAGGCGTGGGCCATTAAGAGCGGATTCTTCACAGCGAAGGCGGCCCGACCCGATCTTTACAGGTCGGCTAACTCTGTCCTGAGGATGGTCCTGGATGGAACCATTCCTTTCAGTTTTGTGCCACCCGGCTACTGCAATAGAAAAGGTGAGGATATACATGCATACATATTTATATACATCAACAACAATTAGGTTTGCACTTGCTTTATAGTGCGGCTGGGCTAATGGTTTCGATCTGCAACGGACTAGTGTTGGGTAAGACACGATTTTAAAATGAGTTTTGTATGAGGTGCTTAAATACTGAAATGTCTTACTACAATGTAGTGCCTCAAATGTAGTGAGGTGTGACGTAATGCGAATGAATGACTACTATCTTTAAGTAGGGGGTCGGGAAGTAAGGTACCTACATACTGTTTGGTCATACTGGTACAAACGTATTTTTAGTAGTGGTGGGACATTTGGCGTTCGTGTTAATTTAGTGAGGTGTGACGTATCGTGTATGTGATATTTGTACTGACGGCCGCGCGGTGGCGCATGGCGCGGCGGTGGGCTAGACATACGGGGATCACGTGCAAATTGCGTTAGGGTAGGATTCCTATATCGACATCATTTTACTTTTATTTATAAAAGAATTTATATTATTTTAACAACAAATTAGCATTTAAATGTATATTGTGCATTACTTTCAATGGATTATATTTAAATATGTGGTATAGGAAATGACATCGGTGACGTCACCGATCGTGTTTCTTACAAAACGCAATTAAATTTGCAAAAAAATTTAACGTCCATAATGTTTCTGCTTTATCTCTGATATTCAGACACCAATTCTAAAAAATATCATGCTTAATAAAAAGAAAGATTTTTTTTGCAAACCAGTGTTTTGATGTACAAAGATCCGCGCCGAGTACTAAAATGGGTGCGCTTGCACGCATGGCACGTGCATATCACGCGTCTGGGATATTATGACTCGTGACTGGCAGGTGTCCTCGACCGGATACCAGGATACATGATTTTTCAAATAATTTCATTTTTAAGTTGCGTTTTATAACTGGCGTGTACAAGTCATCTTGATTTTGTAATTTTATGTTTCGTTAAAGTTGATAGTTGTGTTTCTGTTTTAAAATAGAACATGAAAGTATTCATTTACAAAATATGTAGGTATATTTATAATACATACGTACCTACTATTTGAAAATAATACTAGTGATAAAACCTTTTGGTTTGGTGAATTGGATAATAGATATTTATGTAGCATCTGTGGCATGCTGTAAATACAGTTTAGTTTTTTTGAAAGAACATTGGTGTTGGTAAATTTTTTATTTGTTTGGTGGTGGTTTTGTTTCATGTACATAATTATATTTTTAATAAACAATAAAATCATAAAATGTAGGAGTGTAGCCCTGCAATTTTTAAAAACGACCATCATCCATCATCCAACATTGTAAAGTATATAATGCAAGGTAAATATTATTATTGTTAAACAAATGAACGCGCGCCATAGATTAGATTAGAAACATTGATTATCAGTATTATTACATACTTTCCCATGTCACACATGTTCCTATATATCCCAACTTTCAACTATGCCCAATGTCACACTGACTTAGTGACGCACGCAACGACGCAATACACGCATCACACAAACACAAATGTCACAAATAACAAAGGCAACACAAAAATGTCCCATCCACAGAATGTACCAGTGCCATGAAGTATCGTAGTACAGACAGTATAGTGAGTAGTGATATGTAGTGATGTAGTAATGTAATGTGTTTGGTGTGTTGCTTGCACAGACATACGGCAGAATGTGTTAGAATCGTGTCAGAATTGAGTTGGGACAAAGCATTAGAGTTGGTACAAACGTATTTTTTGTAGTGATGGGACATTTGGCGCTCGTGTATGGGACATTTGTAGTGCCTCATGTATGAGTTACTCAACACTACAACGGACTACATTAGCAGCTCATATTTGAATGTATCATACAATCCTTTTTGCTTTAGTTCCTTAGTATTAAATTGTATGCAATAGTATAGTAAACTGGGAATACCTGTCTGGGCTGCAAATATAGTCAGCCGCAGATCTAGATCATTTTTTTGTTTACTGCAAATGAAGCCAGCCGCACAATAGGGCTTGTGTTGTGAGCTGAAAATGTATGAGGAAAAAAACTTGGCTTGAATAATAAAAATTCCCAATTTTACACGGTGGTGTCTATAATATAAAATGTGTAAATAATTTCAGAATATTGGGAGACATCTGGTGAACTGGAACGCATCATTTCCGTCCTGGCACCCCGAGGTGAGGAGGGCAGCCCTGAAAGGACAGCAGAAAAATCTGATTCAGATCATGATTCTGCCCATTCCAGTTCTGATGATGAGTCCAGAGAAGAGACCGTTGTGCAAAATAAATTTGCTGCCTTACTCCACGATTCTGAATAATAGATTCTTCAAATATAAATTCTTTCTTTACATTATAGTGCTGTGGATTCCATCTGCGCCCAATCTGAGTCCTTCGTATAGCATGCCATTACCTTAGAATTGCACAAATAACGTAAATTCAAATCTCTGGTATAATATGCTTTAAAGCAGAGAGGCACGCAGGTAGATGCGTAGTGTGAATATGTAAATTGTTGTTATTTTCCAGTTGGTCTATTTTTTAAAACAGGTAAATAAAAAATTGCTGTTTAAGATTACGAATTTTATTATAAAGATAAATTGATTTGTTCCTAATAAAATTATAAACTTCCATAATATCCTATAATAAAAAATAATTTTTATATTGCCAATTTTTATTTCATAATTTTTCATATATTGAATCACGGGGGAATTTATTTTATAGAAATATTATATTACTAGTATCAAATCCATATAGGGTAGTCTTATTTTATCAGTAAAAAAAAATATCCACAGGATTTGGATTCAAATGCTTTCATTAAATATATTTCTATCTTCTTCGTCAGCTTGTCTCCATCCACTGCTGGACGTAAGCCTCTCCACCCCCACGCCATCTCTCTCAATCTCTCGCCAGTGTTCTCCAGGCCCTACCCGCCGTCGGCACTTCTCCGATAACTTCAAAAATATTTCTATATTAACTAGCAAATCAAAACTGCAAACACTCAAGTGTCAAACCTGCAAGTGTCACCATGATTGTCTAAAGAATTTATCCTAAATTGAACTACTTGTACATTACATAAAAAGCTGCATCTGTGGTAGATTTGTCAAAATTAGATCGTAACTTAAAAAATATTATTTACGAACAAAATTGTGATTCAATTAGTCTTTAAAAAAATGAGACTTATATAAACAAAATATTCACAGATCATAATCATGGCTAAAATATTTGCACAAGTTTAAGGTGAAGTTGCCGACCACACAACATTCAATCGTCTTCATCAGGTTTGCTGGAATAAAAACTTTGGTTTCGTCTCTTAAATGGCTTTTTAGTCGAGACGGGAGTTGAAAATGTAATGGGAGCTGCAACATCAACATCTTCAACGGGAGTTCTACCCGTAGTCCTGGGACTTGCAAAATTTAGAGAATCACTTTCAGAAATAGTTTTGACGAGCGTCTTTTCTGTTTCTTCACCTTTTTCTAACTCTGTTTCTTCTGGTTCTAAAATAATTTCTTCCGATTCTAAAGCTGATTTTATTGTATCCTCGACGGGCTCAATCCAAGATCTCGGCACTGGTAAAAGGAGCGGAGTTTTTGGACTGCTGTACAAGTTATCAGAGAGAATGTTGGAAGTTCTTTCAGAGTTCTCTTCTGGTGTTAGCTCAGCGGCGTATTTCTTAGGGGTGATTGGGGGATGATTGGGGAGCGCGCTACCGGCTTGCATCAAGACAAGGCTGACCGGGTCATCTAGCTGGAGCAGATCACAGAGGCGCTTTGTCTGGGGGTTAAGTACAGGAGGTGGCTGACGCTTGCTGTTGCTCTGAGGATTGTATGGCTCCGCAGTCATCACAAAGTTTTGTGGGACTGTGAGATCTCCTCCCATCAGCTTCAATGCAGCTGCCTTCTCTTTGTCAGTGGGGGTGAAGTCATATCTGAAATCAAAACAGTTAAAATGGGTAATGATCACAAACCAAAACATCTGTTTTCTAGAAGTGTTATTACATTCTATGTAATGACATGTTTCGCCTTTATAAGGCATTATATATTTTTATGATATGATGACATTTGGTAATGCCTTAGCAAGGTGAAACATATCATTCCCATAAAATATAATAACTAACTAACCATCACGTCGTCTCCCCGAAAGGGTAGGCAGAAAGAATGGACTGTCACACTTTTACTGATGCGGCACTCCATCCTTCTCTTTTCGCTCCGCGGGAGACGCGGTGTGATGGGTTGCGAACCTCACCGCCACAATATATAAAATAAAACTTCTAGAAAACTGATGTTTTCATTTGTATTCATTATTTAATACGGAGTTTTACATCATTGACCAAGAAACAATAAATGAGTTAAAAATGGGACTAAAATATTACAAGACTAACACAAAGATTTTTTTCCTATTTACAAGAAGAAATTTCTATGCTCATGAGGGGTATTTTTAAATTACTTTTTTTTTGGCCTAATACTGAAATGACTATAATTTGTGAAGTGAAGAGGTGCATAAATAATGCGACACTGACCTCTCCGCGCTTCCCTGGCCCGGCATGTGGCCCATGGTGGGGCGCACGCTCAGCAGGTGGTTGGTGAGGTGCAGCACCGTCAGCCACTCCAAGTCATAATGCAGTTCCCCCTCGCCCTCCCCTTCCTGGGGGATATCCACTACCTGCAGGAACCTATCAACAAAACAATCTCATTAGCTTACACATCGACAGAACCACGACCCGCCGTCACTGTATGCTCCATTCTGCAAGTTTTACAACATTCAAATTATTCTTTCATTAAAATAATTATTGATTGCTCATTCATCAAGTATTAAGCTGGGAAAGTCAGTTTAAGGGAGGCATACGCATGAAATCTGAAGGATTATAATGTAAATGCGATTGTTTTATCGGTTTTACAGAGATTTTTGATTTACATATTCTTAACTGTTTAATTAAAACAGTTATAGAATATCACAATTGATTATATTTCTTTTGAAATTATCACAACAACTCTTAGTTGACTGTAACACCTGATGATGCTAACATTGGTTAGCGAAACAGCTGTCGTGACAATTTCAAAAGAAATATAATCAATTGTGATATTCTATAACAGTGTTTTAATAAAACATTTAATAATGTTGAAAATCAAAGTGTTTCCGCCAAAACAATGGATTATCTAATTTATATATTCAAATATATATAATTATTACAACTTTGTTTCACGTATTTTGATATATAAATTTAAAAAATCTGCAAAACCGATAAAATAAATGCCCAACATTATAAGTTCATCACTTTTCAGATTTTCACTCTAATCCTCTTTGCCTCACCTTGAGGTGGCGACGGAGACATTGAGAAACATTGGTTATGAGAAGTGTTACCTTCTCCTGGGCAGGCACTTGTCGAGCGCCAGGAACTTGGTGTAGGTGTCGGCGGCGGCGTGCGGCACGAGGGCGGCGTGCTTGCAGTGGAGGTGGGCTGCAAACCAGTAGCGCGGCCGTAGATCCTGCAGCAGTTCAGCCGCTGGCGCCGAGCCCAGCCTCCCCTCCTCTATCTCCTGACTGCAAATTTCAATTAATCAAATATCATAACAGTATACATATTATGTTATAATTAATAAATTCATAATAAAAAATTATAAAAGCATAATTAAAAAATTAAAGCAAAATAAAAAAACAGAAATAAATAAAAATACAGTAAAATTAGAGAAGATAAACAAATGCCAATTTAAACTTTGATATGAAGCAAGTCTAATTACTTGGTGATTTGACATATTTAAAAATATAATTAAAAACTTTTTCACTTAGTATAAACCACTTTATTTGAGTAAGTAGCGCCAACTTCCTCGGGGCTAGACACAAACTGTTTGTGTATATATAAAGGAATTATATTTATTTAAATGCCAATTTAATACATAAGAGATATAGATGCTTCCTGAGGGTAGCCTCACATCGTAAAACATGTCCAAAGAGAAGCGGTGCATATGAACTAGTGATGCAATAGACCTATGCTTCTGTTTCCGCAACTGCGGAAGTTCCGAATGTTTTTTGACTTCTGTTTCCGCAACTTTTATAACGGAACTTTACAGGCAGGTTCCAGGCGTTACTTACAAAGAAATTACTAGAAAGTAATTCTCAAGTGAGTATTTCATCAGTCATACCCTTGATTCAAGTTCTTAAGACCACATTAGATCAAGAAGAGACGAAACCTGATACTTCAGAAAAATAACAAAACTTGAACAGATTGTTAGGTGTAAAAGCAGCCAAACTACGTTTCATAAAATATAACTTACCACTACTTCATTTTAAATGTTAATTTAATTAAAAATTGTATTTGTAAAAAAAAATACATTTTTTCAAAGTATTTACACTTCCGTTTCTGTTTCCGCTAAAATTTACTTTTTACATCTGTTTCCGTTTCTGCTTCCGTTATGACACTTCTGTTGCATCACTAATATGAACAATTAATACCACACCATTCACGGGGACAAAAGTATTTGTCAACACAATATATATTTTATAATTGTTTTAAAAACATCAACATTGACAATATTCCTTAACGGCAACTGTAGATGAGAGGATAAATTTTATCTCAATAGAGACGAAGATGCAAACTGAAAACCGAATATGGTGATCGAGGTGTTTACAGGACTTATGACCTGTCATTGGTTGGGTTAAGCGCACGCTTTATGTAATTACAACATTCCCCATTCCACTTTTCTTATGACCATCATGTCTGACAAATTTTTGGAAGTTGTATATATGTTAATATCCAAAACCACAATTCACATGTCAGTCTCAATTTACAGACCAGCGCCATCTATGAAGATTAGATTTAAGCATTAAGCAGAAGATCTTTATAACGCAATGTGAGAGGCTACCGCCATTAACGCACTGCTAGATAACGCCTGGAAATGTCACTCCAATTTATATGCTAACTTGGACCAGTTTTTGTTTTATACAACATTTTGAATGTATACAAATACTTGTAGACGGTTTCCAGATTGCATCTTCGTCTCTATTGAGATAAAATTAATCCTTGAATTGATAACCCGCAATGGGTAAATAAAATCCAGTATTCGTGTACAAGTATTTTTATACATTCAAAATGTTGTATAACTGTAGATTACTTAAAATAATTTTTCCATTTTTCGACATTCACAACATTTTGTGTTTTGTTTTAACCTCTCAATGCTAATCTATGAACTTACGCAAAGAACGGTTTAAATTTGATGAGCCCGTCGACATCCCCATGCTGCGTGGCGCTACGCGGCCAGTCGTGCGACAGGAACACGTCCATCGGTTCTGATAATTGGCGCAGACGAAACACCTAAATATTGTAATCATTAGTAAAAAAGAAACAAGTTATAAAACAGGAATTCTTATTTTTTAATGCAATTAAATTTTAAATAAACTTGAGGCGTTAAAACTGTGGAATTCCATAATGACAATTTTTTTAGGAATTAAAACCTTGTTTTTTCCACTTTTGAGTTTATTTTTCTCGATATGTTTCGAAGGCTTCATGCCTTCATCATACAGAGAACGATATAAACCGATCACAAAATATCGTTCACCTGATGATGAAGGTGTAAAGCCTTCGAAAAAAAATAAACTCAAAAGAGGAAAAAATGGTGTTTTAATTCATAAAAAAATAAATTGTAGCTAAATTATTAAGACTGGAAAATAGAAGTCTTGCCTCCAGGTTGCGGATGTGGTAGACACTCCTCTTGGTATTGTCAGAGTATGGCGAGACCTCGAAGTGTCCTTTCAAATAATCGTGTCCTTTGTAAATACCCGAAAGACCTAAAACAAACCAAAATAAATCAAATAAAAAAACACCACATACAGCCGCATCCCCTTTCTCACGCAATCGATTTCTCCCATTTCTTACACCCATAAAGTCCGGCTTGGTCATGGATAAAATTATAACTTCTGTCTAACTAAGAACTAACACACTCAAATCAATGTTATCATCATCAGAATTTATTGTACAATCTTCAAAAAGAGCACAAATAATCTCTCATTGTGATGAAGAAACTGGTCATACCTAGGATTGAATCCATGTCCTTTGGTTCAGGAACAAAGCATTCTGTCTATAAATTGTAGATTTATGATAAGTTTAAGGTCACTCAATGTGGAATTCCATAATTATGAATTGAAAAAAAGTTTTTTTTACTATTTATTTTTCCTTGTGAATCTAAGATATTATTACTGTTTATTATTATTATTTTGTTGAATCGTTCTTTACATCATTACAGTGTGAGCCAAATCGATGTAAAGGGTATAGCTATCATTTTGATTCTCGGGACATATGATAGGTAGCTAATCTATCGCCATTTTATTATCATGTGAATTCTGCACCAGAAAGACAATGTGACAATCATACTGCCATCGCCGGGAATCAAACCCAGGACCTTCGGGGTGGAAGCCAAAGCACTTACCACTCGGCCACGAAGGTCGTCAACACCTTCATAAGCCCATTTTTAGGGCCATCCCTAGGAAACTAACGTGCCCGCTAACTTGACATGAAGAAGACCTTCAGAAATAGTTTATATTTTTCTCGTGATGACAAAGGTAAAATGTATTTGAAACATGTCAAGAAAAATAAACTCAAAAGAGAAAAACAGTTTTTCAATTCATAAAAATATTATCAAATCAAATCAAATCAGTTTATTAACTCAAAATACATTACAAACAGGAAAATGAAGCCATCTATTGAGTACAGGTAAAATATTATAAAAATAGCGTTAACATATAAATTATAGCATTAACAAATTTTGCTTGGACGAATATGGATTAAATTTCTAGAGTAGTTTGATTTTTAATCCAAAATTTAGTACACCAACATGTTTTTCTTATCTTGTTAGAGTTTTAATTGAATATAAAGCATCCAAAATATATTAAGAAAAATATAATCATAATGTTGACTCACCTCCTATCCTTACGCCGCCAACTGTTACGACCCCGGCGTATCCGAGGTAGTAAATATTGGGGGCCACCCAGCCTCCATATGGCAGTTCCTGGAGGAAGTTGGAAGCCTCGTGATTGCCCCCAATGAAAATTGTTAAAATTGGGGCCACCGCTTCACCACTGTAGTATCTTATAAGAGTTTACAAAACATTAATAATCTGTAAATATTCATGTCGTCCCGCACTGGGTTTATGTGTGCGGACAACAATAGGTTAAAACAAAATTCAAGTATTATAAAATTTTCTATTAACTAACTAACCATTACGCCATCTCTCCGAAGGGGTAGGCAGAAAGAATGGACTGCCACACTTGAACCAATGCGGCATTCCATCCCTCCTTTTCACCCCTGCGGGAGACGCGGTGTGATGGGTTGCGAACCTCAACGTCACCAATAGACATTAGATCCCGCGCACACTTAGGAACTTTAGTTTTCTATTAATGAACAGTTATTTAAAAAAAAAGGGTAATAATATTTAGAAACAATTGTTGTCTTCCTTCAGGAGTCGGCTGTTTAGAAATTGGAAGAATTGACGTCCGTATGACTCCCTGTAAAAATATGGAGGAAGTTAAAGAGATTCGTCTGGATAGAGTAGTGAGTCTGGATAGTGTGGCAGTCCATTCTCTTAAATTACCACTCCGGTGAAACAGGGATTGTTTATTTATTTTAATAATTAAATTAAAATAAAACCAAAAATAGGACCGCGGACCGAACACTAGCCACACAATCAGTGGGCAAGCTCACTACCGCTTGCGCTACAAAGCCGTTAGAAATACCGGTGATTAAGAATACACAACTTTCATGATAAAGTTTAAGAGTTTTTCTCGGAAGTGTCTAGCTAGTACGCTTTCTTACTTTGAATATCGATGACCCTTTCATGGTACTACAATCCTACATAGATTCACCCCGAAGTTAATTTCCCAAGTCGTGCCCCTTTCTTGCTAAAGGAATGAAAAAATAGCGGAAACATAACCTCAAAACCACAAGATGTTTACTAACGAAAAAGTCTTATAATTACGCATTTAAGGCACTTACTTATAAAAAGTGCAAATATTATGAAATTTTGGTGGAACCGCCATGCAACATAAGTCGTTTGTGTTCCGGACTGATTGAAAATCACCGCAGCATATTAATAAATCGACTTTGACGTTGTTTTCCTTTTGTAAATGTTCGACGCACTCGTAAATTTTTTCCAACTCGCCATGGGCACAACCTTCGATTGCTATTAACATTTTTAAAGGAGTTAACCAATTTTACATATGTTGAAAATATATACTTTATTATTTTGAACAATTTGCGCTTCCCAACGTCGGTTGTCAAACAAGCTGGTCATAAACAAATATTATCATTCATCTATGGAAGTTAATGTAAACATAACTTACAGACTCATGCCAGGCGCCGGCAAGTGACCACAAGAGCGAGGGTGTGGATGGGTCATTTATCGAGGTTTGCCAAGTTTTAATGCCATTCAGTTTGTAATCCGTATTTCGGAACAAATTATACGACCCTTGCAACACACATTTTCATGACACACATCATTAGATTCTTATCGAATTCGGTATTCAATGTTCATCGAATCGCTGCTAATTTACTAATGTCCGTCGATTAAGGGTGCGGCCACACCGGAATGCCTGGATAGGTGTCAAGACACATTTCGCTTGTGATCACGCCCTGTGGCGCGAACCCTATAGTGTGGCCGGCCTCATAGTACGCCATATGTTGGTTCCCCAGGTGTTCTAACCTAACCTAGCCTCTCACCCTGGCACTTCGGTGTGGCCGTAACCTAAGTGCACATATTTATTTATTTATTATTTTTATATGTGAATTAATCATTTAACCATTAAAATTTTTTTATAAGTGGACATTGATTTATGTTGCTTTATGGTACGGCCACACCGAAGTGCCAGGGTCGGAGGCTAAGTGGACACCCGGGGAACCAACGTATGGCGCACTATGGGACCGGCCACACTATACGCTCCGTGCCACAGGGTGTGATCACAAGCGAATTGTGTTTTGACACCTATCCAGGCACTCCGGTGTGGCCGTACCCTTATGAGTGATATCGTAATAGAATTTCTAATCTGACAAGGATCAACAGTACATTTTTTGGCTTCTGTTACTTCAAGAATACTAACGTGGTATGTTAAAGCTCTTAACAAGGAGTAAACTTTTGATATGCGTAAGTAAGTAATCTGATCCGTTCCTGCAATTCTCCTACATCTTTCTCTTCAGAGTTATAAACCACACCGCAGATGGATACAAAAAAATCAAAGATCTGAGAAACAGCTTATTTTTTTAAATGTAAAGGTGCGTTTTTGTGTTTCATTTGCATATTAGTTTTCCATAAACTTCTGTAATATGCATAATGTTAAGTGTACTTTATAAATAACCATTTATTGAAATTACACGTTAAAACAAATTCATTAATAGTAAAATGCAGACATGCATGTGAATGCCTTAACCCATCACAACAATTCTAAACCCAACATTTTTTGAGAAAACTATCGTGGTACAACCATTAAAGTAGCACAAAACTTTTAGACTGTAGACTTTATTTTACAATCTGTAATATGAGAAAAATGGCTCATTATTGTGAAGAAGGAATCTGTTCATCTCCAGGTTCGAAACCATATATCCTGGATCAGGGACCAAGCATTATATTCTCTAGATCGCCACCCGGTTCATTCATAACGATTCGTTGAATCTTCGTCCGGCTCAAACGATTTCAAGTTAAACACTGAATTTGACAATATTCTGGATGGCACTCATTATGTGTAGCAAGGGTTCTTTGATTTGTGCCAAAATATTTATTAACATCGAGTCGAAGGCGGTTAGCGGCGCGGCGGCAAAGTATGACAAACCTATAATAGAGAAATGACCCTTCAATACTTTCGCGGTTGCCGACGCTTGGCGTGAGTCTAGAGACGATTTATATTTTCAATTTATTTTCTATAACATTATAACATTTGTGTTTTGACGTTCAGTCTGGTTGAATTTTGAATAAAGTGAGGTTATATCATGTTGTGCATAGCCGATCATAGTTAATTTATGTTATATATAATTAAATCACGAAAGATAAGATGTTGTCTGCACTAAATATTGCTCTGCGTAGAACTAAATGGACCGATGTAACCAAACCTTCGCTGATTTTAACGAAGTTATATTCAAACGAATGTAAAGCCAGCGTAGAAGAACGGAAGAATTCGCCTTTAAAAAATCTTTTAGATGATTCTGCTACATTTGATGACGTAAATCCTAAAGATCCCGACAGCCAATGGGCCACTCATCCTTACCCGGCGGTTTTGTGGAAGAAGATCGAAGAAGAGAGCGGTGTAGATCCATCAGAAGTGTCCATTATATTGTTTCCAGGCCAAGGCACACAATTCGCGGGGATGGGAACAGAATTAACCAAATTTCCTAAGGCGAGAGAGCTGTTCGATGTGGCTAGCGAAGTAACTGGGTAAATCAATTATATGTTCTTGAATTGTATCCCAATGTTTCCCAATATAATAATAACTATAATAGTTAGGAAATTATTATACTCGTGTTTCCAAGTAATCGGAATTTTATTTTTATTTTAGCGTAAATTTGCTAAAAATTACATCCCCAAAAGAATTACTGAGGTACAGTCAGGAGCTGATAGTGACTTGCAGCCTCGCCGCGATAGAGAAGTTGAGTGAGGAGAGGCCGACAGCGCTCTCCACCTGCGTCGCCACTGCCGGCTTCTCACTCGGAGAGATTACCGCCTTAATATTTGCCGGTGCTATTCCATTAGAGCAAGGTACTTACATATTCATCGTATATTTTTATTAAATAGAATTTTTTTACAATTATACATATCGCATATTTCATTTATGATAAATTCAGTACTTATTTGGCAAAAGGTCCCTATTTAATTTTTTTATAAAATTTAGTTAAATATACCACCAGTATTGCAAGCTTTATGTTCTCAAGCTGTACATTTTTTAAATGGCTGTAGAGCTCATGTCCAAAGGTCCTATCTACCAAAATAATAATAAATTATATGGCAGAAGATCACATCTGCAGTTGAAACTATATGCCAAATGAAAAAATACAATGATTGGTTACTGTGACAATTAAAAAAAAATTGATCTTAAATAGTGTTTATATAAATAATCAAAATAATGTAAAAATCTTATTTTTGCTCTCCTGTAAAATTCATAAAAAGCATTTGGGACCTTTTGCCAAATAATACCTAAAAAATGAGTACTGTTCCTCTTACACCTATTGGAAATGTGATTTAGTGGATGTTTTATGCGGGGGCGAGATATGTGGGCCAGAGTGCTCCTCTGAAAGAAGCGAATGGGGATTCAGGGTCTATACTGAAGTCCTAGTTTTTTCTCATCCATGGCAGCATTAATAGTAGAGTAATCTCTTTGCTTAATCGAGTCGCCTTGGAGATCGACATATTTCGTGATTATGATTCTTTCTATTAGACTATTAATAGTTCTTTTTTTTTTATGTTTCTCTTATAATTTCTTATTATGTAATTGCAAATAATCTGGAATTGTATGTCTGTAATGTTTGTGATTTTTATTTAATAAATGAAATGAAAGATTGGTTAATGTAGATTTGTTGATAGGGAATAGTCTTAAATTTTTTCAATGGTTGCTGTTGTTGGCAATTATACACAGTGGCGGTACTACCATAAAAGCCCAGAAGCCCGGCTTGCGTAGGAATTTTGAATCAAAACCCCCAAATCTAATAAAATTGTGCCCCCGCATAAACCAACAACCCACCAAATCACATTTCAACAATGTTCCCATCAAACGTAAGAGGAATAGCCACAAGAGCTGAACCTCTGCAAGCCAGAAGAGGTTTTGATTAAATTTTTCTTACGCAAGCCGGGCTTCTGGGCTTCTATGGCAGTACCGCCACTGATTATACAATTATGATATTGCAGGGTTGAAGCTTGTGAGCATCCGTTCAGCCGCCATGGAGGCGGCCAGCAAAGAGATGCCGGGAGGGATGATGAGTGTGCTGTATGGGGCGGATTGCAACATCAAGCAAGTTTGTGCTGAGGCCGTGGAGCACTGCGAGAAGAATGGAGACAAAACTGCCTTTTGCTGCATCGCCAACTACGTCTACCCTCACCTCAAAGTCTTGTCTGGCACGGAAGGGGTACATATTTGTTATTGAATATTTCATTAAGTTAGGAACAAAATAAATGGCGCTCTCAAAGTCATCACTGCAAATAGAAATATATCCACTAAAGCAAAGATAACTAACTAACTAACCAGCACGCCGTCTCGCCGAAGGGGTAGGCAGAAAGAATGGACTGCCACACTTTAACCGTTGCGGCACTCCATCCTTCTCTTTTCACCCCCGCGGGAGACGCGGTGTGATGGGTTGCGAACCTCATCACCAACAATAGGCACAAAATAAAAATTACATAACACATAATGTTCGTTTATATGGTGCACATGTCAGCTGGACGAAAGCAAAGATGGCAGTACATAATGGAGTTCTAGTGCCAACCCTTATGTATGGAATTGAAGCTTGGAGCTGGCAAAAAAAAGATGAATGAAGAATAAATTCCCTACAAATGAGATCACTGAGAAGAATGTGCAGGAAAACGATATATGATAGAATACCAACAACAACAACAACAAACCATCACGCCGTTTCTCCGCAGGGGTAGGCAGAGAGAATGGACCGCCACACTACTCTATCCTGGCACACCTCTCTAGCTTCCTCCACATTCATACATCGAGTCATACACGCACGTCGATTCTTCCGGTTTCTGACATGACCAACTTTTAATATTTGATTAATTTGGTCATGCCATGTTTTCCTCGGTCTACCTCGACTCCTTACTCCATTTACATTGTTAACGTATACTTTTTTAACCATTCTTTCTTCACCCATGCGCTCCATATGATAGAATACCGAATTACAAAATGTAGAAGAAATGTAAGGCAGATGATTACATCATAAGTAAAATTAAAAAAGGATCCCTGAGATGGTTTTTACATATGGAACGAATGGACGAGGGAAGAATGGTTAAAATGTTGTATACAAGCAGTGGGAGTGGAAAGAGAAACCGTGGAAGACCAAGGAAAGTATGACATGACCAAATTAATCAAATACTGAAAGGTGGCCATATTCGAAGTCGGTGCTGTCTAGGCCTTGCATCGTAAGCAAAATTAAAAAGGTTTCCTGAGATAGTTTGGACACATGGAATGAATGAATTAGAGAAGAATGGTTAAAATGTTGTATACAAGCAGTGTTGTGGAAAGAGTGGAAGACCAAGGAAAGCATGACATGACCAAATGAATCAAATACTGAAATTGATGAGCGTGAGTGTTACAATGTATGAATGTAGAGGAAGCTGGAGAGGTATGTCAGGACAGAGCAGCACGGCGGTCCATCGTGTCATTTAGTTAACAATGATTGTCAAATAATTATATCTCTCATGCGAATTACTGATTTATGCGAATTATTTCAGACGTTGAAATATATAGAGACCAACGCCCGTAAGTTTCACATTCGGAGGACGAAAAGGCTCGATGTGGCAGGTGCATTTCACTCTCCAGCCGTGGCTTCCGCAATGGCCCCCGTGCGAAAGGCTCTAAGCCTCTGCGACGTCAACAACCCCAATATCCGTGTCATGTCGGGCGTGGACGGCAAACACTACAGGAACGCCTCTCATATTAGGACTCAGTTGCCCAAGCAGGTAACATATCCCCCATTTTATACATTTCATATGTTACTTTTGTAATTAACCCTGGGGCTAGGACTAACTACAATTGGAGTGCGATACAATCAACTGTATTTGTAGTTTGAAGTATTCGTCCCGTTTTTATTTATGTATTTTGTTGTTTTGAAAAACCAAAAAGAAATGATCCTACTATAAAGTTGAATATTCACTACAATATTATTTTAAAATATACTTCATTTTACTTGCAAAACAAACAAACAAACAAACCATCACGCCGTTTTTTCTGCAGGGGTAGACAGAGAGAATGGATCGCCACACTACTCTATCCTGGCAAACCTCTCTAGCTTCCTCCACATTCATACGAGTCATACACGCACGTCGATTCCTCCGACTTCTAACATGACCAACCTTTAAAATTTGATTAATTTGGTCATGCCATGTTTTCCTCGGTCTGCCTCGACTTCGTACCCCATTTACATCATTAACGTATACTTTCTTAACCATTCTTTCTCCATCCATGCGTTCCATAAGTCCGAACCAACGCAGCGATCCTTTCATAATTTTGTTCATAATGCCTTCTTCCGCTCTACATTCCTTTCTTATATCAGCATTTAAGATTCTGTCATATATCGTTCTACCACACATACGTCTTAGGGACCTCATCTCTACCGCATTTATTCTGCTCTCATCCTTCTGCCAGTTCCATGCTTCGCTTCCATACATTAGGGTTGGGACCAGAACTCCATTGTGAACGGCCGTTTTCGCTTTCATTGATAAACTTTACTTGCATAATATTTTTTTTATTCAATTTTCCGTGACGTACATCAGTTTGGTGTATGATATCTGTGGCATGCTGCTTCTCTGTATGCTATCTGCATGCGTTACTTTTTACCAATATATTTAAAAAGAAAATCTGTGTAAACAAACAATTTTATTCCCAAACCTATGTTTTTGACAAAAATAAAATTTCCTCTGACACATCAAAAACATTTTATCAATTATACATAGAAAATTCAGTAATTTTTAACAGAACCACACAGTTTTATTATTAATGCTTCTTCCATTTGGTGAAGCACGGTGTAGCAAAATGACGAAAGTGGTTCTGAGGTTTGCGCTGGAAGGAGCCAAGGATTAGAACTATATTGGAAGCAACCTAGCGAACCAATGCACGGCATTCTATTGCAATGCCAACATATGAACAAAACCTATCACCTAGCTTAACACTGACCGAAGCACTATGATTATCAGAGTTTGTGACTTTTGATTGATATAATAAGCATTTGAATGTATGTTTTCAGATCGTAACTCCAGTTAAATGGGAGCAGGTGCTACACAACCTGTATACACGTCCTCAAGGCCATAATTTTCCACGCACATTTGAAGTTGGTCCAGGTCACACATTACGGACAATATTACGTCAAGTGAACTCCAGAGCCTGGGACAGATCTTATTCAATTTCAGTTTGAAGATTCTGGTTTAGTTTGTGAATGACTTAAGTGGACACAAATAAATTAACTATTATGTTTTAAGTTGGTAAAATAGAAAACCTTACCTATGGGCTAACTCTATTGTAGGTCAAAGATTATGAACAGTGCAATGTCATCTCTCAGTGTTAACAGTAACTGTAACCAGTATCAGAGATTGGTGTTAACTATACTATACCAAAAAATGTAAAAAATATCTTTT
Source organism: Lepidostoma basale (assembly GCA_022606425.2). NCBI lineage: Eukaryota > Metazoa > Arthropoda > Insecta > Trichoptera > Lepidostomatidae > Lepidostoma > Lepidostoma basale. Next base: position 72,482 of record JAHDVF020000876.1, read on the forward strand.
GATCATTTTATATATTAATGAAATATATTCACCATTTTACAAATATTCACCATTCTTTTCTTTTTTTATTCTGAAAAATAAACACAAAGTTATGCAACCATTGGCAAATGTATTTATTGTAATTTCTATCAAAAATGGAAATATTCCAATTATATCACTAATTTCAATTAACCTTGGCATGTATGACTCGTTGTATGAATGTGGAGGAATCTAGAGAGGTATGTCAGGATAGAGTCAGGTAGTGTTGAGGTCCATTCCCTCTGTCTACCCCTGTGGAGTACATTAGAAACATTTATTTCAATTTCATGCAGATAGCAAAAAGAAAAATCTTTGAATGATCCCTAAGATCAAGAAGATGTGTATGGAAAATTAGAATCTTTATTGAAATTACTAAAAATATAATATTTGTATTAAGACATTTATGTGATATCTATTGTTTCTTGAACAATGATATAAAACTCTCTATTAAATATTGACGATTTGATTTTTAAAGTTTTATTATATTTTATGGATGTGATATATTTCATCTTACTAAGGCATTTACAATGTTCTAGCAAAGCGAAACATAACACTCCCATAAAATATAAGCAAACTTCTAGAAAACAGATATTTTCATAAATATGAAATATGCCTGAGTGGAGTGGTATCAAATTAAATTATACTAAATATGATGAGAGTAGAATGGTAAAAAAGATGTATACAAGCAGCGTGAGTGGAAAAAGAAGCCGAGGACGACCGAGGAAAACATGGCATGACCAAATTAATCAATTACTAAAAGGCGGTCACATTCGAAGTCGGAATAATCGACGTGCGTGCATGGTACGATGTATGAATGTAGAGGAAGCCCTAGAGGTATGCCAGGAGAGAGCATTGTAGCGATCCATCCTCTCTGCCTACCCCTTCGGGGAAATGGCGTGATGATTAGTTAGTTAGTTAGTTATTATTTAAAATGAACTTCCATCAAGAGATTTCAGTTAAATCATTTGATTATCTTAAAAACGCTAAGTAAGTAAGTTATTTAAAATGATCGAGAGATTTTAGTAAAATCATTAGAATATTTATTATTAGTTTATATCGTTCCGATGATAAGGGTATAAAACCTTCAAAATGTGTTGAGAAAAATGAACTCAAATGTGGAAATAACAGTATTTCAATTCATAAAAATATTGTTAATTATATTTGTCAATCTAAATACTGATACTAAAGAGTGCTTATTTAGATGCTAATACTAAAGTGTTTTTTTTTTAAATAATGGTGGCAATATCATCTAAAATCAAGAACAGAAATAAATAGGCAGAGTTCTAATGGGCAGGCAGTAAACGAGTTAGATCGTGCTATGAACAGTATTGATAAAATAGAAAATACGTACATTGTTAGGAGCTTATTGTTGTCAGGGGGGGGGTGAAAGATGAATTTAATCGAAATCTCATTCCCGATCTCAAACACTTCCCAACACTTGCCTATGTTATTCGCCAATCTTAATATTATGTTATTTGAGATATGCTCCGGGATGCATTATGATATGAAATTGAAACCAATATTTACTCTTTAAAATTACATTTATTGTACACCGAGTATGCCATGAAACATGGCTATATCAACATTATATTTTATCTACTTTTTTTTTGCTTTTTCTTCTGTTAGTGGTACATAATCTATGGTTCAATATATTGTTTATTGTTTAACATTTCCGCGTTATCGGGTGAAACATGGCCGCCGAACTTGGCGTGCCCGCCGAAATTATGGCGGAAAACGTTATAAATCTTAAACATTTACATAACATTCTTTCAACCGAAGAGTTATTAGCCATTGCGGAACCCACAATTAAAAAAATAGACAGTTACTTTGATGTCAAATTTGACGAATTTTTGACATCTCAAGCACTTTTCGAAGCCGGTCGGAGGGAATCGGGTAATCAGATTTACTTTTAATATTTAATTAAAACAGGCTCAGCAACTGTTTATTATGCATGTTCATTGTATTAAATATATACAGAGCAAAATTATAAAATAGGAAAAAGTTTAAAAGTGAGTTTTGATGAAGAATATTCGCTTATACCACTTCATGGATTCAAAAAAGCATGACTTGTCAACGTGTATTCATAACAATAAAGACGTATTCTTTAAATATTAAAAATATCTTTAAATGCTATTCTCGTGTGGGGTGTTGATGACTATTTATGATGAAATCATTTTTCAGAACAAATATTTTATTATTAGTTTCGCTTCAATTACGGAAGCGCAAATTTTAATATGACAACTCTCGGCGTTTCACTATATACATATTTCTCGCAATGTTCGTCGCACGTTTAGCAGTCGCAAATAGGTAATACGTAAGAGATGTTTTTAGGTTAATTCGAATATTTTTGGACAATATTAGCGCGGAACATAATTAACCATGACCTAAATTATATCTGTCTGCCTTATCAATGATAACTCTTTACCTCCGAGTTATCCACCATCATTCAGTTCTTTACCCCTCCCGCAACTAATGCGCATAAAAAAAGTTCTCCTCGATAGCCCACCATGTACTCCGGCAAACAAAATGGTCTCACGCAGGATGCTCTCTCCTACCACAACTCCATCCAGGCACTGTTATAATAAGACTGATCCCATCAAACTCTACAATGCCAACCCTAACTGGTCTTCCATTCCTAAATCCTCCCTCGCCCTCAGCACTAGCCCCCGCATAAAACAACTACTGAATCACATTTTCAACAACGTTTTCTACAGACGCAAGAGAAATAGCCATTAGAGGTTAATATTACAAATGTCTTGGCGGAATATTCCTCCATGGCCGGTTAACGGGTTATGAATCAGTGCAGCGGCTCAAATAATTTTTTAATCATCAATGGTATTACTGGAATGTTATTAAATATTACATTGTGTGTGTTTTTTTTAGGAGAAAAAGTAGAAAAGTTAGAGAAAGAGGTGTGCGAGGTAACGTCCAACTATGAGCACTGCAAGGCCAAGCTGGAGGCCGCGGAGCAGACCCTGCAGGAGCTGGAGGCCCAGCTGGGCCTGTCCAAGTCGGAGCTGCAGACAACGAATGAGAGTGTGGTGCGCCTGCAGAAGGACACGGAGGAGTTCCGCGGGCAGCGCGACACGGCGGTCACGGAGCGCGACGGCCTGAGCGCCATGCTGCAGCGCCGCACCTCCGAGCTGGAGCGCATCCAGACCGACCTCAACACCGTGCAGCAACAGCTGCAGAAAGCTATCAATGAAAAGTGCGAAGCCCTCTGCCTCACCAATGAAATCCAACAGAAAGAACTGTCCCTCAAGTTTAAAGAGCAGCACATAGACCAAGAGAACAGCTTGCTCACCAAGCAAATCAAGTCCCTCAGCGATGAGCTCAACCGCTGCAACAACGAGCTGTCAACTATCCGGTTCTCCCAGTCCAACAGGATTCTCTTGCTGGAGTCAGAGGTGGAGGAGCAGAACATGGCCCTGAAGATCGCCGGGGATAAGGTGGAGAGGCTGAATGAAGCCACGAGAACTCTCACTGCTAAGAATGACAAGTTGGCGCAGAAGCTAATGCAGCAAAGGGCAGAGGAGGACACCATGTGCCAGAACTTCAAAAAGGAAATAGAATCTAAAACTAAACTGGCCGAACTGTACAACAGCATGAAGAGTGATGCAGAATCTAAAAATGAAGAAATCAGCAAGGCTTTTGCGGATCTGCAGAGCATACTCAATGAATCCGTGGAGAAGTACGGAGTGCTGGAGACCAAGCACAAGCAGCTGGAGGTGGATCACCAGGAGAGTGTAGAGAAACAGAATGAAATTATTAACACCCTCAAGCAGGAGCTGGAGCACGCTAACGATCTGCTTGTGGGGGCCAAGAACGAGAGCATCTCGTTGGCCTTGGAGCACCTCTCCCCCACTGCTGCTGTCACTAGCCGACTTATCCGTTCAGGCATGTCCCTCACGCAGATGTACACGCAGCTATGCCACGTCTCCGATGAACTCAGCCGGGAGAAAGAGGAGAAAAAGAGACTGTCTGAGGCCCTCACCAATGTGTACAATGAACTTAGCGAAAAGGCTCCGTTCCTAGAGGAACAGAATATACAGTACGAAGAAGCGCTTCAGAATAATGTGGGTCTCACGCAGCAGGTGGACTCGCTCGTCACGGAATGCAATCAGCTGCGAGATGAATATGCCGAGGCTATGAAAGTCTCCAACCACTTCCAAAGGGAAAATGACAAACTTAAACGAGAAATTACAGATCTTGCGAGGCAAGTGTGTTACCTTTTGAAGGAGGCAGAATTTTGTAAAGGCGGCTCCACCCCTAGCGGCGATCAAGATTCTTCAGCAACAATCACGACCAACAGCACCTCATCGGAGCACAGCTCATCTCGCGTCATCTCCAAGCACCTCGTGACCTTCGCAGACATACAAGAGCTTCAAGCCAACAATCAGAAACTCTTGAAGACTGTAAGAGATCTGGTGGATAAACAGGAAGAGAGCGAGAGGCAGAAGGTTCAGTTTGAAGTGGGAGAGATGCAGAGCAAGTACGAGACTATTCAGAGCCGAGTCACGGAGCTGGTGGAGGAGCGCGACAAGCAGACCAAGATGGTGACCAATCTGATCCGACAAAGAGACATGTACAAAAAGCAGTATTCGGACATCGTGAAAGGACAAGATATCTCATCCAATTTGGAGAGAAGTGACTGCTCCATGGATTTTAACGAATCTGGCACCAAGCTGGCCGCCTCCGCCTCCCTGACCCCCGTCAAGCCCAGTGAGCTGCAGGCCCTCAAGACTCAGCTAGCGGAGGTCAACACCGCTATGGATAAAAAATTGGAAGAATATAAAGTTTACAAAGAAGAAACCCTCACTAATCAAAAAATGCTCATGCAGCAGATTGAAGATATGCGCAAGGAGTTAACTAACCTTTCGGGAACGTACAGTAAGACGGCCGCTCAACTGGAATTTGTCAATGAGAAACATAAATCAGTTCAGCTGAATATAGCCACCTACAAGAAACAAATCAGCACCCTCGAACAGAAGTGTAATGCCTACAGCGCCACCATCGGCAAACACGAGGTTTCTCTTATACACTTGCGCGATGAAGCCATGAATGCTCACGATAAGTTATCCAAAGCCGAAGTTCTGTTACAAAACCTGCAACGAGAAAATAGTCACCTTAAGAGCACCGAGGCTCGGTTGCAGACCGAGAGGGATCTCCTGAAGCAAGAGAGGCAAAGTCAGGTTGTCCTGCTCAGCAACCTGGAGCTCATTAAGGCCAGTCTGGAGCGCTCGGAGGGGGAGGGCCGCATCAAGCTGGAGTCGCGCCTGGACGACGCCACGCGTGAGACCAGTGCGCTGCGCCGCTCCCTGCAGGAGGAGCAAGCCCGCTTCCGGGAGCTGGCTGCGCACCTGGAGCAGCAGGCGCAGCACGCCAAGACCCTCATGGAGGAGGAAAAGTCCCAAGCTGATAAACTACGGGCCCAACTCGCATCACTGAGGGAAGAATTAGTTAATAAGACAACCCATATAGAAGAAATTAGTAAAAAGTTCACTACGGCCATCAATCCCACCAGAATGGATGGAAGTTTTGATTCCATTAAAAAGCTCAAGGAAGTGGAGAGCCAACTCAGCACCAAGCAATCCGAAGTGAGCTACCTGCAGCAACAGATTGAAGTGAGTAAGGAGAGAATCAAGCAGTACTGTGATATTAATGAAGAATCCGAGGCACAGCTCAAGGTGCTGCATGACCAGTTTGCGGAATACAAGACTACTTCGGAGGCTAAAGTCAATGAGCTTCTGCACTCAGAGAATCTGCTGAAGGAGAAGTGCGCAGAGTTGGAGGCGGAGCTCTCGCTGCAGTCTGATGGGCAGCAGGTCACCACAGGCGGGCTTAAATCTGAGCTGCTCCGCGCCCAAGAGAGCCTTAGGGTAGCTCTGCAGGACCTTGAAGAGAAGAATGCCAATCTTCGAAGTGCCGAAACTGAGGTGGCTCGTTATGCTGAGACTGCTCAGACAGCTGAAGACAAGTACGCCCATGAAATGGTCCTCCACTCCAAGGATATACAATCTCTCACCGAGTTGAAGGAGCAACTGTCCAGACTACAGCAAGAGATTGCGGAGCTCACGAGCGCCAGAGACCAGGCTATTTACAATCTCAACGAGAGCAGAGCGAGCTGGGAGAGCCAAGAGAAATCCTTCAACTCTGAAAAGGAAGATATCCAGTCTCGGCTCGCGGACTTGACCCAGCAGAATGCCCTGCTGCTGGACCAGATCCAGGCGCTGAGCACGCAGCTGGCCCTGGCCACGGTCTCCAAGCAGGCTGACATGAATGAGTCGGGTAACGGGTCCATGGTGACAGATAATACTATGAATCGTTCCTTTAATGAAGATGAGATTAAATCTTCGGAGAAACTTCTCCAAATTATCAAGTATCTTAGGAAAGAACGTGATATTATAGTGGCCAAGTTTGATATCCTCCAAGCGGAAAATTTCAGAGTAAAATCTCAGTTGGATTGTACGGAAAAGAAATTGGACGAAGCCAAACTGTCGCTCTTCTCCGAAAGGGAAAAATCTGAGGCAAATTCAATATCTCTGTCCAAACATTCCGAGATTCTCAGGAAAGTTGAAACCCTGAATGCCATCACCGATAGTAATAGGATCCTTCGTGACGAGAGAGACAGTCTGGTAAAGAGAGTTAATGAGCTGTCCGAGTCCTCCACCCGCCTGGAGGAGGCCCTGGCGCCGCTGCAGGAGAAAAATAAGGAATTCTCCATCAAGTTGGACACCCTCCAGTCTGAGAATGTGGCCCTGCGCACAGAAGCCAACAGGTGGCGAACTAGAGTGAACGCGCTGGTTGAGAGGGCCAACAAAACTAGCCCCGAAGACTGGAAGAGGCTTCAGAATGAGAGAGAGACTTTAGCTAAAATGCTTACCACTGAGAAGGAGAACGTAAAGAAACTGAACGAGGAGGCTAACGTTATCAAGACGGAGAAAACACGTTTGGAGGAACAGATCAACAACCTTAACAAGCAACATGTTTCGCAGGCCGAGGAATTCAGGAAGCAAGTGGACGAGTTGGGCATGCTCAGGAAGGATATTGCTCGAGTCACGCAGGAGCTCGGGGAGGTGAAGTCCACCCTCGCAGAGAAGACGGATGAACTCGCCAAGCTGACGGACAGCCTCAACACCAAGGAAACTATTCTAGCAGACATCCGAAACAAGGAGGCTCAGATCCGTAAAATTGCCAAGAAATACAAGATGCAATATGAAGATCTCACTAAGTTAGTGGAGGAAGACAAGAAAAAATCAGAACTGCTCGCCACCGAAGCAGCCATGTCTTCGGAGTCTCTGGTTGAAGCTCGTAAGGAATTGGAGCAGAAGATGGCGGAGCTCGATAAATCCAGCTCCGAAAAACTAGGGGATCTGGAAGCCAGAATCAACCAGTCTCTCCAAGAAAATGAAAGCTTAAGAAGAGAAAATGCATTGCTCAAGAACACTTTCGATGATAAAGAGGAAAAGGCTAAACTTGTTTTGAAGCAAGCCAAAATAAAGATTGTTCAATTAACGGAATCTAATGACAGCTTGTCCAAGGAGCTAGTCGAAATCAAGAACAAGATGGAGTCGGAAGAGCAAAATAAAGAGGAGAGCGACACCCGCTTCGAGCTGCTGACTTCGCAGTACGAGTCCCGAGTGGCGCGGCTGGAGAAGGAGAAGGCCGAGGCCCTGGCGGAGCAGGCCCGCAGCGCTCGCGAGGCCGAGGCGCTCGGCCACAAGGCGGCGCAGCTGCAGCGCCAGCTCAGCAGCCAGCAGGCCGCCAAGCCCTCCACCAGCTGCGGCCTGGGGGACAAGCCCGCCGGCGAGACTCCCACCGCCAACATCAAGCCAATGGCCGGTAAGTACCCAGAACACCAGTGTACATATAGTGCCATAGTATAGGAGCAACAACTATGACTGCCGCCACACCAAGGGTACTGACCGGGTTACATGTCCTGAGAATCAAGAGCTAAAAAATTGTGTACAAGTAATTGGGTTCAAAATAGTTGCTGTATACAAAAAAGTGAAAAGCAATGGGAAACTATCACATTATTTAAGGCCCATGCGGCATCCCAAGGACCAGCAGATAATGTAATACTTTGCCACAAACCAATCCCTAGGATTAAAAATTAATTGAAAATAATTTAAAAACATTTTTCTACTTAATTAATACGAATGAAAACCTCTGTTTTCTAGAATTTTTATTTGAATGACATGTTTCACCTTTTTTGACAAGACATTTAAATGATATCATTCCCATGAAATATAATAAAACTTGTATAAAACAGATGTTTTCATTCATATTAATTATTTCATTTGGAATTTTACATCATTGTTCAAGAAGCAATCAATACTTTCCTACTTGTCTATCTCCTACGGGAGCTCGCCAGGGTTACCCACCAAACTGAGTTTCAGCTCTGCCAGGAGCGAAACCGGTCGGTTTGATAAAACAAAAACAAAGTGGTGAAAAACAAACAGAAAAATGTTTTAAATGTATTTTTATGAATGCCATACCACAAATGAAGTGTTCCATACAAAAGAACTTGATTTGCAGCCCACTCGGCCAGCGTATCGGGCGTGGTGTCTCAGCTGAGGAGGGCGGCCGGGGAGACTCCGTTTGCGTCCATCCGGCCCATGGCCTCGCACGCCACGCGCACGGCCGCCGTGCTGCCCACCAGCGCCCAGCAGCCGCCGCACACCACCGGCGGGTCGGGCGAGTGCGCCATGTCCACGTCCCCCAGCAGCTCGCACCACACCACCGAGTACATGCCCGCCAGCTCCTCCGCGCGCCACCTGCCCCACCACCCGCGACACCCGCACAGTGCCCCCCTCCCGGTGCCCCCTGAGTCCACGCAGGTTAGATCCTTGTCACACTTCACCTTTTTATTTTTGTTATCTATTTTGTAAGGCAAAATATATTAGGTGAATGCAATGCCAATGAAAGTGTTATAAATAAAATAATGAAAGGATTATTAGGATGGTGAACAATTCAACACATAAAAATGTAATGAAGAAAGAATGGTAAAGAAAGTATGTACGAGGTCTGTTCAAAAAGTATCGCGAATTTTATATTTTTTCAAAAAGTATTTATTTATTCATGAATATCTATTTTGTCCCCTTCAAAGTAATTCCCCTCGGATATAATACATTTATGCCAACGTTTTTTCCAATCCTCGAAGCACTTAAAAAAATCATTTTTTGTGATCTTGTTCAGCTCCTCCTTCGATGCCGTCTTTATCTCCTCAATCGTGGCGTAGCGTCGTCCTTTCATGGGCCTCTTCAGTTTTGGAAACAGGAAAAAGTCACAGGGGGCCAGGTCTGGGGAATACGGTGGCTGCGGCACCATTACTGTGTTGTTTTTGGCCAAATATTCGCGCACAAGCAACGATGTGTGAGCAGGGGCGTTATCATGGTGCAAAAGCCAGTTTTTGTTCTTCCACAAATCCGGGCGTTTCTGGCGGATTGCTTCGCGCAAATTGCGCATAACTTGCAGGTAATATTCCTTATTGACCGTACTACCCTGTGGCAAGAACTCATGATGCACCACGCCCCTGCAATCGAAGAAAACTGTGAGCAAAACCTTCACGTTCGACCGAACTTGGCGCGCTTTTTTTGGTCTTGGCTCATGCGGCAGCTTCCATTGGGATGATTGAGCTTTGGTTTCCACGTCATAACCATAAACCCATGATTCGTCACCAGTTATGACCCTCTGGAGCACATTTGGGTCGTCACGGACCGAGTCCAACATCTCCTGAGCAATGTTAACGCGATGCTGTTTTTGGTCGAAATTGAGCAATTTTGGCACGAATTTCGCGGCGACCCGACTCATGCCCAAATCATTGGTTAAAATCGAATGGCACGAGCCAATCGATATGTTTAGGTCCTCAGCAACTTCTCTAACGGTGATTCGACGATTGGCTAATACTATTTTCTTCACTTTATCAATGTTTTCGTCTGTTGTTGACGTGCTCGGGCGTCCGGCACGCTCTTCGTCGTTCATATCTTCTCGGCCCTCTGAGAACATTTTGTACCACCGATAAACGTTGCTTTGGTCCAAGGTAGCTTCACCATATGCCACAGTCAACATTCGAAATGCGTGCGCACTTTTTTTGTTTTCACACAAAATTTGATACAGATTCTTTGATCCATTTTTTGGAATAGGCAAAAATCGAAGACGAGCCAAAACACATCCAAGCAAAACAGCTGTCAAAAATTAACTAAACATTCAAAATGGCTGACCTTGTCAGCATAAGTAAGGGACATGAGTACCAACATAACGCTACAAAAAAATCAAAAATCAAATATACGAGCCAGCGGAAATTCAAAATTCGCGATACTTTTTGAACAGACCTCAGACCTCAGACCTATGTATGTTAATGATGTAAGCGGAGCCAAAAATCAAGGAATTCGCAGACACATTGCAGCGACCGAAGAAATCAATCAATCAATTATTAAATGTCAGCTACACGAGGAGTCAGAGAAATCGATGTGCGCACATGACACAATGTGTGAATGTTGAAAAAGCAGGAGAAATGTCAGGAAAAAAACAGTGGTGGTTCATTCTTTCTGCCTACCCTTTGGAGAGACGGCATGATAGTTTAGACAATGATAATTGAATGTAGAAATGGAGTGCTTGCATATTTACACCTGTACTGTTCTCTTTAGGATATGGAGTCGGAGGTGGGGGGCGGGGCGGATCTGGGCGCTCTCCCGTCGCAGATCACGGCCCAGCCTGCCTCCACGGCCCAGAGCGGACCCCAGCAGGTGAGTGCTGCCATCTTATTTATTCTAAATCATAAACATTACAGAATCTTCCAAATCGTTTATAACTACAGAATAAGGTTATATTTAAAACATAAGTTACAATTAGTAAATACATAAAAAAATGCAGTACAATTAGAAATCAAGATAAACAAATATCAATTTAAAGATTTTATTAATCATGTAAACAATTTTATAATATTTTTTTAAAAATGTATCTTTACTGAAGAAGGACTGTTTGTCCGAAACATGTCTATATAATTTTATTTTTTTAATATAAGTGTTGTATATACAAAGTGTATGAAAAAGATAAATAAACCATCATAACAACACAAAGTATGGCGTATATATTAGGTCCTTACATATGAAATTGGCGTTTTGCCGTACTGGCAACTTTGATCTCAAATATCTTCTCTTTGGTTAGGAATTCCAAATTCAAATTTATACAGCTATTTACTCAAGTATTTGTGTTTCGAAAATTAAAATTAATTTGTTTTTTCCTCAATTGTTTTTTTTCTTTGCGTCACTCAGTTTACAAAATGGAAAACTTGAAATATCGCGTTATTTACGAGTACGAGTTCCACCGTGGCACCAGTGCTGCAGAAAGGGCTCGAAGGATTAATGATGTGTATGGCGACGGTGCCGCAAAAGAAAACACAGTACGTTTTTGGTTCCAACGTGTTCGTTCTGGAAATTTCGACCTGCAGAATAAACCCCGTGGACGGCCGGAGACCAAAGTTGATAATGAAGAATTGAAGGCTATTGTGGAAGCGGATCCATCGCAAACCACGTCCGAGTTAGCTGCAGGCTGCGGTGTTACTGATAAAACTGTTTTAATCCACTTGAAGCAAATTGGGAAGGTGAAAAAGCTTGAAAGGTGGGTACCTCACGAATTGAGTGAAGCAAATCAACAAACGCGCGTTGACTGCTGCGTTGCATTACTCAACCGGCACAATAATGAAGGGATTTTGAATCGAATCATTACCTGTGATAAAAAGTGGATCCTGTATGATAATCGGAAGCGCTCATCGCAATGGCTGAACCCTGCCGAACCAGCCAAACCATACCCCAAGCGAAAATTGACTCCAAAAAAGTTACTTGTGAGCGTTTGGTGGACTAGTGCTGGTGTCGTTCACTACAGCTTTCTTAAATCTGGCCAGACGATTACGGCAGATGTCTATTATCAGCAACTGCAAACCATGATGGAAAAGCTAGCTGCTAAACAACCGAGGCTGGTTAATCGCTCTAGGCCACTGCTGCTTCATGATAACGCTAGACCACACACTGCACAACAGACGGCTACCAAATTAGAAGAGCTTAAATTGGAATGTCTAAGACATCCACCGTACTCTCCGGACCTTGCCCCAACAGATTACTATTTTTTTCGAAATTTGGATAACTTCTTGCAAGGGAAAAAATTCAACTCCGATGGGGCAGTCCAAACCGACTTCAAAGATTTTATTGATTCCCGTCCGAATGTTTTTTTTAGTAAAGGGATCGATGAACTACCTATGAGATGGCAAAAGTGCATAGATATCAATGGTACATACTTTGATTAAATAAATATATTATATTTAAAAAAAATCAACTTTATGTTCCTCCCATACAAAACGCCAATTTTATATGTAAGGACCTAATAGAAGAAATATCAATAAGATATAGATGCTTCCTGAGGGTGGCCTCACTATCGTGAAAAGTGTCCACATCCGAAGAGATGCGGTTTATAAGGATTATTGCCCTTCACACGGGCATTACCTTAGGTAGATTGGTTCTATAGGTGAAATAATCTGTGTTGCCATTGTCAGAGACAAACAAAATCAAGTCATTCAAAATATGTGAGTTATGTATTCGAGCAACCCAAATGGATAGTTTGTCTTCATTTCCAGTGATTGGTAGTCCAGCATACCCAGCAAAAAAGCATTTGGGTACAGCCAGGGGTAACCATATTCTTTGAGGTATAGAAAACGTAGGAACTTTTTCTGTACCTTCTCAATCAGCAGGCAACATTTTGTTTCATGCGGTGCCCACACCAGTGTACTAAATTCCAACCCACTTACCAAAGAGTTATACAAGAACTTCAGGACTCCAAACAAATCCTTCCCATTTCTTCTCTTTAAGAACAAATCTCAACATCTTATGGGAGCTATTACATACTGATGGAATGTGAATACTGAAAGATAATTTAGGATCGAATGTAACTACATACCAAATCTTTCGAAGAAGCAGTCCTATCTAATAGAATATCATCCATCCGAGCCCTAGTATAGGACAAGATAAAACACTTTGATATATTAAAATACAATTTGTTTATTTTAGTCCATTCCAAGACACTGTGAATATTGTTCTGGAGTTTTAAGCAAGAGGAGGATGACTCAAATATCGTATTCAACACTTTCCTCTATTACTATAAGTTAATTGTCTGAATCCGTGTATTGATTAAACCAGTGCGTCTTGCCAGTCAGAACAGTGTGACGAAGTGAATTCTGCTGTGTTTCAGGGAGTGGCCTTGGTCCTGCCGCGCATGGAGCCCCCGGCGCCCGCCGCTCACTCCCACTCCGAAGGGACGCAGCTCCCGCACACCCTGCATCCGCACCCGCACCACGCCCACCACCAGGTCTATACATCATCCATTCTTTATACTACTAACTAACAAACCATCACTCCGTCTCTCTGCCATACATCTCTAGCCTCCTCAATACTCATACATTGTGTCATATTGTGACGACCTTCGTGGCAGAGTGGTAAGAGCTCTGATTCCCATTCCGAAGGTTCTGGGTTCGATTCCCGGCGATGGCAGTGTGATTGTCACATTGTCTTTGGTCTGGCGTAGTATTCACGTGACAATTAAAAATGGCGATAGATTGGCTACCTGTCACATGTCACGAGAATCAATATATCAGCTTAAAAAAAATGTATACTGTAATTGGGTTCAAGCAACCTGTTGTATACGTAAAAAAAAAAAATATCCCAGAGAGCCTGGCGAAACCGGTCCCTCGCAAAATAAAGATAAAAATGCAAGTAGTACTTAAAAAGTATGCTTGTATTTAATTATTATTTAAAATCTACTTTCATCAATGAGGTTTCAGTAAAATAATAAGATTATTCAAAAACTTTTATGAGGATGTCGGCCATTAAAATATGTTGTAATTTCATTAAAAAAAAAACTGTTTGTCTGTGCAGCAACAAGCGTCTAGTTCATCGGGGGGCAACAACTCCAGCTCCACCGTGACGACGTCCCTGAGCCCTGCGGCGGGCAGTGCGGGGCGAGCGGAGGCGGGGGCTGGTAGCGGTGCGGAGGCTCGCGGAGCCCTCAAGAGGCAGCGCCCCGCGCACACACTCAAACCTCAGCCCAAGAGGCTCAGGGTGCAGGTATCGTCTCACTTCTTATCTGACTTCCTCCATTACTTTTCCTGCCTACTGAAGAAACTCTAAAACTTATTTGAAACTTTAATGAAGGTTGACGCTGTGAAATTCCTTTGTCAATTTGGAAGAAGAATATTCTATTTATTAAGTATTTTTACAAAATGATAATTATCCATTACGTGTTTTCGGAGGTGACCTTCTCCATCCTCAAGTGTAAATATACAGTTATATATAGTGCAAAATATATTTATTTTGTAAAAATATTTAATAAATAAATTGGATACTACAATTCTCCTTCTCCTACAACTCGCCTTTTTAAAGATAATTTATTAATTCAAATTTTGTAAATTTTTAATTTTTATTTTTAACCCTTGAAAGGGATCCTGCGTGGATATGGGTTATCTCTTCCACTCTTGAGAGTCTTTTAAGTGCCAAACAAGGTAGTAGCATTTCTCCATTGCTTTGCTAATAAAGTATTGTTGTTAGGGTTGAAGTTGGTGCGTGGCACCACTCGCCGTATCATCTGATATAATATATAATACAGGCTGCTCAGTTAGCGTTACACAACTGACATAACAGATGTGGTTGCCTGTTCCCAGCAGGGTTTCCAAGGTCAAGTGACGGAGTCAGAGGTGGAGTACCAGGTGCCCACGTCCTCGCAGCGGGACCAAGAAGACGAGGGAGTCATCGTGGTTGACTCGGAAGACGAAGAGGGACAGTACGCTGATAACTATCAGGTATGTACCCTCACAGGCAGTATAAGCCAGTGTAGTCATATTGTTTGCACAAAACTACTGGCAGTTGCCAGGCGCTAGTTCGTAGCTCGCAAGCCAAGCTTACGACTCTATTTTACTGATGGCTTCCAGGATCAGGAGATGTACTCGGAGGAGGCAGAGGAAGAGGACGAAGACGAGGAGGCGGAGGAGGAGGACGAAGACGAGGAAGAAGGGGCGGAGGGCGGCGAGGAGGAGGAAGAGGAGGAAGGCGCCGAGGTGGGGGAGGAAGAGGAAGAGGAGGGGGCAGAGGAGGAATCCGGCGCCCACCACAGCGAGGTGGAGCTCATCCAAGACAATTCACAGGTACACACTACCACCAGGGGACGTATTTAAATCAGATTGGAATTATAAATTAAACAATGTTTTTGACTGAGGCAATGCATCCTGGAGCATTTTAGTGCACATTTTCATTGATGTGACCTGCTGCACACGTGGTATCTTCCAAAACTAATAAATGTAATCACCAGTCCCGAATAAAATGTGATTCTACCCTACCACTCACTTCTCTTTTATTCAATTGTTGCCGTAGATCACAGTGTGGCCATGATAGTTAAATTACATGTTAAAATGGTGAGGGATCCATTATTGCTTACGCACTTGCAGATTAGTTCATCAAATAATATTGACTGAATGCTAGGAGC
This sequence comes from Lepidostoma basale, assembly GCA_022606425.2. NCBI lineage: Eukaryota > Metazoa > Arthropoda > Insecta > Trichoptera > Lepidostomatidae > Lepidostoma > Lepidostoma basale. The sequence continues at coordinate 88,025 of JAHDVF020000876.1, forward strand.
TGCCTGCGCAGTCTGGAGGTGACTCGGAGGCCGTGGGGGGCAGCAGCGACGCGGGCGCGGTGTCGGGCGGGCAGGCCGGGGCCCCCGCTCCCCCCGCGCCCTCCCCCGCCCCCTCCCCGTCCCCCTCCCACTCGGGCCAGGCGGAGGGGTCCCAGATACAGGCCGTCACCAGCGGGACACAAGGTTAATAGCACACCTTCCTATCCCTTGTTTGCCACAATGTCACTCAACTCTAAAGAGGGGATATTTTTATTGTGGCAGATGACCAATGTCCGAGGGAGCCTCCTTTGTTTGTGATGGCAGTAACTGCCCCTTATTATTAGGGTATCTAAAATTGTACTATTTTTATGAAAAAATGCAATTCTGTTATTAAATATCAAATTTAAACCTTTCCCACAAAACAAATGCTTAAATAACAGTATAAATTATAAAAAAATTACATAAAATAGGGAAATCTCATTTTGATAAAAAAAAAAATATTAATGTTTATTGAAATTTCTTGAATTTAAATAATGATTTTTTTTTTATAAAAATTACATTAGGGGTACAAATAAGTTCTCGCTGTTTACTCATTAAATTTGAAATTGTATTATAAAAACTGATGGAAAATATCTTAATCAAAGTATTGTCCATGGCTAGCTATTACTTTCTCCCATCTTCCAGACAATTTTCGAAATCCGTATTGGAAGAACGATGCGTCTTTTAATTTAATCCAGTCATCGACCCATTTTTTGGTATCGTCATAAAAAAAATTCTTGATCAGCCAAGTCGCGTGTCATCGATCGAAACAAGTGGTAGTCGGAAGGAGCAATGTCTGACAAATAAGGCGAGTGGGGTAGATTTTCCCATTTGAGCATTTCCAAATAAGTTTTGACAACTCTTGCAACACGGAGTCGGGCAGCACGCTGCATGCTGTGTCATGCTGCAAAATAACTTTGTTGTGTCTGTTGGCGTGTTGCAGTCCATAGCAATCTCCTGTAATGGTTTCATTGGGTTTGAGTAGCTCATAGTACACCACACCGAGCTGATCCCACCAGATACAGACCATGACCTTGGAGCCATGGATATTCGGCTTTGCTGTTGATGTTGAACCACGACCAGGTTTTCCCCATGATTTTTTCTACTTTAGATTGTGGGGCATTGAAGCAATTGTTCACAGGTGAAAAAGCGCCATTCAACATCTCTCGATTTCAATTTATACGGAACCCAATTTCCTTCTTTTTTAATCACTCTTAAGTCTTCAAATTTTTTAAATTGTTTGTTGTTCAACTCCTAATGATTCTGCTATTTCTTCTTGTGTTTGACATGAATTTGCATCGAGTAATGCTTCCAATTCTTCGTCTTCGAATTTTTTCGGGGTTAAAATCTGTTTCTTTAAAATGTCGAAACCAATTTCTGCACATTGTTTCTGATAGAGCATGGTTGCCATAAGTATTCACAAGAATTCAATTGCTTCTGCTGCAGATTTTTTTGGATACAACAATGTAATAAAATTCCCCGCAAAATCTTTTTTTTGTGCAAAATCCGCCATGTTTGAGGCGATGTAAAAAATGATCTTTACCTTTTGACAGTTCAACACATACTAACGTTTTGAGGTTACAGGTTTAGCTTTAAAATAAAATAGGTTTCAGTATCGCCATAAGTGTACATAAAAATTACAATTTCAATAAGGAAAACAGCGAGAATTTATTTGTACCCCCCAATATTTATTTATTGTTTCTTGAACAATGATGTAAAACTCCATATTAAATAATTAATACAAATGAAAGTGTCTGTTTTCTAGAAGTTTTATTAAATTTATTCATCAAAACATTTGATAATGCGTTAGAAAGGCAAAACATTTCATTCGCATAAAATGTAATGAAACTTCTAGAAAACAGATGTTTTCATTTGTATTAATTATTATATTTAGTTTAACTCCACTCGAGTTTATGGCTTTGACTGATTTTGGGCAGCCCGCTGCTATCTCCTGGGACTAGACCAGAAGATGGCAGCGAGCTGGTGAAACTGGCCAAAGCCATGTGGACAAATTGAACCAAATATATTTCTTGGAGGAAATTTTTCTAAAAAAAATTGTGCTTTCATTATTTTTAATAAAAGTTGGATTACTTCCTTTAAGTTTCTTGCAACCCTTAATCCAATAGACACAGGATACTTTAATCCCCAATTTTTTTAAAACAAATATTCCCATGGGGGTAAATGGTTCAGAAATAATTTGTGATTTTTCTTTCATAGGTGGTACGGCTGATTGCCAAGATTAAGATTAGGATTCTAGGACATGGCGGGGGGCTGGCAGGCCCGCCTGTTCCAATACATCCATTCTCTGTATCTTTTTAAAATTAGACTTGTTCTAACTAGATTTTTGTGTTACAGACTTATGTCTAACATAACCATTGTGTTTGTGAAGCTCCTCAATCTACACTCTTGGAGTGGTTATTATATTGTTAAGCATTTCAAATGGGAGATTTTTTTATAATTTTCATTCAGGTTCCGTAAATTGACATTCACTGCTTATTTTCATAAATACTGATTTTGATCTCTCCCCGAGGGCAGCTCATTGTGTGGCTAGTGACGGTGCATGTACGGAGATATTATTATGTGATATAGGAATACTTTGTGTCGGGCCAGAGGGAGATCTGAAAGGTTCCCCTCCACACATCAATAACACCAAGTGTTTGGTCAAGAGTAAATTGTGTCTCGTTCATATTACTTAAGGTTCAAGTGATTTTTTACTTTTGTATATTATTCACGAGTCATTAGGATTAATTTAGGTTATGCCATCATCATCTTGATATCGTGGCTGTACTAATAGTCCATGCTGTGTAACAGTTGGAGTCTAGAAATAGACAAAACCTTAGCTTCCCTAGCAGTATCTGAGATAAGAACGGTGCCGCATGTGTTCAAAGTGCAAGCCAGTTTTTTATGATTCATATTAGAGAGAGCAGCTTAATTAATTCAATAAACTCGCCTCCTACCAATTGCGGGAAGACAGAGGAACTAGCATTAGTTAGGCCTACGGGGACTACGGGAAGCCGAGCTCTCTAGTCTAGAAATAAATATGACTGTAGTACGCCCCTCCCTCCATTGCAATTACAGTCATCCCTCGCCACATCGCGCTTCCACTTTCACCCTCTTTTTTCATATCTCAATCAAATGTATATTTATTAGTGACTAGAGGCATTTTATTTCATGCCCAAAATGTTAATACCCTCATTTAAAGTGTCGTAAATAAGTTTTCTAAGCTCCAACTATGAAAATATTAAATTTATTAACAAAGAATCCCACTTCGCGCACTTATCGTGGAGTCTGAAACGGATTAACAGCGATAAACGAGGGATTACTGTATTTATTTCCAGAAAATTTGTTATACCATACACAAAAATTTGGATTTGAGAGTTCTTAATTCACTGAAAAATAATGTCGCGTAACATAAAATAAAATAGAACATCTTAATACGAAGAATGGCGATGGGTTTACAAGATTCCATAATCCATCTTACTGAGAGTAATTAAAGATTAAGACGGCAGACGACTAGACGCTAGCTGGTTAAAAATATTATGTATGAAGAAAGGTGTCCGCCAGTGGATGTTTTTGACCCTTTGCGCATGCAATTATTAAAAGATCTGAATCTGTAACTCCCACGAGCTGTCCGCAGCTTCTAGAATGATGGTGGTTGATAGATTGATAATATTCTCGCTCTGTTAATTAGTTATGTTACATGTTTTGTCTTAAATCTACTATGAAGTTCGGCTAATATTGTGAGGAAGTCTGTAGCAACTGACAGTAGCAGATTATTGTTTGTATTATTATTTCAATGTTGAACTAGCAAAAGATATTGCGTCCAATCCGGTGCCGATGGATTGGCTCGTACGGGGCTCGTGGGATTAAAGTGTAATTTTGTAAAAGTTAGGCCCGCCGAGTGTCCACCCCCGCAGACACCCCCTAGTTGGTAGAGCGGACAGTAAGTCTGTTCATAAGAGATCCTTGTTCCTTTATGTAAGATTTGTAACTCAATAAAGTTCAACATTGAATCATATCACTTTATTTTATTTCCCTTCACCTACCATTCATGCCAGTGTGAAGAGTCACAACTATTTCATTATTTATAACTTTTACAAATCAAAGGGCTCTTTTACCACGTTTATATATCTGGACATATTTATATCTTGGAAATATTAACAGATAGTTTGAGAGTTTATTTTTCAAATAAATAGAGGCATTACAGATTCAAGTCCAAGTCCGAGATGTTACAAGTACATTTGAACACAATATAATTAACTGTTATAATATCACATGTTTTATTGTACAACCGATGTTGCCATCATCAGGTGTTACAAACAACTTAAGATACTCAAAAAGTGTATAATAAAAAAATGCGATATTATAAGAGTGTTGTAAATTGAACAGTTAGTAATGTTGAAGTATCATAGTATCAAGGCCAAAACAATGCACAATATAATTAACATATCTCAGGGATCCCTTTCTAATAGAGATTGCATGATTGATAGTATACATTTTGATTTTACACCAAAAACCTATAATAAATAAACCCTTTGATTATCAAAATACCACACCGTCTATGACTTGAATTTAATTTGAATGTCTAGTGGATGTACAATAGTACCTGAGTAGGACAACCACGCCTAGAAGTAAGAGATTGGCAGTTTCCAACTTTGAATTATGGAATGACCTGAGAAGCAAAACATTCATCAACTGTCGAATACACAATATTGAGATTATTTATTAAATAAAATGAGTCTTATCATGGATAGCTACAGCACCACGCATGCCTCTAGTAACATAAGTATTTATGAAGTGAGAGTCACGGGATGCTCTGGTTCCAGGCAGCGGGGGCTCCCTGGTGCTGGGCAGCGGGGCGGCGCAAGGCTCGGGAGGCGGGGTGTACGAGGAAGGCGACGGAATCGTGCCCTCCACGCCCACGCTCTACGTGCCCCGGAGAAATGACGGGTGAGAACAGTTGTGGTATTAATACACACACATCTACAGTACCCAACTTATTATAATATTATGTATATTCATGAACATTATTTCATGTTGCCTACTATACTCGCCCTCACTGTGTTGTGAATTCATATTTGAATTAGGAATTCTAGTGCCGAAGTAAAGCTTGGAGTTGGCAAAAGAAGAACGACCGTAGGTTTCAAACTAAAAATGAACTAACAGAAGGAATGGACTGCCACTTCTTGCACGCACGTTTAGGTTATAAAAATTTCTGCAGCATAAGCCGTAGAAATGAGATAGCGAGGAGATTGAGAAGAAGAATGTGCGGAAAAACAATGTATGATACAAGTACATAGTGTGAATGAAAGAAGAAGTTGAGGAGAGCCAAGAAAAACGTGGCATAACCAAATGAATCAATTTCTTTAGGGTAACCATGTTTGAAATGAGAAAAATCGATGAGCGTGAATGTATGAATGTAGAAGAGGTGCGAGAGTTATGTCAGGATAGAACAATGTGGTAGTCCATCCTCTGCTTACCTATATGGAGAAAGGCATGATGGTTTGTTTAGTTTTTTTTGTTTTGAAACCCTTTATATACATACACGACTCTGATTTATCACATTTCTGATAACCAGAATCCTTCTGTATTCTTCTTCTTCTTAAGCCTATTCCCGTCCATTCCTGGACAGGGGGTCTCTCCATTTGCTTCCACACCACTCTGTCTTGTGCAGACTGCATCCAGGTTATTCGGACATGTCTGTTCAGGTTATCCTTCCACCGTAGTTGCGGTCGCCCTGCACTTCTCTTTGCCGTCCACGGTCTCCAAGTCAGCAGTCTTCTTGTCCATTTTTGTTCCGAGTTTCTGTCTACGCGACCTGCCCATTCCCACATTAGAGTCGCTACCCGGTGGATGATGTCAGTGACCTTTATTTTTGCTCTCACTGATCGTTTCTGACTTTGTCCCTTGGGTTTATTCCTAACATGGCTAATTGGATCACTCGTAGTTTCTGTGTTATGTAAGGAAAATCTTCTGTGTGAATATTTAACAAATTTATTTGATATATTTTATTAAAATGATTGGGAATGTTAAATAAATTGTGTTGTGTTGACAGTTTCGGCGAGGCGGTGAGTTCCCCCGTGGGCAGCGGGAGTGGAGGGGGCCGCTTCACATTCGCGGAGGGCAGCGGGGGTGCAGCCGGCACCTCCGCGGGCTCCGGCGGGGGCGGCGCCATGGAGGACACGCACGCCGACCTCGCTTCGCAGCTCGCCCCCCAAGGTGACTTGAAATTATCCCCCTTTGTTAGAGAATTATTCAATATTTGCACTCAAAGCTTCTTATCCTAATCATCAAATCACCCCTGCATCGCAGCTGGCTACATTTGCAGCTCATGATGTAAAAGAAAACTAATTAACCATGACGCCGACTCTCCGAAGGAGTAAGCAGAAAGAATGGACTGCCACAATGTTTTTTCCTGGCGTATTTCTCTCACTTCCTCAATATTCATAAATCGTGTCATGAATGTTATGTAGCAGACATTTAATATTTGATTGATTTGATCATGCCACATTTTCCTCGGTCTTTCTCTGTTTCTAGTTCCTTTTATTTTTTCTTCGTTCATTCTTTCCATGTGTCCAAACCATCTTATTGGTCCTTTCATCATTTTGTTCATAACATTTTCAATTCGCACTGCATTCACTTTTTATATCTGAATGTATCTTATAAATCTTTTTACTTTAGTTCCTTACTACTAAATCGTATGTATTATTATGATAAGCGGGGCCAATCTGTCTGAGATGTAAATGTAGTCAACCGCTGCAAACGAAGCCAGCGGCAGAATGGGGGTTGAGGAAAATAGGTAAAATACTGGGAACGCACGGGATATGACTCCATTTTAAGAAGACGAGATACTCTCTAAAGTCAAGAGTCTTTGTCTTCTGAACGTATATACAGATATGAAAGATATCAATCTCCGGGGTGATGGTGAAGAAGGCAGGTTGGTTTTGAACACGGTGTCTGTGCTGCAGGTGACATCCCCTCCATCACGGTGACGGAGCCGGGCAGCGCGGAGGCGGGCGCCAGTGCGGGAGCGGGCGACGAGGACACCCCCACCGTCAGCTCGCAGAGTAGTCAGCCCGCGTCGCCTCTGCACCAGGTAGACCCTGATATATACATACGGCAATTAATGCTAGTGACATTCCCATCTTGATTTGTTTCATGTGTACAGAAATACTTTGATGGATATAATATAAATGAATGTTATAACATTGCAATGCAGTATATTTAGCTCCCAATTTTATTTATGAATTAAAACACTCTTTTTTCCACTTTTGCTTATTTTTCTCGAAATGTTTCGAAGGCTTACATCTTCAACAACTGGAGAACGATGTAAACTGCAGTTTATGTCGTTTTCCCGTTGTTACAGTGTTAACGCCTTAAGTTTATCTGAAATTAAAATTTAACTCCTATGAAAGTAATGTTTTCATCAAAATTTTATACAGTACACTCTCGATTTTCCGGGGCCGGGTTAACCGGTAAGCAAATTATCCGGGACACTTGAGTCATTGAAAAAATATTTCACAATAGTACTTATAATGCAATCGTCACAATGACATTGGGCGTTTAGTTCACATTGGTGCCACCGCCAACATACTATTGTGGCTCTAAAGTCATAATTTTATTTTACTGTGAAAAAGTGTCTATGGTATAATGTCTATATCTATGGTATAATGGATAAACAGGAGTCGACTTTCAATTGAACAAAAACTCAAAATAATTCAAAAGTTTGAAAATAGTGCAACCGTTAAATATTTATTGAATCAATATAATGTTGGTGATTGAATTACACGGGACATTATTAATAAAAAGAGCTTTTTTTTCGGATTAACCGGGAAATCGATTATACAGGATTTTTTTAACCATCCATCCCGGAAAATTGGGAGTGTACTGTATTTAATAATGGAATTTTACTTCAATATTTGCTATAAATACATCAAAGTAATCCATGGTTGAAATAAATATTTAAATCATTATATGTTTTATACAATCTCCAATGTGAGTAGAAATAATAGTTCATTATAATGAAACAACGGGTTGTATCCAGGATAGATCCCAAATCTCCTGTATCAGGAGCCAAGGGTTTTGTCCTCTTGACTTGGACTTGAATAATATTTATTTTTAACAAATTATCTGCGTTTTAACAAATGTTAAAGCTTATTTTTAACAAATGATTTGCACGCTTCTCACGACAATGTATTACGACAATGTATTAAGAATGAAATGTTAAATATATTGAATTATTATTATTATTTTATTGAATAGCCCTTTATATCATTACAGCTAGACCCAAATCCATGACAAGGGTATAGCTGTTATATTGATTCTCATGACATGTAGCTAAACAATTGCCATTTTACTGTCACGATTATTCTACACCAGACAGTGTGAGAATCACACTCATCGCCGGGAATATAACCCGGGACCTTCAGTGTGGCAGTCATAGCTGTTGCCACAAGGTTGTGACATGTTTATCTTCAAAGTGTTACCAAGGACAGCTTATTCATTGATTGATCTTGTCAACATTGCGCAGGTGGAGGAGGGCCGCGAGGCGGAGGCCTCCCCCAGCAGTGCGGCGCGCCCCCCGGCCCCCGTCCCGCCGCGCCACACCCCTCGCCCCGCGCCCCACCACCGCCCCACGCCCATCGTGTGGACTCCAGGTCACCCTCTACCCTAATCTATACATCTAGCCCACTAGCCCTAGCAAGGCCAAACAACAACACGCTCATAAATTAAAATTGAACTTGTAGAAAATTTAAATTTTCATCAATATTATATGTGTTATGTACATAGACTTTTACATTATTGTTATAGAATGGATAAAAAGAATCAACCTACCTAACATACCATTATATTAATTGTTTTGGCCCAAACACTGTCGTACTTCAACATTATTTAATGTTTCAATTTTGAAATGCTACTATTGTACGAGTACATATCACAATTTATTTATTAACCTTTATGAGATTGTCACGACAGCTGTTTCGCCAACCAACAATGTTGGCATCATCAGGTGTTACAAACAACAGTTGTTTGTCACAGCTGCGGATCAAATCAAATAGAATTAGTTTATTTACTCAAAAAACATTACAAACAGCATAAATGTTTAAGGCATCCATTGAGTATAGGAACAGTATAAACACATACAACATAATACCAGGAACAGAGATGGTTCAACATTAGGAAGACAAGATACTTTCTAAAGTCGAGAGTATATGTCCCCTGAACGTACCTTCACTAATATGAAAGATGTTGATCTCCGAGGAGACCGCTAGATGCCAACATAGGTTGGCGAAACAGCTGATTTTGCCAACATTGTTTAATAAAAAATTATAACTAAATTGTGGTAGTTATACTAACAGTGTTTCAAAATTCAAACATTGTTAACAGGTTAAGAAGAATTTGTTTTATGAATATTGATTTCAGTTCAGCAAAATATAAATAATTATTAACTGATTAAAGATGCACATCCATTGTTTGCAATCACCAAACTAAAGCTAGTAGTGGGTTTAATGTAATATTGTTGCGATGCTTGTCCCCAGAAGGCGAGATGAGGAGCAACCAGTTCATGCAGCGAGGCATGCACCGCGGGCGCCGGCCTAACCGCCGGCCGCACCCGCACCCCAACTTCATGCGCTTCTGAAGACTGACCAGCTCCAGCTCACACATCACCACTGACACTTAGAGTCTCAGGTGTGCACTGACTTCAACTTATATTTGAGGTTCTGTATTGTCCGCTTGTTTCTGCTGATGGCTTCTCCAAGGAATTATAAAATGAGTACTCCCACCCCGAGTGGCTACAGACTCTTTATTTGTTCTTTCGGAGAAGCTGTCGTTAACAGGAGACAATCACAGTATTAGGAAAGATATACAAATGGATGACTTATCTTTATATAAATAAAAGAAAATTTATTACAATATTAGCTAAAGAGTGTTCCGTCTAATGGATGAATGAACTATTCTATAAATGACGGGGCCCACATTCCTGGCCGGGAAGTGAGGTGATATGGTGAATATGTGAGAACTCAGTGATAATACAAATGTGTTTTAATTGTGTATTGATTTATATTCCTTATTAGCGGGTGATGCATACTTTGTACATTATTGAAATTAGGTATACCCGGTATGCTGGTTGTCTGTAGTTTTAAAATAAGATGGGAGGACCCTAGTCCTAACTAAGGACTGTTAGTATTACACTATAATTACTCTACGCTATGGAAACTTAAAAAGAATAATTTAAATTTATAATAAATAATTGCTTTTTCTATATTTGTGTACGATGATCCCATGTTTTTATTTTTATTGTAATTAGATATTACGGTTACTATGTACATTTTATTAGCCCTATACCCGTGGCACGCGCTGACCTAATAAAATGATACTTATTCAACCGGGCTCTTTCATTTCTGCTGCACACACTTGCCGCCGCCATACCTCACTCCCATACACATGTGTGAGATATAATAAGGAAAATAATGTACGAGTAAGTCTGACATATACCAGGTGTATGCATATGTCTTTTCCGGTTTCACTAAAAGATGGCGCCACCGAACAGTACGCAGCGTATGAATGTGACACTACGTCAGTTTGTTCGTCTGACATTAACCTACACACACAAACACAAGTTGAATCCGCCAAACAATAGCGTCTGTGTTGTATCGTTTAGTGATCATGTTGACTTTTGTTCCTGAAAAATAATATTTGCGGCACGCATTGCTTTTCTCATTTAATCAAAAGAAAAAGGCTGTTGTAGTGGCATCGTTTTCTGGTAGAAACATATGGTGAACACGCTTCATTGATTAGAACATGTGAGACATGGTTTCATCAAAACGCTTCGGCAAGAAGACCATGCTTTGTGTCTGGTCGGACCAGAGCGGTATTGTCTATTATGAACTCTTGAAGCTCGGCGAAACGGTTAATGCACAACTCTATCGCCAACAAATGATTAATTTTAACCACGCATTGATAGAAAGATGACCAGAATGGGCCAGAAGATATGGCAAAGTGATTTTGTTACACGACGACTCGCCGCCTCACACAGCAAAACCAGTGAAAGACACCATGAAATCACTTGGATGGGACATCCTTTCGCACCCGCCGTACTCCCCCGACCTGGCACCATCTGACTCGCCTCTTCGCATCAATAGGGCACGCGCTCGCTGAGTAACACTTCAGCAATTTGGCTCGGCGAATGGTTTTCCGCAAAAGACAAACAGTTTTTCAGGCATGGTAACTTACCTGAAAGATGGGCGAAGTGTGTAGAAGCATATGGTCAATATTTTGAATAAACAAATATCAATTTCCCTTGAAAATTACGTGTTTTCTTTACCATATGCATACACCTGGTATAAGTAGCATGTTCACAGCGGGTGGCCCAACAGAAAGTGGCGTTGAAAGATGGGGTTGGTGCGGGTAACAAAGTGAATGGAGCTTTAAAAACTGTTATTGGAAACGAAAATTTATCAATGATAGCAAAAATGGCCGTTCACAATGGAATTTAAGTACCAACCCTGATGTATGGAAGTGAATCATGGAACTGGCAGAAGAAGCATGAAAGCAGAATAAATGCGGTAGAGATGAGATCCCTAAGACGTATGTGTAGACGTAGTCAAAATTTTAAATTCTGATATCAGGAAGGAAGAAAGTATTCTTTTTATTCCTGGCGCTACCCCAACTAATTGTCTGTGTTGACTTTTGGGGTCGGCTTTTCTCGATCTCAGGCTGTACCTTTTACGGTTCTGAGTATCGCCTTCACTCAAGCCATTTCTCTGCAAGACGCTATTGCACTGAATCATTCACGTGTTCCTAGATCTTCCTCTGGATGGTTGATGAGGAAGATTCACAGAGCGTGGACAAAATTATGAAAAGATCATTGCGTTGGTTTCGATATATGGAAAGCATGGATGAAGGAAGAATGGTTAAGAAAGTATACGTAATGGTGTGAATCGAGTACGGAGTCGTGAGAGACTGAGGAAAACATGGCATGACCAAATTAATCAAATTTTAAAAGTAGTCAGAAGAATCGACGTGCGTGCATGACTCGCTGTATGAATGTGGAGGAAGGTAGAGACGTATGTCAGGATCGAGTAATGTGGCGGTCCATTCTCCGCCTACCCCCCTGGGAAACTGTGTGATGGTTTGTTGTTGTGTTGTATAAAGAAAATAAGTTCAATCATTTTTAACCCTCTCCAAAACTCAGTCTTCCTCTATCTCGACAAATTGTCTAAATTGCCGACATTAAATATACTCGTATATAACTAATGAAGGTAAGAAAAAAAAAAGTGTGTGTACTTATATACGCACGTAAGAAGTCTCAAATGTTATCCCGCATGCCAATACTCTACGTTAGTAGAAAATATGATAATTTATATATAAAGACTGACAATCACACTGCTATCGCTGGGAATCAAACCCGGGATCTTCGGTATGGCAGCCAGAGCTCTTACCACTCTGCCATGAAGATCACTGTTGATAAGTTAATTAAATATTCAATCACAAAAATTCGGGAGATTCCTATTGGTGATGATGAGGTTCAAAACCCATCACACCGTGTCTCCTGCGGGGGCGAAAAGAGAAGGATGGATTGCCGCATCGGTTTAAGTGTGGCAGTCCATTCTTTCTGCCTACCCCTTCGGTGAAACGGCGTGATGGTTAGTTAGTTAGTTAATTTTTCTATTTTTATTAACATTTATATCCCGTTCAGACCTGAAGCCATAATCTGTATTTTATCATGAAATATAGTCCTTTTTTATTGTAATTTGACATTGCTGAGGTAAATTTTTTTTTTTTAAATCTTGAATATTGAATTTTCTGAGAAAACCCTCATGCTCAGGATTATCTTCATACAAATAAAACAATCTTCTATATTTTAAAGTTTTAACGGGAATTCAAATTAAACTCATTTTAAAAGATTAAAATTAAACATTTTATTATCAAATATGGAAATGCATTACATACTATTTAATTAAAATACATATTATTAAGTTATTTTTTTTGTATGAAACATTTTAAAACAATGCTTATTTCTAGAAAGGCATAAGTATGGTTTACATTTTTCACACATTATTTTTGTTCTACTCTTGCAGTTCTCAAGGCGGCAATTTCTTGGAGTACAATATCATCATCAAATACTACCAGGTGGTCGTAGCCATCATACGGCAGATCTTCAATAGGCAGATTTATCGGTTTATACATTTTTTGAGGATGATCAAATATAATATCCTCGTTATCCTCATTCATCTCGGGAGCCTTGCGTTTTCGATCTGGAGTTTTTGTAAGAGCTTCTCCGACTTCCAAACGGAATGCCAATAAATCTAAAGGCTTGATGTTTTTTTTCTAGCATCTTCACGGTATAAATCCAAAAGTTTACTAGTACTAGGTCCAAAAAGTGGATGATGGTCTTCAGTGTCCATTTTTTTGTTTTGATCCAGGTACAATAATACTAAATTTGCTGGTCACAAATGTCTACACTTCCCATCACCCCGGACGCTCCCGTGTACTTTAGAGGGCTTGTGCCATCTCCTTACTGTAGAAAGCTACTTACTCAGCTCCGGTACAATTTGATGCCATTACGACAGTTTTTGTATCTCGCTATTTCACACAAACACCATTGCCATTTACAAATTGCTGGTGGTCCCCTTGCTGCATCTGGTTGTCAGGTTTCAATTTTAGGCCTCTCTTCCATGGATTCCAATGTCAGTAAATTTTTTGAGAAGGGGTAGTGTCGTAAAATATCTATCAAGGTAAAGTCTGTGCAAAGCCGGTTGGACTTTCCACAGTTTGTTTGTGATATTCTCAGATGGAGGGACAATAGTATCAACAAAATGGAGAGAGGAATGAAGTATGAAAAATCTGTCTCTTGACATTGTCGCCGAAATAGATTCTAACTTGTACTTTTTCTGATGTGAATGCGCGGGTATGGAAAGCAGCCCATGATCACACGCATCCCAAAAAGTTTCTTCATCTCGGTGACCATTGTGTTGAGTGAACTCCATTTGTAATTAGGTGATATCTGCTGGAGACGTCAACGGCCTTTTCGAAAAATTCGTCATTGAAATAATCAAGTAAGCCAATGGCGAGCGCACCTCGATGTTTGTATTGTCGGGCACATGGAATTCCAAGTGATTGAGTTCTGGAAAATCAGTTTCTTTCCAAATAGACCTCCTCCCAGATGAAGTAAATGTCTCAAGTTCTTCAAGATTAGCCAGTAATATCTCATCTTGGTCTTCATTATCACCATCGGAATCAATATCCGGAATCGTCCTATCTGCTAATAAGGCGAGAGTATCAGCCACAAGGTTCTCATCCCCTTCTTCTTCACTTGAACATTCCTTTTCCGAAATGTTTCCATCTCCAATAGCATTGAGCACGAAATCGTCCAATCCTTCTTCATCAGGTGTCATTTCGTTGACATCATCTAATAATAATAATAATTGATAATATAAATAATTATCGTCATCCTTGTTTAGTATAAAATTGAATTAAATAACCAAAATTTAGGATAGTTCACTTAATAGTTATTTATTTAATAAAAACTTAAAACATATTATCTGTACGCTGTGTATCCGTACCCAGCGCGCACGCTTGTGCTGGTGTAAATTTGATCTTTAATAATTTCCACAATTTTAAATGAATTTCTAAAACAACTAATTAACTACTTAGATGAACATGTAAACTACAATAACTGTATTGCACATTTTTTGAATAATTAATATTAAACGTGACAGAGAACGGCTTCCCGCGCGAATTGACATTTTAACAGTTAATAATAGGCATGCGCGATCCGCTCACGAGTCGACTCAAAGAGTCGACTCACTTTGGTGAGCGGGTGAGCGATGATCCATAAAAAAAGAGCGGCAGCTCAATGATCCGTAAAAGAGTCGTTTAGTATGGCTGACGGCTCCGTGAGTCGTTTAGACCGCTCACCGCTCCGAGTACGGCTCTCGGCTCCGTGAGTCGTTTAGTATGGCTGACGGCTCCGTGAGTCGTTTAGACCGCTCACCGCTCCGAGTACGGCTCTCGGCTCCGTGAGTCGTTTAGTATGGCTGACGGCTCCGTGAGTCGTTTAGACCGCTCACGGCTCCGAATACGGCTCTCGGCTCCGTGAGTCGTTTAGTATGGCTGACGGCTCCGTGAATCGTTTAGACGGTTCACGGTTCCGTGAGTCGTTTAGTACGGTTCACGGTTCGGGCGGTTCATTTGCAAAAGAGTCGGCTCAGCGGAGTCGTTTACGGCTCGCGAATCAAACTTTTACTGCAATGGACGTCTGTTACTTTTTTTAGTTTTCATATATATTTTTTAAATATATTTAAATTTAAATTTTTAAATAATTTGTAATTTTTAAAGAATTTTTATTTTTTTATTTTTAAACAATATATATTTTTTAATAATGTTTAATTTTCAAATCATTTCATATTTTTAAATCATTTTTATTTTTATTTTTAATGCATAAATTTTCATTTGTCTTGTAGGCAGAGAGGATGGATCGCCACAATGCTCCCTCCTGGCATACCTCTCGGGCTTCCTCTACATTCATACAGCGTACCATGCACGCACGTCGATTATTCCGACTTCGGATGTGGCCGCTTTTTAGTAATTGATTAATTTCTTCGGTCGTCCTCGGCTTCTTTTCCCACTCACGCTGCTTGTGTACAACTTTTTAAAACCCTTAACGTACCGTGTTCAGAACAAAACGCTCGCTCCCATGTGGTCAATTCAGTTTGCCGCTAACTTTATCTATAATCAAAATTTAATTTATGTCATCTTGTAGGGAATTTCATTAGGAATAGATCGATATCTATAACATACATGGATTATTTGAAAAACATATCATTATTATTTTTTTTCTGGAACAATGCGATTTCTGATATAGAATGACGAGACAGCATATTGGAAAGTGGAGAAGGATATTGAATGAAGGGTTGGGGTAGGCAACAAAGTAAACGGTTCACTTAAAGTTGTCATCATAAACAAAAGCCTATCTAAAAAAGCTAAAATGGCTGTGCAATGGAACTGGCAAAAGATGGAATGTAGTAGAATAAATGCGATAGAAATGAGATTTCTACGATTTTTCAGGATTGTAGTACCCTTTCAGAAACGGCGTGATGGTTTGTTGTTATTATACCTACTAAATTAGAATACTAGGATTAGCCTTTATTACCGCCCTAAGTATTTGCTGTTTACATAGACTTAACTATTTGACCTGTATAAACAACCTAAATGCATTGTTTGAATAGCGGGAAATACTGTCGGTTCAAAGGTAAAACTCATTAAGTGACATTTTGGTCGAAAATGAGATTTTTGCATTTTCTGTATCAGATTTGTGAATTCTACGTCAGGAAATAATCACCAAGTGTATTTATTAAAGAATAACTGATTTATATATTTTTTTAAACACACTATGTACACTTACAATACAATTCCTCGGCAGGTAAAACTCATTAAGTGCGCTAATGAGTTTTAACTGCCAACATTTTTATAATTTCCTGTAGTTTAGGTAAACTATACCGTACCCACTTAGTCCTTATTATGGGTAATTATTTGTAATATAAATATTACAGTACCGTTTTCGTATAATAATAGCTCACGGGGGTTGGTCTGTCACTTGGGATGTACGTAGGTGTGTGTGGCTTTCGCGGGCTGTCAGTTGTCAGTATCAGTCGTCAGTGGTCAGTCTCCGTGTTCTTTCGTGTCTTTTCTACTGATATTACCAACATAAATCGTAAAGAGTGTGCAAGAACCTATTTCAACCGCGATGGCTCTAAAAGAGGCAAACGTAAATTGCATAGTAGATTACAGTTCTACAGATGGTGATTTTTCCTCAGCCGATTCTGATAAAGATCCTACATTCCATCTACCGGATAAACATTGCTGAGCATTTCTGATACTTCCAAATATGAACTAACGAGAAATATGTCTAAATCAACACTTGTAATAATTTTGTTGACCTACAGGTCTTGGCTACCTCTTCAATGAAAAATAAGAATACCGATGAAGACGGTAGCTAAGTATCATGGCTAAAAATCAAGTGCATGCAATTTGAAAAAATTCTTCCTGATGTAATGTTTTTTAGGTACAACCATTCATCGCCATACAAAAAAATCTGCGTAGCTGGTAGAGGTCGAAAAAGAAATAATCAAGAACTCAAAACAGTTTATCAATATTTATTGCTAATAGCATCGAAGAAGAAGAGTGACCTGCTAAAATTTCACATTTCTGCTTCTAAAATCTTTGGATTTACAAATTTTTTTGTCTATGGTATTTTGCGCTTGCTGGCTTGCTATGTTTTCAGATTCTCCCAAGACTACACTATACACTATTTTCAATAGTTATTGTTGCTTACATATTGTAATACAATAATAGTTTGTCAACATGTCTTCAAGAACCAACCAATACATTCCAAATGGCAATGAATCTGGAAAGCAGCACCACAAAACTGTGAGTACAAAGTACTGTCAATTTATTATTTCGCATACAGATGTTAATTTAAAATTCTTAACTAACTAACCAAGAAAACGAAGTAATGTAGATATGAATAATAATTCACAATTTAATCAAATTTAATTTGAAAGAAAATTTACAATGTAAGTATACACTACTATACAAGCGTGAATATAAAATACTTCTGCTTCATAGTATAATTGATAATTTTCTCTATAAAACTATGTAATCATGTCGACGTGAATTTTTTTATTTTTCCCAGGTACAGAGACTGAACAAACCTAGTACTGATGTCATAATGCAATCAAATAATAATAAACTATAATAATTTGACCATTGATTTGGAAGAAATTTTACAATGTATGTAGAGACTATATTATTATAAAATAAGGAAATAAAACTATTTACAAGTTACATTTAGATTAATAATTGATCAATTGACAGTTTTAAAACATTAATCAATTCCTTCATTGTATCACGACTAGATTACTGCAATGGAGTCTACGCCAACAACCCCCAACAGTAAACTATAATAAACTCCAGTCTGCATTCAACGCAGCAGCAAGACTGATAAGAGGTGTGCCGAAGAGTTCTCACATAACACAGCATCTTAAGGAGCTCCACTGACTGAAATGTCCAGAAAGGATACAAAGGCGTTGCGTGGTATGGCACCAGCTTATATTTCTGAACTCTGTATCAACAAGAACCTGAATGGCAGACAGTTTACATTACCATCAGCTAAGACTTCTGCGATCGGTAGATTGACTGTGCCAAAACGCTGTCCAAGCACAAACTTTGACGACCGAGCCTTCGCGGTAGCCGGACCTTCAGCCTGGAACAATCTTCCAGCTGACCTTAAGTGCATTGAGAATCAGTCAGAGTTTAGATCGAAACTCAAAACGCACCTTTTCAAATTATCCTTTCTTGACAAGAAGGGTTGATCGACTGCGTTGGGTGCAACCCTCCTACTAAATATGTTTATTTTTTAACTAGTTCATAAAACGGAGCGTTTTCTACAGCGCCCATGAGATGAATAATTCATAAAAATGGCACTCAATTTATTATTATTATCATAATGTATTTTTTGTTTACAGATCCTTCAACATCATTAGTTGATTCGGCATACGATTCATCTTCAGCAGAAGAATTTAATTGTGAGATTACTCCATGACAAGAACATTCCCAAAGAGGCACTAAGATTTTAAGGTCCATCGATTGGCTTGTATCGGACCAATCTTCAAGGATGAAGGATATATAGTCATATCTTCGGGGAAAATCTTCAGGTACACGAGATTTATTTAAATCATTTGTGATTGGTAGACAAGCGTACATGTAAAGCATCGAGACAAAGGTTTAAACTTACTTTTGCCTCTTGCCAAACTTGTTTACAGTTTGGAGCAGAGTAATATTAAATTCTTTTTAAAAAAATTGCCAATGGTCGCAAATATCGAATAATCATAATAGAGGCTAACTGATTAAGGAGATATATTGGACTCTCTTTACACATCACATAGACAATGATGGAGCTGGTAGATTATTTATTGAATAAGTGCAATGCCCTGTATGTTCTTCTAGGAAAGTTTCAGACCGATCTATTAGAAAAACTTTATGGTGTATATCACCGTATGACAGAACAAATTATCATATCTCTGTTCAACAAATTCTGATCTCTTCTCGTGGTTTAATTGTAAGAATATTCACAGAACTTTTTTTATTTTACTTTTATACAAATCTGATTTTAGTGAGTCGTGAGTCGTGAAAAAGAGTCGACTCACTCTGCTGAGCGGTCCGTTCAGATCTGATCCCTGAGATGAGTCGTTTTGCCCATCCCTAGTTAATAATGTTTCCCCTAGCGAATTATTTTTGAAACTACTGTCAATATCGTATTCCAATGGACCCGCACAATCAATGTGGGCGGCATACCGCGAAAATTTAAAAGCGTTTACGAGATTTTTGTTATTTGATGGACCCGCACGATCGTATTAACCAGGTCTGAAAGGGATAAGAAAGAATTAAAAGTAACATTGAACTTGAAGTACTGATTAACCAGGAAACAGTAGTGAGATTCTGTAAGTATCAACGCCTTCGGCGGGCTGGCCATGTAGAAAGAATCCGAGAGGGTAGAACATCAAAAATTATATGCAGATGGGTGCCCCGCGAAAAGAGAACAAGAGGCAGACTGAGGAAAAGATGGGCGGATTGCGTGGAAGAAGATTGGGAGAAAATGGAAGGAGCTGGGGAATGGAGAGAGAGATGGCCAGGGACAGAAGTCAGTGGAAGACCATTGTGGAGGAGGCCAAGTCCCACACCGGGATGAAAAGTGAATGAATGAATTAACATTTATAATACAATACAAAAAAGCGAAGATGGCAGCGTTCTTGTGTCGACCCTTATGTATGGAAGTGAAGTGTGAAACTGGCAAAATAAGGATGAAAGTAGAATAAATGCATTAGAAATAAAATCTTTTAGATGAATGTGCGTTCAATCTGTAGATAATAGAGTGGACAGGGGTATTGATAGAAGGGTTGGTGCAAGCAAAAAAGTGAATGGTGTTATTAAAGTCATCGCAAACAAAATACTATCCAAAAAAGCTGAAGTGGCAGTGCGCAATGGTGTTCTTGTACCGACTCTTATGTATGAAAGCAAAGCATGGAACTGGCAAAATAAGGATGAAAGTAGAATAAATGCAGTAGAAGTGAGATCTCTAAGATGAATGTGTGAAAAAATATGTATGACAGAGTGTTGAATAAAATTATTATGAACAAAATAATGAAAGGATCATTAAGATAGTTTGGACGCACGGAAAGAATCGTAAAAAAAGTATATGTTAACAATGTAAATGGAACTTGAAATAGAGGAAGACCGAGGACAACGTGGCAAAATCAATTCGCACCGAAACAAGTTATAGGTATATTACTTTAAACTGAAAATCATTGGTTTATTAAAAAAAATAGTTTTTCCAAGCAATATGAAGTCTTTAAACTCCCATATTTCCAAACTGTATATTTGCACTTGTTTCGGTTTTACACTCACATCACGGTGCGAAATATTGAATTTCAGCCAGGCGAGGAGTTGGAGAAATCGACTTGCGTGCACGAGACGATGTATGAATGTTGAAGCGAGAGAAGTATGTCAGGAAAGAAAAGTGTGGCAGTCCATTATTTCTGCCAACCCCGTTAGAGAGACGGCTGGTTAGTTAGTTTAAAATATGATGTTTCCATCTGCTTCCTAATGTGGACAGACAGTGTTGATTATGAATGCCTGTTGTAAGGAAAAAATAAAAGTTTGATTACAACAAATAGATTTTTTACTAACTAACTAACCATCACGCCATCTCCCCGAAGGGGTAGGCAGGAAGAATGGACTGCCACACCTTTCTTTCCTGACATATTTCTCTCGATTCCTCAACATTCATACATCGTGTCATGCACGCGCGTCGATTTCTCTGACTCCTCACATGGCCGACATTCAATATTTGATTTATTTGATCGTGCCACGTTTTCCTCGGTCTTTTCCTCTATTTCTGGTACCATTTACATCGTTAACATATAATTTTTTTACCAATCTTTCTTCATTCATTCTTTCCATATGTCCAAACCATCTTAATGATCCTTTCATTATTTTGTTCATGACACCATCATTCGCACCGCATTCACTTCTTATATTTTCATTCGACACTCTATCATACACAGAGTATCCACACATTCGTCTAAGAGATCTCATTTCTACTGCATTTATTCTACTTTCATCCTTCTTTTGCCAGTTCCATGCTTCGCTTCCATACATAAGGGTCGGTAGAAGAACACCATTGTGCACTGCCATTCTAGCTTTTTTGGATAGGTTTTTGTTTGCGATGACAACTTTAAGTGCACCATTCACTTTGTTGCCTGCCCCAACCCTTCTTTCAATATCCCTCTCCACTCTCCCATCTCTTGTAAACATACTACCTAAATACACAAACTCAACTACTTGCTCCAAATTTTCACCATTCGCGCTAATGTTGCAGACTTACTTCTTAATTTTTAAAAGACCTAACCATAATAAATAAAAATTACAATAATTTGTTTATTTCAAATCATAAATGGTTCACTTTTGTTCGACATAGTTCATCAGTAATAACCTCCCCTACAACCTTCTAGAAGGAACCCTAGACCAAGAACCCAACCAAGAACCCTATATATAAATTTCTATTGTCAACTGAATAAATATTTGTATGTAAAATCGGAGATAAATTCAATCGAACGATATCTTTACGGACACACTGGTGGCAGTTTTACGTGTCAGAATGTAAAGAATAAAGAATTTACGACTCGCATTCGTTAATTCTATATTCGCGAGCGCTAGGGAGACAAATTATTTGCCTTGTTCAGTCAAATCGAATATTACGCCAGTCGGTCTTGGTGACTTTTATATGTATAATATATTCAATTAATTATTAATTAACTATTAGCGAAGCATGGACCTGGCAGAAGAAGGATGAGAGCAGAATAAATGCGTTAGAGATGAGGTCCCTAAGACGTATGTGTGGTAGAACGATATAAGAAGGGAATGTAGAGCGGAAGAAGGCATCATGAACAAAATTATGAAAGGATCGCTGCGTTGGTTCGGACATATGGAACGCATGGATGGAGAAAGAATGGTTAAGAAAGTATACGTTAATCGTGTAAATGAAGACTACAGGGGAAAAACAAGGAATGTCAGTAGAAGGTTAATTTGAATAAATTGAGAATAAAGCTAATCAAAGTCTATATATTTCTTAGCAATAAGCAATCGATTATCTGGCCATAGTCGATGACACACATGATTTTTTAATATGAAAATTTAACTGTGGATAGATACGTACAAATGCCGCTAGATGGCATTATTACATTTATTTTGAATTTTAACTGACATTCCTTGTTTTTCCCCTGTAGCCTTCAAATGGGGTACGGAGTCGAGGCAGATCGAGGAAAACATGGCATGACCAAATTAATCAAATTTTAAAGGTTGGTCATGTTAGAAGAATCGACGTGCGTGTATTACTCGTTGTATGAATGTGGAGGAAGCTAGAGAGGTTTGTCAGGATAAAGTAGTGTGGCGGTCCATTCTCTCTGCCTACCCCTGCGGGGAAACGGCGTGATGGTTTGTTTGTTTTGTTTCAATTAGTCAAATTTCAAGCTCACATTTAGAAGTGTGTACTGATTACGCAGCACCATTGCACATAGATTTTTCGTTATATCAGAAATGGTGATGAACATTTTGCCTAGCCCCGGGCGCTCCCTGGATTGGACCAAGGTGGGATTTGTTTAAAATTATGTGGAATATGTAAAACATATTTTTCTGATTTTAATGTTTTATTTTATTTATAAAACCCACGTTTTCATACATAATTATGTATGTTTAAAATTGGTTAGCCGCGAATGACATCAAAAAGATAGACATTTCAGGTCAAAACAAACATTGGAACGTGGTCACACAAATCGCTTAAATGTCATCTGTATTTCAGCGAATATTCGTGTTTTCACAATCACACTGCCATCGCCGGGAACCGAACCCGGGACCCTCGTCGTGGCAGTCTAAGCACTTACCACTCGGACACGAAGTCTTAGCACTTACCACTAGTGGTAGCATATAATTGGCCTGCTTTAATTTTTCTAAATGTTTTATTATATATATTTATTACATATTTGACGACCTTCGTGGCCGAGTGGTTAGTGCATTGACTGCCACCCCGAAGGTTCCGGGTTCGATTCCCGGCGAAGGCAGTGTGATTATCACACTGTCTTTGGTCTGGTGTAGAATTCACGTAACAATAAAATGGCGATAGATTAGCTACCTATCACATGTCACGAGAATCACTATGATAGCTATAATATCCTTTACATCGATTTGGCTCGAATTTGGAATAATAATGTGTTATTGATATCGCTGTATGTTAAATAAATAAATAAATAAATATTTGGTTCATTGTCAAGATTTTCCAGCTTATGGTTGTATCTTAACTTTCACACTCTATTTTCACAGAGTATAATTTATTATAGACAACCTTCGTGTAGAGTGACAATAGCATTGTCTAACACTAAAGATCCCGGGTTCCATTTCCCAAGTTCCAAAAATTTGTCAGACGTGGTGTCGTAAGAAGGGCGGAATGGTGAATGTTGTTAAACATAAAGTGATCGCTTAACCCAACCAATGACAGGTCATAAGTCCTGTAAACGCCTCGACTACCATATTCTGTTTCCAAATAATTTACATCTTCGTCTCTATTGAGATACATCTTCTTTTAGATGGTGCACTTGTTGTCAGCTGGACGATCCGGACATTTGTGTTTATTTAATTTATATTCCACGTAACAACAGTTTTTTTTTTTAAATAAACTGTAATTAGGCACTTAAAACAATCCAACACCAGCAAGAACATTAAAATATTATTGAAGAATTTATTCAAATTATCATTGGAACAATGAAAAAAATATTTTTACACCTGTCAAAATTCTTTACATAAACAAAAAAAATTGTATTATTTGAACATCAAAACAGTAAAAACTTATTTCGTGTCACAACTAACTATTATAAAGTGGGGCAATAATCAATTTGATCAAAACAATTCACTTATACATGAAATATCTCAAAATTTACGGAAGCACCACATGAACCAAACCAAATTTTCAAAATGACAACAAAAGACATGTTATTAACCCAATACCAACAAAAGTTATTAGACTTTGCTGCAAACCAATCTCTAGGATTGAAACTTAACGCATTATTTATTCACGGAGTATATTATAATTTATTGGTCTTCTTCTTTTTGTCCTGTCACACCTCCGTGGTGTATAGGGCCTCAAGGAATCTTCTCCGCCCGACTCTATCGCATGCCTGATGCCTAACATCATCCCATGTGAGGCCTGCTGTTTTAACCTCGTCCTAAAGGGCTCTTCTCCAGGATGCTCTAGGTTTGCCTCGCTTCCTCTTTCCCCCCATAGGGAACCAGTCTAGTGCGCCCTGAGCGTTGCAGGCTGGGTTCCGTCTCAGAGTGTGACCGATCCACTGCCTTTTGCGTCTAGTTCTCTAATTGGCTTATCGCCTGCCATGGTTCAAAGAACGGCATTTGACACTGTTTGGGGCCAATAGATCTTGAATATTGAGCGAAGGCACTTATTTATTATATAAACACCTGGAGTTTTCCAATAACGTCCGCGGTAGTTTCCAAGTCTCACATCCATACAGCAGTACGCTTTTAACGCTACTGCTGAATATTTGGAGCTTGAGCTTTCTTGAAATGATACTAGAACGCCATACAGGGCGAAGCATAGCGATAGCTCCCCTTACCTTGTTGAGTCTGCTGGCTACATCTTCCTCCGTACCTCCCGAGCCTGCTATCATACTACCGAGGTAGCAAAAGCTGGTCGTGGTCACAAGGGGGACTTGCGACCACGACCAGCTTTTGCTGTCTCAAGGGAGACTATTAGTAGGTACTAACTAATTTGTTGCACTACCAGCTTACCTTACTTTTCAAAATAAATATTATACAAAATACAGTGATAATGGGCTAAGAAGACTTAGTATCGTGAAATGCGTAACAAGGATGGTTGAATGGGTGTATCGTGGGCAATGAGTCACGGCGACCCGGCGAGGCAACTCGACACAAGTTCATCACGAATTATTAATTCCAGAAACGTGTGTCTCCTGACCGCAAAGATTTTCCCGTTCGGTGACGAAGGGAAATGTTCGATGAAAGGTCACCGGACCTCGTCGGAGGGATTGCTGCACCTCTCCTTCACCTAGATATCTATATTTTATAACATTTAGGTCACTCATTTGGACACAAAATGATTTGAAACTAACAATTAACATATCTCAGAAGATCCCAAACATGCCGACGTCAGTGAGGCAGTACTCTTTCCAGAAGTTTTTAACACTACCTCGCTGATACCAAAAATGTCCAAATCCGAGATGAATAAATTCAACGTATGATTTTCTCTTCCTACTGGCATCGCCAAAGGCAGGTTGAGTAAAAGAACAACTACTGATGTCGGGTTGTCGCAGCTTACCATCAGGACCAAAAATATTTCTTTATTCCAGAACAAAGGGGTTCTCATTAAAGCCCTGAATCAGCCTGAAAAAATGTCGCTGTAAGCCCTTTCTTTCTCAGTTCAGATGAGTTATACCCTAGCATAACCTTACTTTCCTACTCTCTGCTCTACCATTAGAACGGTTAGGTCTGTCTTATAAAACATCAGGAGGTTAAAGTTTGAGATTTTTACACCGAGAGTAATAAATCTGCTAAATAGTGTATTAAAAAACTAACAAACCATCACGCCGTATCCCCGGAGGGCTATGCAGAGAATATGAGCGTCACATCCTTCTATCCTGACATACTCCTCGAGTTCCCTCTGTATTCGTACATCATAACACGCACACTCGTCGATTTTTCCGACTTTGAATGTAGCCGCCTTTTAGTTTTTGATTAATCAATGTTCGCAGTTCTTTCTTTAAAGAATATATCAAATTGAAAATTCACCGCCGATTAAAAAAGGATCACTAAGATGGTTTGGTTGACATGTCATTCCCATGAATATAATAAAACTTCCAGAAAACAAACGTTCAAGCGCATTAATTTCAAAAATTAATTGATTCAATGAAATCGTTCAAAAGTCGTCTGCTAAAATATTTTCCAAACACCAAGGCATAGCGGATTAGCAAAAATATGAATACTGCTGTTTTCTAGATTTTTTATTATATTTTATGGGAAAAGCATGTTTCGCCTTTCTAAGGCATTATTAAATGTACTTTTCATAGTGCCTTAGGAAGGCGAAACATGTCATTCCCATAAAATACATTAAAACTTCTAGAAAACACACGTTTTCACTCGTTTTGTAACGTTATTAAAATTATTACATTTTGACTTGTCAAATTGTACATATCGCACGCTTAATAATAAACTGACCGATTATGGTTTAGGTTAGGTTAGGTTAACATTAGAAAGAGGCTTGTGTTAACGCTATCTATCTATTTTTCACAATGTTAACGCTATCCATTCGTACGTACGATAATCGTTCACAATGTTAACGCTATCCGTTCGTACGTGTTTTTCAACTGTTTTTGTTAAAATACCGACTCATGTCAGATTGAGCAAAACTTGCTTTTTTGAGTTAAGCCAGAGTTCTATTGCGACTGGGTGTACGGTACATGGTATGTTGGTATCTGTTACGTATAAAATAAACAAACAAATAAAAGTGAAGTAAGACCCATGACGTTATTCACGAACGGCGGGACAATCGACGCAATGCCTCATTATCTGCCATGCCTTCAGATAGTAATGTGATTAGACTAATATTTGGTTAATAAATTTTCAGTCTGTTGCGCGAGGATTCCCCGGACACGTAATTCCTTCCGTTTTAGAGCATTAGTAACGGAAGTCGCGGTGCGGAAGTAAGGATGAGGTAATGAGACCGGAGTGCGGCTGGCGCCGTTACAATCATCAGTGGGCGTGACTAATATTTTGGCACATTCCTAAAATTAATATCATTCCTAGATACTTCACTACAAACTTTGAATTAACAAAACGTTTCATTCATTATGTATGGAAGCGAAGCATGGAACTAGAAAGTAGAATAAATACAGTAGAAATGAGATCTCTTAGACGAATGTGTGGATACTCTATGTATGATAGAGTGTCGAATGAAAATATAAGAAGTGAATGCGGTGCGAATGATGGTGTCATGAACAAAATAATGAAAGTATCATTAAGATGGTTTGGACATATGGAAAGAATGATGAAGAAAGAATGGTAAAAAAAATTATATGTTAACGATGTACGAACCAGAAATAGAGGAAGAACGAGGAAAACGTGGCACGATCAAATAAATCAAATATTGAATGTCGGCCATGTGAGGAGTCAGAGAAATCAACGCGCGTGCATGACACGATGTATGAATGTTGAGGAATCAAGAGAAATATGTCAGGAAAGAAAAGTGTGGCAGTCCATTCTTTCTGCCTACCCCTTCGGGGAGACGGCGTGATGGTTAGTTAGTTAGTTTTTTTTAAATAAATAAACAACCCTGCAGCTCTTCTTCTCTGGTTTCAATCCTGGGATTGGTTTGCAGCAATTTATTCCATTATTCTCTTCCACTTTTCCCTGTCTTGTGCGGCTCTTTTGAGATCTGCATATGATGAGCAGCGCACGTCCACCAACAGGTCCTCCAGGTACTCTCGGCGTGGGCGTCCCCTAGAGTTTGTCCCCTCGATCATACCCTCCATTATGGCATGCAAGAGACCTTCTTGACGTATTACATGGCCGATCCATCTTGCACGCCTTTCGGACAAGGTCCTGAGCAGCTGTAGACTGAAATCTACGCAATTATTGATTGTAAATAATAAAAATTTCAACTCCCCATCATTATCATTTAATATATGAGCACAACAAACTTAGGTATAAGTACCAGAAGATGGCAGCGAGCTGCCGAAATCAGTCGGAGCCAAACATACCTAAGTGGAAAATAAATATTTAAAACATCCGGCCGTTAGAAACTGAGTTTTGAGGCCATAAATGTCAATAGAGATAGGGATGTGATGCGCGCCGGGACCGTTATCGATTTTTACGTCGATCGATATACGATACAATCGACTATAATGATTTTATAATGATCTGTACGTTATGATATGTACGATGAGTCACTATTTTTTTTTTTATAACATGTGTATCAATTGTTTTACTGGCGCCTTTCTCCAACAAGAATATGATGGACCTAGAGCTTTATTAAGATAAGATTTAAACCCAAACATTATAAGCTAACATTTGGTGCTATAGGCGCGGGCCTCCGACAGCCTGGGGCCCGTAGTACTTGCTATTTCTGCTATAGCTAATCCGGCACTGCAACTGTGTTATTCAAGGTAGTCGAGTATTATTAATAATAATCTCATTGATATGCTGTGCTAATAATATGAGGCTCATTGGTTCATCGTCTGTTTAATCTATCTGGGCTGGCCACACATATATATAATAATCTTTATGAAAAATACAGATTTTTGCCGCCTTGAATAAAGATAAAATATAAAGTTGATACGAATGAAAACGTCTGATTTTAGAAGTTTTATAATATTTTATGGGAATGACATGTTTGACATTTGATAATGCCTTAGAATGTCTAAAAATGATAGCAAATAAATCCGCAGGAAATCAGTATTTTGTTTATGTAATCTCTGAAGCGTTTTACAATCTGGACTCTCTGAATCTCTTAAAAATAGCCGTTCGTTAGTATGAGGTTATTATTTAATAATATTTAATCATACGCATTTTAAATAACAATTAAATAAAACGATGTTTTTTAACTACTTCCATTTTTGTCTTTATTTCGACAGCGACCAATCAATACAATTTCAAAACAATGGATTTTAAATGTTATTATAGCTGAAATATTTATATACATACGTATACGCTTACATATGTGTAACGTTTGAAAAAGTGGTCCATTTGTTTTTATTATTACTGAATTTAATTATAATATGTTAGTTAATTATAATATGTTAGTTCTTGGTCCATAAGGTTGGTATCGCGCCATTCGGTTTTCCCCATCCATATTGCTGCTAAGGTCTGGAATCAAACAAAACAATTTTTCGGGAGTAATTGATTCCAGGAATATTTTTTATTTGTTTATATTGGGTACAACAAAGGGGAATAAGCAAACAGTAATTGATCATTAAGGACTACTTGATCAGGGGTGTTGAATTTGAGCCTATTTATTTCTAAAATTTCTAATTTATCTAGTTTTTTTACTTTTTGGGCATGTATGTAAAATATTCACGTTTTCCCCTATTCTAGTTTTGAAGGCCCTTCCTGTTTGGTCTACATAACTTGCAGGACACGTACTGCAGTTAAGTATGTATGTGCCTGAATTTTGCATTGTATCTCTTCTATCTTTATAATCTAAGATTAAATTTTCTAATGTTTTCTTATTATAAAACGCAGTTCTCTTCTTTGAAAACGCGTTTCAACTTGTTACTGATATCGCCTATATGCTAGTTTAGCCCATTTTGTTATTTTTTGTCTGCATCTACTTCGCTAATAGTTAAGCCATTAGTTACTAATTTCATTTATTACTAGTTTTTTACCGGTCGCTTTCGAAATAAAGACAAAAGTGGAAGTAGTTAGAAAAAACGTCGTTTTATTAAATTATTATTTAAACTGAACTTCCATCAAGAGATTTCAGTGAAATCATTTGAATATCATACGCATTTTGTTAATAAATTATACGAATTGAGATAAATACGGACTTTTTCTTCCTCTTCTTTTTAGGAAAATTGAATAGGAACTATCTAATTAACCATCACGCAGTCACCATTAGTGAATGCAAAAATAATGGAGCGAAACCCTCTTCTTTCTTGACGTACTTCTTTCGTTCCTCAATACTCATACATCGTGTCATGCACCCACGTCGATTACTCCGACTCCTCGCGTGGCCGACATTTGATATTTGGAATTTGAAACACAACACTGTATATTTTCTACTTTAGTTTATTCAATATCTTTATAAAATAATCATAAAAATATTTACCTGTGACCTTCATTTTCAGGTGTAAGTATATAACTGATAACACAAAAAATGTTATATACTTACACCTGAAGATGGAAGTCACCTCCGAAACATTGTCGTGTTTTAATATTTTATTATTATTTATATAATATGTGTTTCAAATTCCAATTTACAATGGAGTTCCACAGTGTTAACGCCTTATTTTTCAATAAATTGATTTGACATTTGATTGTGCCAGGTTTTCCAATGTCTTTTTCTATTTCTTGTTTCATTTACGATATTCTGTTTTTCGTATATCGTCAACTTATACTCTCTTTACAATTCTTCCTTCATTCATCCTTCACAGTCCAAATCGTCTTAATGAATTTTTATGGGATCGTTTCCGCAGCATTCTACTTTGAATATTTGTTGGGTTGCCAGTTCCATGTTTCACTTCCACGCACAAGGGTCGGGTTCAAGAACACCATTGTGCACTGTCATCTAAACTTTTTGGATAGACTCATATTTACGATGACAACTTTATTTGTACCACTCACTTTGTTGCTTGCCCCAGCTCTTCCCTCCCCACACCATTCGCTCACCCTCTGTAAACATACTTCCTAAATATACAATCGTTCGCCATAATTCATCCACTTGTTCCAGAATTTCACTATTCTCGATAATGCGGCAGACTATCATGTCGAGGAATTGAAATTCATTTAAAAAACAAGTATGTGAATACTCGCACATACTTAATATTTCTAATCAAATTACTTTGGGTGCTTTCGGTTATAGTCGTAATAATACTATCCTGCTGTAGAACTACACTTTTTTCATTGTGAAATAAGGTATTCTAACCAATCACATGATTTTGTCACGTTGCGCGTGCGCATAACCAGAAATCAAAATGAAGTTAATCGCTCTGTAGGTGAGATTCAGTTTCTAGGTTACCCGGCCGGCTACTTTTCTTATTTCATATAGCAATCCGGGTGCAATTTGTTAACTAATTACACATTAAGATTTGTTCTGTTCTTCTTGTTCATTAATTGTTCCCTAAATTTGTATTTTTTATATTGTTATTATATAGAGTGCTAGGAATGCCTCCCTAGAACGGGTTACTCCAGTTAGGAGCTATTAAAATCATGTACTTGGTAAATGGTAATGTCCGACTTTCATTGTGTTGTGATTACGTCCAGAGGAATTGTCTTTCTAAACGATTACTTCTTCCTAATACACTTTATACTGTATACTATACTATACAAACATTATGATAATTGATAATATCGAAATTCTAAACAATTATGATACAGGTATATTAGGGTGTCCCTTATTTTTCAAAGTTTTAATTTTACAATGCATAGGCTATTGTTTTATTCATTTGGGCCTAAAACATCCGAAACCAAATTTTTTCCTTATTCGGAACAGTGTAACCCGTGCCGACTTGCGCGCAAAGATGTCCCATACAAATTGCGTCACAGGAGCGGCGCGTTGTCGTTGTTATTAGCATTTAGTTTCGGCTTATCGGGTAGGAACCATGGATTGTTTTATATTTCGAAGATGTCAGTAGAACTAAGAAGCAATTAAAAAAGTATTTTCTTGGTTGGTGAAGTAAATCATCAAATAACAGGTGCAAACAACTATCTAATCTTCAAGTTCTCGCAGTTCTATTTTTCAAAATACGTGAAGTTAATTTGACTGTTAATGAAAGCGCAAATCTTGTCATTCTGGAGTCCAATATGTTCTGAAAAAAGGCTAGAATACCTACCAGAGCTGTTCGTAATTATGTTAAGAAGTTAGTGGATCTTTATCAGGTCTGACGAGAACTGCAAAAAATAGCAAGAAGATTCAGGGCTTACATAGGCGCCGCGAAGAGAACTTTCAACTTGAATTAGATAATTTATTCGATACCGCACACGCCGATGCTCTTTAATGTGCTATGATACGACAGCATCATATACAGGATACTTGAACGGAGCTTGTGTGCAAACACTAGAAGGAGGTTTGTTATTCTTTGCTGGCCGCCATCATATATAAGAACTGATGCTCAAAAGTGCGTTTGAATCGCAAAATCGATTGTACGAGATGATTATAGGGAACTCATATTGAGCATGCTGTTGTTTTTCTGGGTAGAGGCAATGAAAATAAAATAAACAGACCTGCTGGCCCAATGCATCAAGCACGATGGATGGCAAGAGCTATTTACTCCTTAAAAATACGTTTGCTGCAGTCCCAGTTTAAAATGTGCGCTAAGGACAAACAAGCTTTACCAGATGTTTGTTTATTTATTGTGTCAGTTTATGTAAAGCCCTGGCTTGAATGTAGTTTGGCGATAAAAGCTCCAAATGAAGATTTTTGTTTTTTAAAGACCTTAAAAGATTACGAAGAAGTTGACGATTTCCAAAGCGGCTTTAAACAAGTTCAGTCAACATTTGTGGTACTTGTCAGAGGAAATAGCCGTCCTTCTAATTTTTGATGATGAGCAGACCAAAGGAAACATTGTAGAAAACTTACAAAAATAAAGTTTTGGTGAATCGGGAAAGAGATATGTTCCATCGAAGGAACAGATGTCTGGCTCTCTATATGGTACGTAAGTAGTGTTTAATCTGGTATTTAATTTAGAACTAATTTGTTTTATTTATAGGTACTACAAGTATTTGTTATCTTGTTTTATGGAAATCTTTGAGTGATTTTGTTTCTGTATAGTGAAAAGATTTATTTTCACAACTAAAATATGATAGTAATTTCCTTAAAGAAATTGTAGAAATTGATAGCGCGGCGTTTGTAGAAGTTAAAAAGAAGGTTACTAGCTTAAAAGCAGTAAATGGCACAGCTGAAAGAGCTGTTAATCTTATGACATACGTTCATGGTTTGACTACCGCAGATGAATAACATAAGCAGTTCATATTATGTTGTGTGCAAGAACATAGAAAAATTTACCCAGACTGTAAAAAAAGAGATTTTGAAGAGGAAATATCCAAGTAAATAAATATAAATTTGGATCTTTTTTGATGATTACAAGAAGAACATTATATAAATATGTGTTTTCATTAATATTTATCTAACATAGTGGTTTTATGTGATCATCTACAACTACATTTAAGAGACACTTAAATCACCTATTTTCTAAAACTTTGAGGGCAAGTCGGCACGGGTTAGAATTAACGTAGGAAGTTGAAATTCTGTATTTGGGTAACTAGTAGACTATTAAACATAATTAGGGGGTATGCGTTTCAATTATCCAAAAAAATTTTTTTTTGCCCATATAAGGGACACCCTAAGGTATATCCTTCCTCCACATAAACTACAATTATTCATCTTAAAATTACCGGCTATGAGTCACGATAGTTTCCCGGTAGCTAGGAAAGACGGTTAAAAAACATAATTGATCGTGTATGCAAATTTATGTAAACAGTTGTCTTCAAGCTGTGACTACTTATTCAAATACTTCGATACCGGCTACAGTTTCATTGGTCTATAATTAGCCCACGTGTTCACGGAAAAGTATTACCTTGTAGATAGGTTCTAATGTTTTTAATAATTCATTTGACTCTCTCTCACTCTGTTCGACCTCTAGTCCGCCTCGCGCTCCAACAGCAAGAATCATACATAATTGCGTTACAAAAAACTAACTAAATAACTAAACATCACGCCATTTCCCCGGAGGGGTAGGCAGAGAGGATGGATCGCCACAATGCTCTGTCCTGGCATACCTCTCGGGATTCCTCTACATTCATTCATCGTACCATATACGCACGTCGATTATTCCGACTTCGAAAGTGGCCGCCTTTTAGTAATTGATTAATTTGGTCATGCCATGCTTTCCTCGGTCGTCCTCGGCTTCTTTTCCCACTCACGCTGCTTGTGTACATCTTTTTAACCATTCTTCTCTCATCCATTCGTTCTATATGTCCAAACCATCTTAAGGATCCTTTTTTAATTTTATCCACGATGCAGTCATCTGCCTTACATTTTTTCTTATTTCATCGTTCGGTATTCTATCATTCTTCTTAGTGATCTCATTTCTACGGCGGTTATCCTGCTTTCATCCTTCTTTTGCCAACTCCAAGCTTTACTTCCATACATGAGGGTTGGCACTAGAACTCCATTGTGTACTGCCATTTTGCTTCTGTGGATATATTTTTATTTGCAGTAATGACTTTGAGTGCGCCATTTATTTTATTCCCCGCACCAACCCTTCTTTCGATGTCTTTCTCCATTTTTCCGTCTCTTGTAAACATGCTTCCCAGATACGTAAATTCGGTAACTTGCTCCAATTTCTCGCCCATCGCACTTATATCACAAATCGTGATACATTCTTCTCTCTCGAAAACCATCGCTTTAGATTTAGACACATTCATCACCAAGTCGCTCTTTTTGCATGCCTCATACATCCTTGACACTAAGCCTTGCAAATTGTCTCTACCGTCAGCTCAACAATTCATCTTAGCACCAGCGTCTATGCCTTACATATGCGTTACATATACCATAAATGTATAAAAACTTAGATATTCTGATACTCGATTGTGATTCACGCGACGGCGAGACAGTTTTTTTTTACATACTGGTGATCAATTAATAAGCACTGAGTATCTCTGCCCTGGCATGGGAGTTATGAGTAATATTTGATATAAAACAATTTGGGAGCCGTGAAGAGAGGCGGTGTGTCATGTCGGCAACACTCCGCGCCATCCATTATCGGATTTGCACAAGCAATTCTCACGATCAAAACCAAATGAACAATTAAAGAGCTAACATACCGATGTGAGTTCTACAGAAACGAGGGATCGGTCCCTGGGATTGTTCAGTGGAAGCGTTATGTAAGCTATCTGATATCATATGTAACAAAGTACAATCAATATACCTACTTAGGAAACTGAAAATAACTTTGCTTAATCCACAAAATAATAAAAATGCAAATTAACCATTTATTAATTTCTATATAAATTATATCTTTTCAAATGTATGTTTTTTCTTAATTACAATTTTTTTTTGAATATATGTTATATTATCATCATGTATTATTATTATTTAATATCTATTGTTTATTAGTTCTTACTGATAAAATATAAATATTATTAGTAGGTACTTATAACAAATAGCCCCGGTTAATTTTTAAATTTAAATGATTGTGTCGAATGAACCCTCATGTATAGAAGTGAAGCTTGGAGCTGGCAAAAGAAGGATGAAAGCAGGATAAACGCCGTAGAAATGAGATCACTAAGAAGAATGTGCGGGAAAACGTTGTATGATAGAATACCGAACGATGAAATAAGAAAGAAATGTAAGGTAGAAGACTGCATCATGGATAAAATTAAAAAAGGATCCCTGAGATGGTTTGGACATATGGAACGAATAGATGAGAGTAGAATGGTTAAAAAGTTGTACACAAGCAGCGTGAGTGGAAAAAGAAGCCGAGGATGACCGAGAAAAATATGGCATGACCAAATTAATCAATTACTAAAAGGCGGTCACATTCGAAGTCGGAATAATCGACGTGCGGGCATGGTAGGATGTATGAATGTGGAGGAAGCCCGAGAGGTAGGTCAGGACAGAGCATTGTAGCGATCCATCCTCTCTGCCTACCCCTCTGGGGAAATGGCGTGATGGTTAGTTAGTTAATTTGTTAGTTAGTATCGAATTTTAAATGCGTTTTTATATTAGTCTTTCTTTGTTTAGTTTTTATTATATTTTTACACCGAAAAATGTCGTGTTTTTTAATATTTTTTTTATTATTTTGTGGATTAAACAAAGCTATTTTCAATTTCCTAATTAAATTACTATGGAATTCCACAGTGTTAATGCCTTAGCGTTCAATAAGTTACAGTAAAATCAATTAATTATTCATGTTATTCCAATTACTATTTACTATGGAAGTTACACAAAGTACCTATTGTTGTTTTCTTTATTTTTTTATCTTGAGGGAGTTACTGTTTATTTAATTTCTTCTTCTTCTTCTTCTTTCTTCGTATACTTCATTGTTTGTGAACAACAGGTCGTTTGAACCCAATTACTGTATACAATTTATTTTTAGCTATTATATTGATTCTCATGACATGTGATAGGTAGCTAAAAGAGCTCAAAGAGATGTTCCTCTTTAAAAACATTTGTGATGATCAATTAGGTTCAGCTCGCTGTATATTTATTGTAAAAAGTTATGAAATTCGGATCAGAAAACGAAGGGAAGTCGCCGATCTTAGAGCACAGTAATTCTCTTGCCAAGTCAATGGCCACGACTCCGGTAGCTGCAGGGGCCTTCGAGCCCAACTACATGATGAGAAATGAAGATAACGAGAGTACAAGGAAGAAGGATATCGTTAGTAATTATATTTGATACTTTATTGAAGGTTAAGGCGTTAACAGCTAAGAATTCCATTTTTTTACTTGTATCTCAATAGAGACGAAGACGCAAACTGGAAACTGAACATGGATGATCAAGGTGTTTACAGGACTTATGACCTGTCATTGGTTGGGTTAAGTGCACGCTTTATGTAATTACAACATTCCCCATTCCACCTTTGGTATTATGATCATGCATGACAAATTTTTGGAAGATGTATATATACTTCAAAATCCATATCTATCTTCACGTGTCAGTTCCAGTCAGCCATCTATGTAGATTTGGTTGCACTTGTGAATTTTTCAAGATTAACCTATACAACCGACCCACTAACGCCATTTATGGAGAATGATTTTCGGCATTTAGCAAACTACCTTATTAACACAATGCGAAGGCTGTCGCCTAACATATTGTTAGAAGCCGCTAGGAGTATTATTCCATTCTATATGCCAAAGAATTCCATTGTTAATTTGGAAAGGGAATATTGAACACTGTATAATCTACTTAATTTACTAAATATTTTTACAAAATACAAATTTTATCCACAACTTGCAATGACAATGTCAACTTAAAACTAAGACAGAGGATGTTAAAGTGTTATGTGTGGTCTGTTTTGTTATATGGATGTGAGACATGGACATTAAAATTAAATACAATGAACCGGTTAGAGGAATTTGAAATGTGGCTTCACCGAAGAATGTTCAGGATTCTATGGACAGACAGAGTGACGAAAACAGAAGTCCTGAATCGTGCAGGAGTAAATAGAGAGCTGCTGACATTGATCAAAGTCCGCAAGATTTCATATCTGGGTCACGTTCTACGAGGAAAAAAGTATCGCCTGCTGCATCTAATTTTAAAGGGAAAAATAGAGGGCCGCAGGGGGGCAGAGAGAAGGCAGATCTCTTGTGAGGGAATGGACGGGAATCGGAACTGTGGAGGAGCTGTCCCGGACAAAACAACATGTTTCGTGTGTCTACTCCTCCATTATCAGGTGTAAATATGACTATAATATATTATATATTAGTTATATTTAGGATGAAGAAGATTACCTGTACATTGTTTAATTTTCTCTTACCCAAATATATTTGAGAAATGTATCTTAAATTGTTCTGTGATTTACAGGTTACTTAGTTATGGATACATATTTATAAGGTATACAATACACACATTTTAAACTTCTTATTGAATAACCCAACGTGACATAATATAGTTAATACTAATAAGCTAAACGTAAGCTAAATAAACATTTTATGTTCAGTTTTAATTCTTATGATCTTAATAGCTCTTAAAAATTTGGCAGAATGTTTATCATTTCTCTGTAAGGGGACATTGAAATACCCACTTCATGTCGAAGGTCATCTAGCACCGTACGGCAGAGCGGAGAGGGAAAGTGATTATGGGCCGGAGTGGGAATGGACGTCTCAGACGGAAGCCGACAGAAAGTTGTGATTTGTTTTCTGCTAAGAAACAACTGTTTAGGAGAAATAGTATTTTGTATGTTGCCATAGAAAACTCCACTCATGGTGTAATAATAATAATAATAATATGCTAAATTTTAAAGCGCTGCTTTTATGATCTAATATTGCATATACGAGTAGTTATAGATAGTTTTTTACATTAACCAATTAAGAAAATTATTAATGGATAAATGGCAGATATTTTGACCACAGAATATAAGAAATAATGTTTTCTACTTTCGAAAGTAAAAGATATAAATTATCTGTGATCAATTTCTATGAATAATACTAAATACACCATTTTACATATACAATTCGAATGAAAACGCCTGTTTTTTTTTAGAAATTGTTTTATATTTTATGGGAATGACATGTTTCCCTTGCCTTGCTAAGACATTATCAAATTGTGAGGATCATTTTCAAATGGCGCCTTAGCATAGAGAAACATGTCACTCCCACTAAATTAAATTAATTGTGTAAAATACAGATATTTTCATTCGTATTAATTTAGTATTCTTAATGTATTGATCAATTAATTTAAAAAAAATGAAAAAAAATAATAAATAAAATAAATAACATTTAAAATTTATAATTATAAAAAATAAACAAACAGTTTACATTTAAGAACGGAATGGCAATTATAATTGTAGTCAACTAGTTTCGTTGGGCCCAAGCTTCATGAGGGCAGTATAAGAACTGAAAAAAAAACATATGCTTGTTTTTTTTTTCTAATGTATTATACAAAGTATGTTAATCAACATTGAATGTGAGCTAACATATGCGAGTCCCTCACCAAACACAAGATGTCATTATGTCCGGAGCTACATACAAGTACCTATCTATCTACGAGTATATAATATAATTATAACACGTTTCCTGTTGCTTAAAAAGTGTGTATGAAAAAAAAACATTTCAGATTAAAATACATCGCATTTAATTAATATTTCCTTATATTCAATGTTAACCTGAGTAAACCAGTAAATTTTTAAATACAAAATAGTGCAATTTAAATCATTTATTATTCACAATAAAATATAGCTCGCTGATAAAATTGTAGTTTAAATATTGAATGTTTTGTATGTATAGGTAGGTCATCGTCGTACACGCTCACTGCTCTATTCCATCCCCACTTCTCGGACGTCTCCGTCTCTTGCTTCCTGGCGCTGTCCACGCCGCTTCCCCTGTCCAGACGCCGCCAGCGCCATCGCTGCCGACCCGCTGATAACTCCAACTTTATTTTTATAAGAAAAGGCTATCGACTTAATCTTTTAGAAAAGTTGGAAATAAATAAAAATTCAAATAATCCCAACGTCTAACTTATCAACGAGCAAACAAGCATATTCTCCTCACCATTACCTACCTTCTTCTTCTTCTTCCTTGTTGTAGACCTATTTGGTCTGTTCTCCAGAGCGTTGCTCCTCCTGTGAGGTAGACTCCCAGCTGTCCTTCCATCTTTTATGAGGTCTTTCACGAGGAAGAGTCCCATGAGGCTGATTATATAATGCAATATAGGGGAGTCTGGTGGTGTCCAATCTTTGAACATGACCGTACCAGTCCCTTTTTCGCTGTCTGCTTCATCTTATAATATCCTCAACCTCACATATCTCTCTTATTCTGGTGTTCCTCAAGCGATCCCTCAGTGTCTTGCCTGCTATCGTCCTTACCTTATTACCTACCGTATTGGAATAAATTCAAAATGCATTATCCTATCTGTGTTGTTATTTTAAGAATTGTTGCTTAAACCTTTCTACTGTCAAATCCCTCAAAGTCCAGGATGGACCTCGGCCCCCTCCAAAAAGTTTCTCCTCTTGACTCCCACTCCTCAGGTCTAACTCCCAACAATTGCAGGTTCTTCAGGACACCGTCAAGTCAACGAAATCGCGGTCTTCCCACGCTCCGTTTTCCTTTCGGTCTTATAAATGTCAACTGTGCAGGTGTTGGCAGCTCCTCTATTCGCACCAGATTAAGTTTTATAAATTTGACGAAGTCAGTTTGGTATTATAGTTCGTATAGCTCAGAGTTATGCCGGCGTCGCCATATATTACTCTCGCGGATTGGGCCAAAAATAACTCAACTCCTTAGGTACATTGTTTTAATTTCATTATGAATCTTCTTATTCTCACTTTAAAGCATTTCATATATTAGGTCCTTACATATGAAATTGGCGTTTTGCCGTACTGGCAACTTTGATCTCAAATATCTTCTCTTTGGTTAGGAATTCCAAATTCAAATTTATACAGCTATTTACTCAAGTATTTGTGTTACGAAAATTATAATTCATTTGTTTTTTCCTCAATTGTTTTTTTTCTTTGCGTCACTCAGTTTACAAAATGGAAAACTTGAAACATCGCGTTATTTACGAGTACGAGTTCCACCGTGGCACCAGTGCTGCAGAAACGGCTCGAAGGATTAATGGTGTGTATGGCGACGGTGCCGCAAAAGAAAACACAGTGCGTTTTTGGTTCCAACGTTTTCGTTCTGGAAATTTCGACCTGCAGAACAAGCCCCGTGGACGGCCGGAGACCAAAGTTGATAATGAAGAATTGAAGGCTATTGTGGAAGCGGATCCATCGCAAACCACGTGCGAGTTAGCTGCAGGCTGCGGTGTAAGTGATAAAACTGTTTTAATCCACTTGAAGCAAATTGGGAAGGTGAAAAAGCTTGAAAGATGGGTACCTCACGAATTGAGTGAAGCAAATCAACAAACGCGCGTTGACTGCTGCGTTGC
Source organism: Lepidostoma basale (assembly GCA_022606425.2). Classification (NCBI taxonomy): domain Eukaryota; kingdom Metazoa; phylum Arthropoda; class Insecta; order Trichoptera; family Lepidostomatidae; genus Lepidostoma; species Lepidostoma basale. The sequence continues at coordinate 128,491 of JAHDVF020000876.1, forward strand.
ATTACTCAACCGGCACAATAATGAAGGGATTTTGAATCGAATCCTGTATGATAAAAGTGGATGACTGCTGCGTTGCATTACTCAACCGGCACAATAATGAAGGGATTTTGAATCGAATCCTGTATGATAAAAGTGGATCCTGTATGATAATCGGAAGCGCTCATCGCAATGGCTGAACCCTGCCGAACCAGTCAAACCATGCCCCAAACGAAAATTGACTCCAAAAACGTTACTTGTGAGCGTTTGGTGGATAAGTGTTGGTGTCGTTCACTGCAGCTTTCTTAAATCTGGCCAGACGATTACGGCAGATGTCTTTTGTCAGCAACTGCAAACCATGATGGAAAAGCTAGCTGCTAAACAACCGAGGCTGGTTAATCGCTCTAGGCCACTGCTGCTTCATGATAACGCTAGACCACACACACTGCACAACAGACGGCTACCAAATTAGAAGAGCTTCAATTGGAATGTCTAAGACATCCACCGTACTCTCCGGACCTTGCCCCAACAGATTACTATATTTTTCGAAATTTGGATAACTTCTTTCATGGGAAAAAATTCAACTCCGATGAGGCAGTCCAAACCGACTTCAAAGATTTTATTGATTCCCGTCCGAATGGTTTTTTTAGTAAAGGGATCGATGAACTACCTATGAGATGGCAAAAGTGCATAGATAGCAATGGTACATACTTTGATTAAATAAATATATTATATTTAAAAAAAATCAACTTAAAGTTCCTCCCATACAAAACGCCAATTTCATATGTAAGGACCTAATATTAAATCCACAATATATATATATCATGTTATGTTACGTACTACGTACATCATATACCTCAACCTTTATTACTTACTAGCTGACCCGGCAACGCTTCGCTATTGCTAAATTCGAGTACATAAATAAACCCAATATATATTCAACAAATACAATTAAAGTTCAATAACAATTCGTTTATTTATTGGATTAAATGCCATGTGTATGGATGCAAAAATGTGTGTCTATATCTTTAAAACAAAGTTTCAATCCAAGCAAACTCGCTGTGAATTATAAACTTGAATACATATTACTAATGTAATTGAAAAACTATTTTTTGAATATTTTATATGAAATTTAATAATCAAATAAACAATATTATATCACATTTGCAGAAAACATTCATTATATTAAAGAAACAAAACTCTTGATTTTGTTGTCCATGAAATTCACATCAGAGCCAATAAAGTAAGTTTCTACGATCGTGATTTCGGCACTGCGAGTCCGCTGGCGTGGAATAGTAATATAGATGATAATACTACAAAAGCCTCCCTTCCCGACTTCCACAACTGTATCCCTCGCCGCTCTGCGCCATTGACCTCCTGCCACTCGTTTAATGTCATCAGACCATCTTGCTTGTGATCTGCCAGAATTTGTGTAGCTGTTTCTCTTTCGCCACTCCAGGCCAGAAGATCTTATCACCCGTTGTCCTTGCTTTATGACCGATCCCATTCCATTTAAACATTAGTTATTTTACACGCTGCATCGGCAACTTTGGTCCGATCCTTGATTCATCAATTTTGGGCCCTGGAATTAAAAAAAAAAAAATTTGAATTGCCATAAGGCGGACACCGAAGAGGCGCATAAGGCAAAATTTAAATTTCCATACAATGAATGAATTACAACTGTTTTTCACTTGTTTGCTGAAGATATTCTTCATATAAAAGGCAGTTCATGCTATATGCATAATAATAATAATAATAATAAGGCTAATTTGTCAAATTAACTAACTAACTAACTAACCATCACGCCGTCTCCCCGAAAGTGTAAGCAGAGAGAATGGACTGTCACACTTTTACTGATGCGGCACTCCATCCTTCTCTTTTCGCCCCGCGGGAGGCGCGGTGTGATGGGTTGCGAACCTCATCGCCACCAATAGGCATCTCCCGCGCACACTTCGATCGTCCAACACCCACAAAATAAATCTAAAACAAATAATATAAAATACAATGATATAAAATAAAATAACAAAATAAAAATAATTTTACACAAAATGTTCTTTTTAGACGGTGCACATATTGTCTATTTAATTTATAATATGTTCCACGTATCCACTGTTTTTTAATTTAGCACATAATGTAATAACACATAATGTTTTTTCGATGTTGCACATGTTGACTTGGACGATCCGGACATTTGTGTTTATTTAATTTATGTTACACGTATCCACCATTTTTTAAATTATCTGTAGTAAGGCACTTAACCAGCAAGAACTTGAAAATAATATTGAAGAAATGATTCAAATTGTCATTGGAACAAATGAAAAATTTATTTCTACACCTGTCAAAATTCTTTACAAAAACGATAAAACTAATAAAACCTTTTAATCTGATTAATTTGATTAATTTGTCAAATTAATTAAACTAATCAGATTTTAAAGGTTAGTCATGTTAGAAGTCGGAGGAATCGACATGCGTGTATGACTCGTTGTATGAATGTGGAGGAATCTAGAGAGGTTTGCCAGGATAGACTAGTGTTATGGTCCATTCTCTCTGCCTACCCCTGTGGCGAAACGGCGTGATGGTTTGTTTGTTTGTTTAATTTGTAGAATCGCCGTTTTCGTGAATAGGTCACCTCAAGGGCGCTTTGACATTGTTTTTAGTCATGAAAGGTGCATGTGACAACAGCGAAATCACGATCGTAGAAACTTAATTTATTGGCTCTGATGTGAATTTCATGGACAACAAAATCAAGAATTTTGTTTCTCTAAACATATGAATGTTTTGTGCAAATGTGATATAATATTGTTTATTGATATACAGACAACCGTTGTTAACATTTTATGCGATAATTTGAAAAGGTGGGTTTTTAGGTGATATTTAAAGTCTGTCGGATTGTCAATGCATCTGAGGCGTGCAGGAAGCATATTTCAGGCGGACGAACCTACTACTGTGAAAGCCCGAGCAACACAAAATTCAGATATACTCGTATAGGTGGCACGTTTGGGAATGTGCTTAATTATTGTCTATAAACTGTAAATTTAAAAACCTTACCTGAAATTAATAATGGAATTTTCATATATGAATGAAAACTACTAAAAGTAGCTTATGTGTAATGTAAAAATGTAAAAATGTAATGTAAAAATTACTTTTAAGTTGATCAGATTGAAGTTTTTGGTTCGACATCATTATTAAATCATTAGGGAGTTTATTAAATTCTGTAGAGGCTATAAATTGTAAGGATTTTACACCGAATCTAGTTGAACGCAATGCTTCTTATTCTGTGAGCGCGTATCATGTTGGTGTACGTCCGTATTGAATATTGGTCGAGTATTAGAGCGCGTTGATGACTTTATTATTTGTATTATAGTTTTAGTGATCTCTAATTTTGGATGGATTTGAAATGGAATTATTTTCGTCTGAGAATATAGGGCCCTTACATGAGTGTACCACGGTAGACGGAAAATATTTCTAACAGCCCGATTTTGGATCACCTGAATCTCATTAGCTTTCTTCTTTGTAATAAAGCCCCAAATACAGGAAAGGTAAGACAGATGAGAATGTATCATGGAGTAGTAAACATAAATTGTCTATATTCTTATGTAACGAATTAAACCAATTAATCCAATTTAAACCTGTACATACCATTCCAAATTAGTTCATAAAGATAACAACATTGTCTTGTGATACGCATATATCGAAGTGTGGGATCCATCCTCTGGACATGCGAACTCCAGTATCTTCTGCGTTGTTTTCCCCATCCTCTGCACATGCGCAATCCATTATCTTCTGCGTTGTCTTCCCCATCCTCAAGCAAATGAAATAACCTGAAATCAATTTCATTATCTTTGAATATTTTAAATCTCAGCATAATGTAGAATTTAATGGTCAAAAATGGAATATTACTGGACTCTTCTAACTGAGGCAGCTAATGCTGCATATAAGGATATGTTTACCTATCACAGCATTTGTTTTCAGAGAAAAACTAAAACAGCTGAAGTAACTCATAGTGTATTTGGGTATGTGTGCTGCTGGAATTACTCAGTGGAATGGAAAATAAAGAAGAATTGCAACATGCAGATGCACCAATATGGCTCATTATCAAAATAATTTCAATCCCAATACAAAAATATCCCGGACAACAAAATCAAGAATTTTGTTTCTCTAAACATATGAATGTTTTGTGCAAATGTGATATAATATTGTTTATTGATATACAAACAACCGTTGTTACCATTTTATGCGATAATTTGAAAAGGTGGGTTTTTAGGTGAGAATTAAAGTCTGTCGGCTTGTCAATGCATCTGAGGCGTGCAGGAAGCATATTTCAGGCAGCCCGAGCAACACAAAATTCAGATATATAGGTGGCACGTTTGGGAATGTGCTTAATTATTGTCTATAAACTGTAAATTTAAAAACTTTACCTGAAATTAATAATGGAATTTTCATATATGAATGAAAACTACTAAAAGTAGCTTATGTGTAATGTAAAAATGAGCCGGTTTTCATTCGCCACTCCAGGGTACATCTAATTCACTGATCATCCGTTGTTTGATTGATCTAATTCCATTTTAACGAAGTTATTTTGCACGCTGCATCGGTAATTTTCGTCCCATCTCTGATCCGTTACTTTATTTTCCTAGAAATAAACGGAAAAAGTCATAAGAATTGTGTCATTCATTCATATTGTAATTCATATTGTATATCATTAGAAATTTCTTACCGTTGCTGTGGTAATGTAACAATTTCCCTGACCAAAGTATGCGTATAAAGAAAACAGCAAAATAGAATAAACTGAAAATATATTTATGAATTAGAAATATAAATATTATATTATACTTACGGAAGCAAGTTTCTTCATATTCTTGTAGAGCTTCGACGTCCAATATTTTATATTTTCGCTATCATCCTTTGAAATAACCTGAACAATTTAATTATCATTGAATATTTTTAATCCCAAAAACTTCATAACCTAAAAGTACCGAAACTTCATACCTACAAAATATTACGACGTACAAAGAGATTGTGACAGTTCAGAGACCACGTGACCAATCGAACGGCTAGAACTCTAGAAAACGAATATCATTAAGTAATCACCGTCGAACGTAAGAGAAACGAATAAGTTTCAGCCACACGAAAAAATAAAATTTCGTTCATAACCTCAAATTGACGCGTAAAAATTATACTCGCCAAAATTAAGAAGTATAATTACCTGTCTGCATTAGTGTACATTAAAATATGGCCAATAAAATATACTGTACCAATTAAACAACCAATTATTTTAGTACGTAATAAGCAAAACGTATTAAGTATTATACATCCCAAAGTAAAACGCAATATATTGGACTGTCAGAAAGCAAAACACATTGTTGCCACTACACAAAATTACATGGAGACTGAATTCTCTCCAGACCGTGTCAAACGAATATAGACTCAAAAGATTGATACTCAGGTGATACGAACATTAAGGTCTATATTCGTTTGCACTACGAAAATTTTCAATTAATTGATTAATTTATAAAGTTAATTAGAGCTCGATTAATAACGAAAATATGCCTATGACGACCGCTAAATTCCAATTAGTCCATTCCCCAAGATACAGAAGGATCAGCTCAGGAATAACCTCAGAAATAGTCGACACACACCCGGAAGGTCGCCTTTTATTTATATAGATAGATTTAGGTTTCTATTTATCATTATATATATTATATTTTGCCTCATAAGTCCCTTCGAAAATGTATTTACCGCATTCATTCAATTCTAGAGAAAAACCGTTTTTAGAAAGAAAAAAAAAAGTTTTATGTAATCGTACCACCCAAAATTTGCGTATATAATCCCCCCCACCCTTAAGTCTTCTAAAATCATATTTATAAAGGCACACTGTTTGGCTTAGGTTTAGTTTGAGAATACCCTCGCAAGGCGAAATAAATTTGTCACTAATATGTATATTTTTATATAAATTAAAATATATGTAAAACCAACACAATAATCGCGTTTACATTATAATTTATGAAAGAGTTTTATAGTATAAAAACCCTAACCATCAATTACGAAACGCTTTTTCGAGTATAGAGTTAAATCTATAAAAGTGTGTGTTTTTTATTGTTCTCAGAAAGCGTCTGAGTCGATCGTTTACTTGATCTAATATTTAAACTGGAAAGCATGTGAGCGTAGAATCTTCTAGTTAGAATACCCCGGCCTAGCAACGCCTTCGACAATATTTCTAATTTTATTTTATAAACAAATTCCCCGCGGTGAGTCAAGCCAATTGGCCGCGATCACTCGACTTCCTGCGACAAGACATACGGTACAATACAATATTCCGCGCCTGGTAGTTGACCGAGCACTCTGTGGTGTATAATATTATATATTATATTATATTATATATTGCGGTGAGCAAGATTTCGAGTATAATAAAACGTTTGGCAGCGTAGCACTAATCAACATACAAAGTTAACGCTCTGTATCAGGCTTTTAACCCTTTGGTTGCTGAAATCCGATATATCGGCTTCGCTACACTAGCGAGAAGCGCCGAATACGACGGATCGAACCCATGAATCATATGCGTTTTAGACAGAGTGTGAGGGAGTGAGTCAGTGCCACAATTGTACATATATTTAATAATAAAAAAAAACAAATTTGGAGTTACTAACCGTTCTTTAAATTAAAATATTTAGGTACCTAACTCAATTTCAGCAAGAACTTCAAAATTATATCAAAGAAATTATTCAAATTGACTTGGGAACAAATACACAAAGATTCGAAAAATTACGAAAATTTGACAATTGATATATATTTTTGTAACACCTGATGATGAATGCCAACATTGGTTGATGAAACAGCAGTCGTAAAGTAAAATAAATACAATTTGTGATATAAAACAAAGTTTTTGAATTAACAGTTATAAAATGTTAAAGTATCATAGTGTTTCGGTCAAAACAATGGACTATTTAAAAGATTTCATTAAATATAAAATAAAAGTGGTGTTATTTTGAAATAAATGGGCACGGCATAAAAAAGAGCAGTGTGCAGACATCCAATAAGGATCTCAAGTCTAAAAGTTTTGTTTAGGTCACATACATTTACTAAACATTACTTGTAGAGTCTGGACTCGGCTGGGAATATTTTTTGCGTGACGAGAGAAAGCCTACAAATTTGACGGTGGTCGTAAGAATGGTGGCTGCTGGATGTGCATTTTTTACACCGTGCGCACTACAGTAATAAATTTTTGGGTCTCTCTCGGCCCATAAATCCATGCCACGTGGGTCCACGAACACCCGCCTTCATACGAGCTGACAAAATTTGTTTTAATTTCGATAATTATTTTTTCTAAAATTTCGGGTATTTTGTCATATTTATTTCAAAAGTGCGGCAACCAAAGTGTTAAGTGGGTACCACCACTACTCGCCTACCAACTAGAAACAGTGTCTCCTGCACCGAATAAAATGTACTTGTTATTGGCCATGTAATGGCATTGAATCGTTCCTTTTGCGAGTTGTAGGAATTAAGTTTTTAAGCCAAGTATTCAATATTAGGTAAGATTCAATCTCAGTGTACATAAGTTTTTTTGTACACACACGTTTCATTGATTTCATCGATAATGGTACGAGCATGTGAATTGTAGAGAGGTGGCGTCACTCGCTGCGTCTTTTCTTATTGGACTTTGTACAAATACCGACCTATTATTCCGCTCTTCGTGTTGCGTGTCCAAATTTGATCATTTTTATGTATTAAAACACAAAATCATATTCTTTCCGTTCTTGGTAATATTCTGCTGTATTTTTTTTTACACGTAACATAGAAGTTCCCGCCACATACCCGAGGCTGTTATAGGGCGTAGCGGCGCCATTTCGTCAACCTCGCTCGTACACTCCCTGGGCCTGTACTCGGTTCATTCGGGACTTATATTTATAAAAAAACGGCAACAGCAAGGGGGTGCCAGACCACATTTAATCTACTCTATTCTCCTTCTATGTCCCGCGTACTTTAATGAATAAATAAAATATATACATACACATTTCAAAACATTATATGAAAGCACAGGTATATACAGCGGGAAGCACATGAGAAGCAGAGGAGACAAATGCGGGATGGGAAAAATAGGGGAGTATAGTTTGTGACATGTAGGATAAAGAACGAGGCGAATAAAGCATTTCGCAATATTAAATATATACCACAGCACAAATGATTATAATGACCGCGAGGGAGAAGAATGAGCAAGCACTCTCCAAGACGGGAAACCAGCGCACCCTCAGAGGGCAAGACGCAGCACAAATTGCGGCGACTGCTGTGCTCAATCTACCATAGACACTTGGACGCAGTTTCAATCCTCGTCCTCTACTGCGCATTCTCTACATGTAACACGCAGTTCATATCATCGCACATCAGTTTCAGATATTCCCGTCAGAGCGCCCTCTATAATTTGTCATCTCGACCATCCCCTTATTATGTCGCGCTGAAGACTCTCGAAGTTTTGATATGTTGCCTCCCTCTTCTAGTCAAATCAAATCTATCAAATCAGTTTATTTTCTCATAAGATATTAAAAACAATTATTATAGTTTAAGAAATCTATTGGGACCAGGTAAAATATAATAAATGTATAATACCAGAAACGCATGAGAGATGGTTCGACATTAGGAATACAAGATACTCTCCAAATTCAAGAGTATTTGTCTTCTGAACGTACTTTCACGAATATGAAAGACATCGATCTCCAAAGCGATCATGTTCAGCAGTTTGATTGCTCTCCCCACCGGCATCACCAGAGGCAGGTTGGTTCTGCATGCTGGGAGATAAAACAGTCTGTGCTGACGCTGTCGAAGATAACCATCCGGAACATAAAGATCCAGAGAGAGAGCCTCCAAGCAATCCAAGAGAGCATCCAAGATAACGGAATTCTCAAAGAATCCCCTGATAAGTTTGAAGAAATGGGTAAGTGTGCACCCATCCCTTCTTATCTGTAAGCTATTGGTCCCCAGCATGCCCAAGAGGAATGCAGTGGGATAAAGCCAAAACCAAACTCCCTCATGTAGAGATATCTCAGAAATCTTTTCTGAACCCTCTCTAACATGAGCGAGCATCTCGCCTCGTGGGGACTCCATATCACCGAGCCACACTCGAGCCGGCTCCGGACTAATGAGTTATAAAAAAATCGCAAAACATACGGATTCTTGAAAACTCTACCAGTTCGGAGAATAAATCCCAACATTTTCAGCGCAACTCCACATATTCTTTCGATGTGAGATGTACTGAGAACCTCGACATTCATTCGAGGTCTCTCCAGGAAATTTCTGAAATTCTAGAACTCTCAAGGGCCTCTAATCTGTTTTTATATCTTTCGGTTAGGCGCCATGTTTCGCAGCCGTACATCAAGATGCTCCTTACATAATTACGAGTGTGTTGTAGTATGGGAGCTTCAGGCCTACGTTATTTGACTCGAGAAACTTAGATATTTTTGTTGAACGCAAGCCTGCCGACTACACTTCATGTTCTTCCATCCCAGCTGATCCTACTTCCAAGACACACTAAACTCTTAATCGTTTTTCACTGTTTTCGTTTCATTATAGACACATAATGCTATAATACCACCATTTACGAGTACTGACAAACTATTATCTCTATAATTAATGCGAATGAAAACGTCTGTTTTCTAAAAGTTTTATGTTTCGCCTGTCTAAGGAATCAATCACGAAACATGTCATTCGCATAAAATAATATTTTTTCTAGAAAACAGACGTTTTCATTCGTATTAATCATTTAATATATAGTTTCTATAATAATGTATATTAAAGAAATTTTAATTCAATTTTCAGAAGAGAAAATCCTAGAAAAATATAGAAAATCACTTAGGTTTTCTATAATTTCCTATTTTATTTCATTTTCCAACAATGAGCAGGAATGCCCATCGATGTGTATACAGTATACACAGTACCTGTACCTGTAGCTTGTCACTCGCCTTAATTTACAAATTATACACAAGTACCTATGTTTTACATAATCATTATGTGATAAAAAAAAATTGAAGGGCAAATAACGAGAACCGAATACCGTTAAAAATCTAAGAAAGGAAGTATATTTTTGGGCATGTTCTTGGTGGAGAAAAATACTTATCAATTGAAATAATACTCCAAGGTAAGGTCTAGGCAAGCCAAGCGTTCTTTGTCAGTTTGTCTCCATCCACTGCTGGACGTAAGCCTCTCCACTCCCACGCCATCCCTCTCGGTCTCTCGCCAGTGTTCTCCAGGCCCTTCCCGCTGTCCACACAATATCATCACTGTCCACCAGCATTACAAGCATTAGTGGACGAGCTGAAAGTCTATGAAGGAGAGAAGCTTCGTGGACACGAGAGAAACAAGTCGTAATTCGCTTTATTAATTGATAACACAGAGCGATCCAAGTTAATATTATAATATCAATGGTATCTAGTTTATACGCAGATCGTGCCTTAAAGGGGGGTGGTAACTCCTAATAACTAGGGCTCGAAGTTGACATAAAAAGTGGATATTTCCCCTTAGATTAGCTTTCAAAAAGACGCTGTTTTTTGCGTTTAAAAATCTATAGATCGCCTTCAGCCCTAGTTATTAGAGAATATGAACACATATTTCAGGGTTTTCGGGGTAAGAGCAATTAAGTGATATATTTTTACTTTGCCCGTATTGTATGTAGTCTCCCTTTCGAACGAAAGACTAGACAAGCAACAAGTAAACAAACGTCGTGAATATATGTGTTTGTGTGTGACTGTGTGTATAGGTGCGTCGCGTTTTTACTTCGTAGAAATTATTCTGCATTTAAAAAAAACAGTCGTTGACGTAACCAGGAAAAAGCTGGAGACTGTGTCGCGCCAAAATCCTGACTAGGAAGAAATGTATCATCCATTCTGCAGGCCAACATCTGAGCGGCGTGATCTATGATTGCGCAATCTTCAAGTTCTTACCTATTTTCTAGACTGACTTCGAGAGGTGTTTGTGAGGCTTAGGTAGGAAAAACGTGTAATTGTGCAATATAAAAATAGTTTGTCGCACATAAGATCATAAGATAAGTAAACATAATAGAGAATATAAAATATTTGAGACAAAAATAACATTTTAAACTTTTTTGGCGAATATGAATCACGTCAACCAACGTCAAATTAAAACAACTATCTTTAATATGTATTTTCTTTATTTACATAAAATGCACACGTTATATAAAATGTCGTATTTGCAACAAGTGATATTTACATTAAATTAATAAATTAAACAATAGTTTGGTATATTATAAATTCATTCCATCAATCGGGCAACCATTAACACTTATATAAATAAATAAATAATGAACGCTGCCATTATTCATAGCAGTACAATTACACGTCAATAGGTAGAATACTTAAATAACAACAAACAGTTTAAAACTAATAATTTCAATGGCAAGTAATCAACATTAGTTCCACTCCAAGTCTAGAGAGACATCGCGTTCTCACCCGATACCATCTTGTGATGCAGAGTAGGTACTCTAAAGAAAAATAAACGTATTTTGCACACAAAGTCAAGGTAAAAGTGGCCGCCACGGTGGTTAATTGCTATTTTAGTATTCCAGTGTGTACACAGTTCGTTAAATCTTCACATGACTCAAAAACAGGATCGGCGATAAATATTCCCGCTACTCGCACTCACTTGTCTTTTGAAATATTCTAAATATTTTTTGTCAACGGATAATATAAAATATGACAGTTACTTGGGCGGTGAATCTGCTCACATTGGTAATTAAAATAGTTGCTAGTATTATACAACACAGTGACGTCACTCAAGTGAACATCCTTACATATTTAATTAACTAATTCATTTTGACTAACTCTTTAGCACACGGAGAATGTCAGTCACTACATTTAAGCTAATTATCTAAATCTAGATATTGTATTGTATCATACATTACTACAACCCGTAACGTTACAATTTATTTGTCCGATTTACCTTTCTCTGCAGTTCTAACGTGAAACAAATTACGATTTGACAGATATTAACAACTTTTCGGAAAATTAACACATTATTTCGTCAGGTACAAAATATTTCTAAAAACCATCCTATGTACCGTTTTAAAATGAGGCTTTTGAACAAAGAAATTCTAAAGTAATGGATAGATTCGGAATCTTCCCAAGTATAATTAACGTATCAAATATAATATCACAACTCTTTTCAGTCTCAAACGGTTCCCCTCGAGTGGCGCTCGCACTGCAGGTCGTCACTTGGGCAGGTCGGAGATCTGCTGGCACTCGCAGGACGTGTGGTTGGTCACCGTGACGCTCTCGAAGCGGGGCGCCTCCCTGTGGCGGGGGTTGCTCATGGCCTGCGCCTTCCTCACCTGGAAGACCAGCGTGACCTCCTCCGTGGTGGCGGGCCCGCAGCCGTAGCCCGCGCCGTGCGAGCAGTGGCCCGTAGAGCGGTCGCACTGGTGCAGCACCGTCATCTCGGGGAAGTACACCTCGTCCGCCAGCACCGTCCTCAGCTCCGTCACGGGCACGGCGCGCGGCTGCGGCTCCTTGCAGGCGAAGCTGAACACGCGCAGCTTGTGCACCGTGAACTCGGAGCGCAGGTTGCCCAGCGCGGCCCCCGCGGCGAGCACAATAACAAACAGCGTCAATTTCATTTTGTTTCGTAAACTGATCGTCAGATATAGCGGGAAATCCTAAAGACGTGAAATGTGTGTCGAGGATACACGAATAGTTCACTCTTTACTGGGATGTTGTCACTTCTGCGGCCGGAGAACAAGTGTGCTCGCTCTGACAGCGAGCTGGCTTAAATACACGTGACATCGCGCACTGTGACGCAGGCTGTGGGCCCGCCGCGCCGGTGAGTATGTGGGGCTGTGCTACTGCGGCACTGTGGTGCAATGGCTCGAGTCCTGCCCCCGGCCTTCCCGGCGGAAAGGCCGCGATTACATATTCAAACATAAATTGATGGCAATGCGTAACACCGAACATCTGTAACACCTTAACATTGCGTGATTCATAAACTTGAAGAGTCCTTTAACGCGCAAGCTTTATAGGTAACTATTTTAACTAATGCGACTATATTAGGTTTCATTACAATGAAATGTGTGCTTGCGATATCTTTCGAGACTTTTCTCATTCGCAATGGGAGAGAAAGTGGGCTAATGTGTGATCAGGTCTAAGCAAGAATCCTGCCCCAGAAACTTGAGTGTTGACTGCAAAGTCAACACTCTAGGGAGATTATATTTCTAGGGAGACGCTGGTGTGCTCATACATAATTTTGAAATAATGATTTTTTATTAATATAATTTTTAAAATATAATGCCGCTCTTTAGGAGGTCAAAGGTTTCGCAAAAATGTGTTTTTAAGCTCATCTCCTCTAGACTAAGGTTGGTGTGGTTGGCAATTTTGTACAACAAAGTTTCAAACTTGTTTTCTGTATTAGATAATATGAAGTGTAACTTTCAACGCGAGAGGTGTTGCATCTTCATCGAAAGTTCTTCAGTAGTAGCGGCGGGCGGCGCTGCAGGACATCAGTGCAATCGGCCAAATGATGGTGCAATTATTCGGAACTAAGAAATTCTTTTCCTTATCCTGTGCGGTCAGCGGCCAGTGTGTACTTGTGCAGGAAATGGTGCCTACATTATTCGCATGTTCGTTTGTATACCAATTGTATCATCCAAATGATTCATATTATTTTAAAGTTGATTGAAATATATAAAACTACAACGGTCAAACAATTGCGACTCCAAGCCCGGATGAGAAAGGAGTAGAGTACATGGACAAGGCTAACAACCCGCTCACAGATTTCTGTATTTCTGCTTTGCATATCACGCCTCTAAAAAAGGACGGAGATGCAACCTACAACAGGTCATCTGACCCATAAGAAGAAGAAGAAGAAATATTTCTTCTTGGACAATGATCTAAAAGTGCATATTATTATTTAATATTAATAAACAAATCTATTATCTAGAAGTTTCTGTTTTCCAATATTTGGGTTTATTGGTGCCACGACAAAACGAAAGAAACCACTCCCGTGAAAATATGAATACAACTTGTGTGGACAGGTCCTCGTAAGAATTCTGTGGTTTCGAGCATGCGCCCCACTAAACACGGCACGTGACGCCACATAAATAATGCCATAAAAGGAAAAGTCCTAGTTGTTTGATAACACACTCCATTTTTTAAATTTGCTTCTCCGATTTCCTCAGGAAATGCTTATTGACACATAACTTCCTGTAAATATGGTACTCAGAAGAAAGCTATTCCATTCATTATCGCACTAAATGTAATCTCTACATTGTTTTATTGTATTAACCGCGAAACTTGGTCCAGTACTCGCGAATGAAATGACGTGATTAAAGCAACAAGCCATTTAATCGCCTTGGATTTAAATATTTTTAATGTCAGTGTGGCAGTGTTCATAAACAATATATTGTCACTTTAAAACTACTGTCGGTGTGTTGTATATTTAGTAGTATGTTTACAAAGGGCGGGCGAGTGGAGAGGAATATTGAAAAAAGGGTTGGGGCAGGCAACAAAATGAATGGTGCAAAGTTGTCAAAGCTAATAAAAGCCTATTCAAAAATGCTAAAATGGCTGTGCAAAATGGTGTTCTTGTACTGACCTTTATGTTTGAAAGCGAAGCATGGAACTGGCAAAAGAAGGTTGAAAGTAGAATAAATGCAGTAGAAATGAGATCTCTCGTGATGGACAAAAGAATGAAAGAATCATTAAGATGGTTTGGATACATGGAAAGAATTAATGTAGAAAGAATGGAAAAAACATAAACAATGTAAATGGAACTAGAAATAGAGGAAGACCGAGGAAAACGTGGCACGATCAAATATTGAATGTCGGCCACGTGAGGAGTCGAAGAAATCGACGTGCGTGCATGACACGATGTATGAATTTTGAGGAAGCGAGAAAAGTATGTTAGGAAAAAAAAGTATGGCAGTTCATTCTTTCTGCCTACCGCTTCGAGGAGACGGCGTGATGGTTAGTTAGTTAGTTAATTAAATTATTTTAGGAAATTGTGATTAATTTCAAGATGTATGTAAATAGTTAATTTCGTACAGGACATAGTCGCAGCTCGGTAGCTCGGTACTACGAGTAGCAGCCGTGACTAACACAACAGCACCCCCTCGATCTAGAGCCGCAGCCGTCCCTTCCTGTCATGTCCCGTCCTGTCCAATCACGTCCGATTTGCGCCGATGACGCAGGACACTCATTCAAAAGCGATTTAAATCAGGACGAACATCCTGCTATCAGATTCAATCTGGATCCAATTATTGCGACCTTCTCTGACATTGTTTTAACCAATTCCTCGCATATTCATTTTATCAACAAAAAACAGTGTTAAAATAAAAACCAATAATCTCAGCAAAATAATTGACAATCAGTCCCAAAAAATGGGACACTAGGAATATAAAACGATTATTCATTATTAAATATTTTAAAATTAATGAATATTGAATAAAATAATACTATAATTAAATTAAACGATGTTTTTTATAACTACTTCCACATTTGTCTTTATTTCGACAGCGACCGGTTTCGTCAGACTCGCTGGCATCGACAGAGCCCAGTATCATCAGCGGCGTGCCTAGGGTCAACCAGTAAGGCAAGCCCGTCCGAATTTTTTGTGTTATAACACATAATCTTTCTTTTCATAACATTTCTGCACATAACGTAAATGACAGATAACATTCTGACAATAAAAATGAAGTTCGGGACACATCGAATAGCAACACACTTCAGAGTGATAAAGCCCGGCTTCAAATCCATAAAAAAAATGTAGATATCTTCTGGTATATATGCAACTAGCTATATGATTACTAGCCAAAAATACATATGTGCGACAAGACCGTTATACATTTTGCAAGCCCAAATATGAAGCTTATCGAAAACATGAAACAAAACATGTGGACGTAGGCGATTTCGAGGGCATCTCATCTACGGTACATATGAGTGAAATAAAATACGCCACGTATGAGTGGAACAAAACATACACTTAGGTCATTTCTGCGCATATCGGCGGAGTCATTTGCAACGAAACGAATTAAATCGCTTTAACTCGCGCGAAAATTCAAAAATATTTTTTTTCGTAGACGGCTCAAACGTGCAAAAAACATCGTTTATTATAGATTTTTTAAGGCAAGCCCGGCTTTTCGGCTTGTATGGAAGTACCGCCAATGCCCAGTATGTCGATGCAAACGAGCCTGGCGAAACCGGTCGCTGTCGAAATAAAGACAAATGTGGAAGTAGTTATAAAAAGCATCGTTTTATTTAATTATTATTTAAAATGAACTTTCATCAAGAGATTTCAGTTAAATCATTTGATTGCCTTAAAAATGTTGAATACCTAACTTAAATATATTTGATAAAGTCTTAGAACAACGATGGTGAACCTTTTTGAAAAGTGGATAAATAAAGTCGTTATTTTTTTAGTACTAGCTCGTGGGTTAGTGGATCGCTTGGAGGGGGGTTTTCGGTTCTCACTTTTAAAATTCTATTAAAAGTTTACGTTTCCTTTTTACTTTACATATTTTATTTTTGCAAGTGTAGTGCAAGTATTTACTATAAATAAAAAAAAACAAGTTTATAAAAATCAACGCGTTGGTTATTTAAAAAGCCTACGTGGGGTCCAGTGTCTGACCCGCGGGTCATTGGTTCGCCATCACTGCCTTAGAAGGGTGAAACGTGTCATTCCCATAAATTATAGTAGAACTTCTAGAAAACAGACGTTTTCATTCGTATTAATTATTTAATATGGAGTTTTACACCATTGTTCAAGAAACAATATCTTCATATGCATAATTCTTCTGTATGGGCGTATAAAGGTGAACTCCTCCTAAACGGCTGAACCGATTTTGACAAAAAAAAATGTGTGTGTTTGAGTGGGTCCTTAGATGGTTCGGATTTACAATTTTACAACCTTCTGGGAAGTTTATTCCATGTATGGCATGTATCACAATTTGGTGCGTACTGTGTAATTTTTTTTCCATTTAGTATATGGTTTATAGAAAATACGAATATCGAAAAATCGCTGAACCAGCTAATAGCAAGCAAGCCAACGTTCGGGCAGGATAACGTCTATTGGGTCCGTTAGTCTATCTAAATAAATAATAATGAATGTTTGTCTGTCTGTCTGTCTCTGATTTTCTCGAAAATTACTGAACCGATTTTGCTGAAAAATTCACAGCTTTGTTTTTATTAGCCCCGGGAAGATTTTGAGAGTAGTTTGAATAAAATCCAATCCTCTTCTTCTTCTTTTGGAAAAAACGATTGCATTGAAATTTTGTTTAAAATAAATAAAACTATCAACTTTTAAGGCTTCTACCTATTTTCTCACCGCATTATGGAACAGGATCCAACAGATATGGCGATAACTTCATATACAATTCATATATTTTTTCCCAAATTTGGGTCAAATCAAGCTAAAACATAATATAATAATTTTATATTGTTGGTTTTATAAAATAAATTAAATTACTATCAATTTTAATTTAATTGAAATACTTGTTTTTTTCATACCTCTGACTGCCCCTAACCCCTTAAATCGTTTTCTTTGCATACCTCATAAATTTTGGAAAGTGGAAGTTTTATTATATTCAACCTATAGTATCAAATGAATTTTCGAAGGCTATACATTTCACTTAATTACATTATATTATAATAGCATGAAGTGAGCGTAATTAAAAAAAAAATGCAGGGTAACCTTTCGCCATTAATGAAACCATAATATTACTTTACATTTTTTTTATTCCATTACTATTATTATTATTATTGTTAACTCTATAAAATATTTTGTTTGTATTAATTTAATTTCAATTTCGATTCATTAGTCTGTACTGTTAATTCTTCTAATCTTTTATATTTGTGGAAGCTTTCAATTGGCCTTATTGTAACCCTAAATAAATAAAGGTTCCAATATGTCGAAATGTGTATCCTTCATGGCGGTACGACGCTCTGCATCTGTGGCATGGTCCAATGGTCCATGGCATATAATGGAGTGCCCTTGCTGCCATGTTTGGGCGTCTAGTAGTGCAGTCCAGTTGGCGGACTTCTGGGCGACGTTATTTGACATACATAGTTACCTTTGACACGACCAAGAAGAACAAGAAGAAGATAAAGGTTCTATTAAACACTAGTGTAATTTATTTACTCCCCTATGTCTTCTCGTGCCGTGTTATTGTTTTTATAAATTATTTGGCATTATTTGTTAAAAATTGTCTTTGTTTTTGGTTGTGTTATTATTGCTATTATGATTATTTTGATAGTTATAAATAAATGATTATTATTATCTTTGTCTTTGGTTATGTTATTATTATGGTATTATTGCTATTATAATTATTGTGATAATTATGTTCGCTATGATTGTTACAATAGTTGTGTGCATTTTAGTTTTGTTTTCTGTTTCTGCGTCCCTGAGTTGCTGCTCATGGATGTTGCCACTGGCTCCTGTTCATTGGTTTTGTTTTGACCGGAAGTCTACACTGCCCCTTGGTGGGTGTGTTCTGATCTACTTTTCTGTTTATAATGTGTCTTTTATATATACTGTTTTTTTTTTATTCATTTCTGCTCTTTCTAAAACCTGTCCTCCATCCATCCCATCCCAATTTATTCATTCTTACTTAACATTTTCCCACCTCCCTCATACACTATCTTCTTCGTGTTTTAAAATTCAGTTTGTTATATATTTGTCCTATTGTGTATTGTGTATTAATGTGTGTTTTATATAATTTTGATGTGTTTTTTTACTAATTTAAGGTGTGTTTTCTATAATATTTACTTCTGATTTTATTTAATAATAAAGAGATGTGAGATATATAAGGTTAAAAGAATAGATTAAATGTGGTCTGTCATCCTTTTGTTTGATGACAAGAAAAGGCTAAATTAAATTAACGTAAGTCCCGGATGGACAAGGAACAGGCCTAGATAGTGCAGCGAGACTGACGAAAGGGCGTCGCTGCGTCCTATAACAGTCTCGGGTGGTGGTGGGAACCTTTTTATTCTCCTAACGGAGGTTGGTCAACATCATGGCTATTTCTACCCTTGATACAGCAGCTCTAAACAGGGATGTTGTGCTGCATCTGAGCCATTCTCCAAGGTTTTCTAGTCAGGATTTTCTTCTTCTCCTTATACTTCATTTTCAGTTAATTTTACATCGGACAATCAGTTGCAGCACTTTGTATTTTTCGTTTCTCAAAATGTGTCCGAATTATTCCGATTTCCTGTTCTTTGTGTTCTTTAAAATTGGTTTTTGCTTCTTAATTAACTGCAGTACTTCCTAGTTTGTGACTCTTTCTTTCCATGATATTTGAAATATTTTACGACATATAGTACACATTTCAAAGGCATCTAAGTTTTTAGTTTTAGTTTTAGCCTTTGTCAAGGTTTATGTATCCATACCGTAGAACATGACAAGAACAACGACAACTATGAAAAGAAAAGGAGTGTCGGGAGGCCACCTAAAATATGGACTGACGATATTGCCTGAATATTCGGAACGACCCGGATACGGAAGGGACAAGACAGGATCGAGTGGAGGAAAATAGAATAAAAGAAAATAATAGAGGGATGGTAGCACGTGACATAAACTATTCTCATTCGCAAGTCGATAGGTAGGTCCGTGTTGCACAGCACCGGTTTCATTCTGAAGAAGCTATTTCGCGCCATTTCTATTCGTGTTCGTATCATATTCTGACCTCCGTCCGGTCCCATTCATCATTCAGCCAACAGCCTATGTATGTATTTGTATATCGTCACCTGAGAGTAAGAGGGTTCCAACTAACAAAATTTCACATTTGGTATTTTTTTTGTAAAAAGGGTTCATACTAACCTTATCTATACGTAAAATAAATAAATAAACATGTAATAGTATCGTCATTTTGATGTTACGAAAATAATCAAGTTCCATCTGATCATTCAAAACACACGATTCACTGAAGAAGGATCCATTTACACTTGGAACTTTATTATTACAACTGTCGCCAGAAAATTTACACGCTTCTCGGTAAAAGAGCTTCATCTGCTTCAGATGGAACCCTTTTATTCCAAGATACACACCCGAAACCAACAAAACTTTGACTTCATTTTTCTCAGCTTTTTACTTTTGACAGTTGGAACCTTCTTACTCTCAGGTGACGATATATTGAATGTCCGTATTAAATTGTACGTCACTTGCGACAAATGTGGAATGCAAAATAATCTAAATTTGAAGGGACACAGTAAAAGGTATCATTAAGGGACCCGCTCACGTCCGCTGAGGAGGCGGTCGGGGACGAGGATCGCTCGCGTTAGGCGGGGAATCCCAGAAACCACTCGCACTCTCTTGCAAACCGGTTTCATTAGCCTCGTACTGACCTCCCGCCGCCGAATACTGTTCACAGCCATCCCATCACGTTCAAACTTCGGACTACTCATTTTTATGTGAAACACGCATGAAACTATAATAATTCGCCTATTAACATATACGATTCTGTTGTTCACTAGTGAATGGCTTATCGGAAATGTACGATCAGACAAACGTTCAGCTTTACGTATTATACGAGTATATTCGCAAGATCTTGCTCGTGATATTACTTTTGAAATATTCAATTAACGTTTGAAAGGCGAGATATAATTGTTATACTCTCCGGAATGCTATTAAATATGCCTTAGATTTCCCATTTTTTTCATTTATCAAAGATTATAAATATCACAGGAATCAAATATTCCTGACAGAAATTAAAATATGGGTTAAGCATTGTAATAGACGCGTAGTTTTGGTTTATAATTAAAATGGTAGGAGGCAGATCTCTTGTACGAGAGTTTTCTGACTTAGAACTGTAAAGAAAAAATATTTAAATGGGACCCAAACACGTAAAGACGCACTTATGAAATAAGAGAAATTCAAATTCATTGAAATAATTTATTGTTTCTTGAACAATGATGTAAAACTCCATCTATATAAATTTAATATATAAAAATGAAAGTTCCTCTTTTTCTTCTATTCTTTGAACTCAATAGACTCGGCAACCAATTGCCATATCTTGGTGATATTTTCACTGTTCATTCGGTGAAGGTTTAAGAATTTTTGAATATTGGGAATATCACTTTCAAAATATATTGAAAACAAATATAAATTTTGTTTGAACAACTAAAACCTTGGTTCGCTGTGAAAGGGAAAACGTTTGCCTAAGAGATTATTTTTGTTAAAAAATATAGTAAGTATACTCACAAGTATTGTGAAATTAAACATCATATTATAAATTTGTGCTCTTTTCATTCTTTTTCTTTTAACTAGACTGAGCCAAAGCAAAGCGTGGCCAGGTACAGCTAGTATTAAATATTTAAGAAAGAAAAAGTCTGTTTTATTATTAATTTATTTTAATGTATTAAGAAGTTTTTTTTTAAGAAGGGCGGAATGGGGAATGTTGTTAACATAAAGCGATCGCTTAACCCAACCAAAAACAGGTCATAAGTCCTGTAAACGCCTCGACTACCATATTCTATTTCCAAAAAACAATTTACATCTTCGTCTCTATTGAGATACAATTAATCCTTAAAAATGATTAACCCGCAATGGGTAAAATCCAGTATTTGTCTACAAGTATTTGTATACATTAAAAAAAACAAATTGTGTTATATAAAAATTGGTCCAAGTTAAAAGCATAAAAATTGGAGATTGGATCTCCAGACGTTGTCTAGCAATGTATGATAGTTGCGAAGCCTTTCACATTGCATTAATAAAGTTTTCTGCTTAATGCTTACATATATACTTAATAGATAGCACTAGTGTAGATTGACCTAAAAATGTGAAGTGTGTCTTAACATAGTAGCATATATACAATTATACATCTTTCAAAAATGTGTCAGACGTGGTGGTCGTAAGAAGGGCGGAATGTGGAATGTTGTTAACATAAAGCAATCGCTTAACCCAACCAATGACATGTCATAAGTCCTGTAAACGCCTCGACAAAATCTGTTTACAAAAAACAATGTACAGCTTCGTCTATATTGAGATACAATTAATCCTTAAAAATTTTTTATTATATTTGATGTGAATGGCACGTTTCATTGAATGACAGACTAAAATGTCTAAAGTGTCTAAGACTAAAATGACTAAAATGTGAATACATAAAACATAATAAAACCTCTAGAAAGCAGACCATTTCTTTCGTATTAATTATTCATTCAAATTATTCAGTCAAGTACACATTAAAAATATTTTTATAAATATTTAAGTTGCCGATTAGGAAGAATGGATTGACATTGTAACACATCCACAAGTGCGACGATAAGTATTTTCCTTTTGAACAGTGTTTCATCGATATGAAAAATGTCGATCTCGAAACGATCTTGTTCAGCTGTTTGATTGGACTCCCACCTTCGTCACCAGAGGCAGGTCGGTCCTGCGTGTTGGGACAAAAACAGTGTGTACGAGTACTTACCTAGAAAGTAAAGACGTAAACATCAAACGTATTTATTAAATACGTCAATATGTAAAACAAGACATTAACATATAATAAATTCCGATGTTTTATTCCTTTGGGAAACAGCACTGTCCGCGTCAATGGCGAGCCCTAGAATTTCCCCGCAGCCTCCGGAGCATCTTGCCGCACAATGGACGTCACTCGTCTCACGCAGCGGAATATTGCATTTTAATTAAATCGCCTTAAGACCGCGGCACGCTCAAATGAGCTTGTTAAACTTGACGGCGGTAAACACTAGGAGTATGACAATATGAGAAATATATAAAACACTCACAATAAAGGGTCGCGTAACAACTAAAGTATGCTACTCAATAGCTTTAATATGCTTTTGATGCTTACCTTACACCAGTTGTTTAAATGTTACAACATGAAGTTAATTCTATCATCTTATCTAACTTGAGTAGCAACAATAACATATAAGGAGTAGGTATATATAAAAAAAAAAGATCGAATATAGTGCAGTTATGTCTCTTAATATATTGATACTGCCTAAGCAAGGCAAAAGTCTCATAAACAGGCGTTTTTTTCATATTAATTGACTTGTTTTATTACATAATCCATTGTTTTGGCGGAAACACTTTGATATTTCAACATTATTAACTGTTTAATTGAAACACTGTTATACGAGTATAGAATATCATGAATCAGAATATCAGGAGGATATAGAACAGGTGGACCAATTCAGATATCTCGGAAGCGAAGTAACCAGCTCTAATGACCTCCCTAGAGAAGTAAGGTCACAGGTGGATTGGGCTGCAGCAGTTGCAGGCTGCCTGAAAGATGTCATATGGAGAAACAAGGACATGAGGACTGACAGCAAGGTACGCATCTATAAGACCTGTGTGCGACCAATCCTCACATATGGCATTGAATCGAGGGCAGACACTGTCAAGACAAAGAGCATGCTCAGGACAACCGAGATGAAAACACTCCGCGCTATAGCTGGCAAGACCCTACGTGTTCGAGTTAGCAATACAGCAATCCGCGAAATCTGCGAGGTCGAAGATGTGATCAGATGGGGACGTCAAAGACGGCGATACTGGCATCAACACGTAGAAAGGATGAGCGATGTGCTCAAATAGGATACCACACATAGCTCTCCATGGAGCGCCAAACGGACAACGCCGACCAGGAAGACCCCCGAAACGGTGGAGAGAAAGCTGGAGTTCAGCGTCTCAAGAGAACCCGCCTGAAATAACAGACTCCTGAGTCTACCAAAAGTGAAGAAGAAGAAGAAGAATATTGATTGTAATTTTTTTGAAATTGTCGCGTCAGCTGTTTCGCTAACCAATGTTAGCATCAACAGTTGATTGTAGCACCTGATGATGCTAACATTGGTTAGCGAAACAGCCGTTGCGACAATTTCAAAAGAAATTAAATCAATTGTGATATTCTATAACAATATT
The DNA here is from genome assembly GCA_022606425.2 of Lepidostoma basale. Taxonomy (NCBI): domain Eukaryota; kingdom Metazoa; phylum Arthropoda; class Insecta; order Trichoptera; family Lepidostomatidae; genus Lepidostoma; species Lepidostoma basale. The sequence continues at coordinate 152,311 of JAHDVF020000876.1, forward strand.
TTAATAAAGCAATTGGTTTTGTTACATAATTCGTAGGTCGCCGCTTATTTTTAGTGGTTAAGGCTAATGTAATAATATAATACATTAATTTAGTGGTTTTAGTGGAAAAATATCTCACGCTGACTTTTACCTGGTACTCGTAGGATCCACGTGGCGTAGCATAGCTGCCTATCACTTGTAATTAGAATCAATAGCTAAAAAAACATTTGCCGTAATTGAGTTCAAATAATCTGCTGTATACTCGTATAAACATGTGGAAAGCAACAGGAATCTACCACACTAAAAGGCCCGAGTGGCATCCGAAGAACTAACAAAGCAACCAACTGCAAATCAATCCCTACGATTGTTCTAAATATGAACATTTCACATCAAGTTACATTTAATTCTTGTCTACAAAATGAAGAGACCTTAATGATTTGATTGTAATGTGTTACGAAACCGTAAAAATGATTTTAGTTTAACAAAATTAGTAATTATACCATGTTATAGAAACAAACAAAAGATAGACATGCGTGGAATCTGTAATGGCGCGTGAAAATAGGAAATCTTACTTTCTAATCTATGGTATTTTTCAAAATTAGTTTAAAAACAGCTTCACTATTCTAGCTTCATTCATAATACGAGTATTTCAAAATAATTTAGCAACTATTTGAAATCCCATTGCATTTGTCGACCTTCGTGGCAGAGTGGTAAGAGCTCTGACTTCCATACCGAAGGTCCCGGGTTCGATTCCCGGCGATGGCAGTGTGATTGTCACACTGTCTTTCGGTAATTGGATTCAAACGACCCTGTGGTATTACAAAGAAAAAATAAAACTAATAAAGCATTTACGAATATGCCTGAAATATGATATAATACATTATAATATCTATCTATCTATCTATCTATCTATCTATCTATCTATATAAATAAAAGGCAGTTTTGGTTGTGTGTGTGGACTATTTCTGAGGTTATTCCTGAGCTGATCATTTTCCAAGTTATACACTTTACTAAATGGAGTATCCCGGTCGTCATAGGCATATTTTTGTTATTAATCGAGCTCTAATTAACTTTGTAAATTTACAAATTTTCGTAGTGCGAGCGAGTATAGACCTTCATGTTCGTATTACCTGAGTATCGATCTTTAGAGTCTATATTCGCTTGGCGTGATAAGATGCAAATTAGTGGCTTTTTTGACTCTTTGCGTGGTCAGATATGAAATTAGTCGCTCTTTTGAACTGAAAAATATACGCACGTATAGGGATGGGCAAAACGACTCATCTCAGGGATCTGATCTGAACGGTTCCGCTCAGCAAAGTGACCCGACTCTTTTTAACGATCCACGGTTCACCATTTTGAGTCGTTCAAAGTTTCAAGAAGAATCGGCTCACTTTACTCAGCGGAACCATTCAGCTCAGATCCCTTAAAGAGATCACTAAAAATAGTCGACTCTTTTGCAATAATATACGATTCACCGAGCGCAGAGGTCGGCAAAATGCGGCTCCGGAGCCGCTCGATAATTATCAAGAAGAATCGGCTCACTTTACTGAGCGGAACCGTTCGTCGACTCTTTTGCAATAATATATGATTCACCTAGCGCAGAGGTCGGCAAAATGCGGCTCCGGAGCCGAAGGGGTTTGTTGAAAGAAAAAATAATCGCGAGATACTTGCTTACCATCGCATCATTCATCAAGAACGCTCTGTCCGCAGACATTTCCAGAAGAAATTTGTAAAGTTATGGAATTGGTGATTACGATTATCAATTCCGGTTTAGCTAAAACTCTTAATCATCATCGCCAATTCAAAGATTTTTAGTCATCATCTTCAACGCCTGAAATAGTATTACTGACTCTTGCTGATCTTTCGCTTTTCGCTTCTACATATTCATGCGGACAATTTTATTCAAGCATGAATTTTAACAAGAGTAAACTACGAAGTCGTCTTATTGATGAGAACATGGAATTGTGCCTAAAATTAAGAATAACAACAAACAAACATGCATCAGGTCCATAATAACATACGGAATCAAAGCAAGAGCAGACACTGTCAGAACCAGACTGCGACCTATTGTGGGGAGAACCGTTAGAGATAGGATACCCAACGAATAAATTCGCATATCCTGCAACATTGAAGACATAGTGAGATGGAGTAGGCAGAGACATCGAGAGAATGGATCCAGCAAGAATTCCTAATATCGTGATACAAGAGACTCCAGAGGGCCGTCGACCACCAGGATGACCACCAAAGAGATGGAGAGAAGGCTGGTCGCCTTCATCACAGGAAGAAGTATGAAATAATGTTTTATTCAGTGTACCCGTAATTGAATGAAGTGCAAAAATTATAATAAAGGTTATCTAAATCAATAAACATATTTGGCTCTCAATTTTTTTTTTAAATCGTTGTAAAGTACGCATTTGGCTCTTTGGCTAATAATTTTGCCGACCCCCCTGACCTAGCGGATCATTGAGCTGCCGCTCTTTTTTTTATGGATCATCGCTCACCCGCTCACCAAAAAGATTCGAATCTTTGAGTCGACTCGTGAGCGGATTGCCCATCCCTATCTCTGAAATGTCAAATTTGAATTGCGTGTTACAGTTTCGTAAGTAAAATATTTATATTTCTAATTCATATATATCTTCAGTTTATTCTATTTTGCCGTTGAAATGAATACAGATTATATTTCCGCATTACATATTTCAAAGTTTTAGTTCTAAATTATATCGAATAGAAATGAAATTAATAATCGTTTTACTTACGTATTATTTTAGGTTATGTTATGACTACATGGAAAAACGTTAAATTCTAAGTAACAATTCTATGAATTGGTATAATCTATTTTAATAATGTTATTTTAATGTAAAATTGTTCTATTCCAAAATTGTTCTAAAAAACCTATAATATCTTTTGGATTAGACGATTTACTTCAGCTGTTTTAGTTTTTCTCTGTTATGCTGTGATAGGTAAACATATCCTTACATACAGCATTAGCTGCCTCAGTTGGAAAAATCCAGTAATATAACATTTCCAAATGGTCTGATGTTCCCACGCCAATCTTACAATGATCGAGTGCTTTTTTTTTTAATATACTGCTCATTTTAATATAATAATTTGATTTTTGCAGAGATGCCGACGCTAAGGATGATACCAGGAAAGACTCTTTGAGATAGGGTGAGGAACACGGCTATCCACGATATCTCCAAGGTGGAAGATGTCGTGAGATGGGGCACGCAACGCAAGATACTGGCATGTATGGATCCCACACCCGATTGTTATATTTATGAACTAATTTTGAAATGGTATGTACAGGTTGGATTAATTGGTTTAATTCCACTATTAGAGGCAGAACAGGAGTGTCGGACATCATCGGAAGAGTGGCAGCGCTAAAATGGCATGCCGCTCGCAGCCCTGATGATAGATGAACTGCAACCCGAAACCCAGGACGTCCTCAACTTCGATGGAGGGACGACATTGGATGCGTTTTGCCCAGGATCGACAGACATTGAATCAGATGGAGGAGGCCTACGCCCAGGAAGATTGTTATATTTATGAACTAATTTTGAAATGGTATGTACAGGTTGGATTAATTGGTTTAATTCCACTATTAGAGGCAGAACAGGAGTGTCGGACATCATCGGAAGAGTGGCAGCGCTAAAATGGCATGCCGCTCGCAGCCCTGATGATAGATGAACTGCAACCCGAAACCCAGGACGTCCTCAACTTCGATGGAGGGACGACATTGGATGCGTTTTGCCCAGGATCGACAGACATTGAATCAGATGGAGGAGGCCTACGCCCAGGAGTGAACGGATATAGGCTCATGATGATGATGATACAAAACATTGAAACACCTACATGCAACATTTTAAATATTTCTGGAATGGGTAAAATTCTGCAACAATGAAAGTTCATTGTATGGAATGAATGCTTTAAATTATCAACTGATTTCTGTAGAATCACACTCCAAAGGAGAATTGATTCAATGTATATTTCCAGACATCACACAAATTTACAAATTTCGTCATTGGTTAAGTGAATGTGCATTATTAGCTTCATCTAATGGACATCAAAATCAAGAGTTTTGTTTCTCTAAACATTGTATTTCTAAGAGCATTATTATGACCTTGAATGGTATATGTATGAATGTTTCATGCAAATGTGATATAGTATATTTATTTGTTTTTTTAATTTCACTTAAAATATTAAGGAAAAAAATTAAGACTGGACGTTTAATGGTTTAAACATGAAGCTGAAAAAGATATATATAAACTTTTTTTTGGGTGGCATCTTCAGGGTAACATTTGAACTACACTATATTAATTTAATATTTTTCTTTTTATTTCTAGGTAACATGAAACGGTGAAATCTGCAAGCTGAAAGATGTCATGAGATGAGGCAGACAACCCAGAAGATAATGGAATGCGCGTGTGCAGAGGATGGATCCCACACCTCGATATATGCGTAGATGAAGTGCAACCCGAAACCCAGGACGTCCTCAACTTCGATGGAGGGACGACATTGGATGCGTGTTGCCCAGGATCGACAGACATTGAAGCAGATGGAGGAGGCCTACGCCCAGGAGTGAACGGATATGAATTGTATATGTATGAATGTTTTATGCAAATGTGATATAGTATATTTATTTGTTTACTTAAAATATTGAGGAAAAAAATTAAGACTGGTTTAAACATAAAGCTGAAAAAGATATATATAAACTTTTTTTGGGTGGCATCTTTAGGGTAACGTTTGAACTACACTATATTATTAAATCATAACGCGCTTTTGCACAGCTATGTTTAAGACCAATTGGCATCAAAAACTCATTTCAGACTTTTTGCAAACTTGCCACCTTGGTAATGCCCAGCCTTCAATTGTTCAATTCACATTAGTATTATTCAAGTTCACAGCAAGTTTGCTTGGATTAAACAAATGTTTTAAAGATATGAACTGAATTAGGATACACACATTCTTGCACCTATACACATGTCATTTTATCCAATAAAATAATTGATATTGAACTTTCATTGTATTTCTTTAATATATATTGGGTGTATTTATATACTCTAATATAGCAATAGCGAAGCGTTGCCGGGTCAGCTAGTACGTATATAAATTCGAATTAATCGGTTACTGAAAGGCGGTCATGATCCAAATCGGAAAAATCGACGAGTGCACGTGTTACGGTGTATGTACGATGTAGATGTAACACAAGAGTTACGAGTATATCAGGATATAACAGCGTGCCGGTCAATCTTCTCTGCCTACCCTTAAGAGTAACGGCGTTATGGTAAGTTAATTAGTTATAATGTAAGTAAGAGAATGCAGTGAGAATGAAAGGAGCATTGAGATGGTTGGACACATGAAAAAATAATTAATGAAGAGAGATGGTTAAAAAATATATATCTTAACGATGTAAATGGAACAAGAAATATAGGAAGACCGAGGAAAACGACCTTCGTGGCAGAGTGGTAAGAGCTCTGACTTCCATAACGAAGGTTCCGGGTTCGATTCCCGGCGATGGCAGTGTGATTGTCACACTGTCTTTGGTCTGGTGTAGAATTCACGTGACAATAAAATGGCGATCGATTGGCTACCTATCACATGTCACGAGAATCAATATAAAAGCTAAAAAATCAATTGTATACAGTTAGTGGGTTCAAACAACCTGTTGTATACATAAAAAGAAAAAAAATATGAATTTCGGTCACGTGAGGGGTCGGAGAAATCGACGTGCGTGCATGAGATAAGTATGAATGTTGAAGAAACGAAACGTGTGGCAGTCCATTAGTTCTGCCTATGCCTAAGGATAGACGGCGTGATGGTTAATTAGTTAGTTAGTAGTATGAATTGGAACTGCTTTTGTAGAATGTATGGTTGTAGTTCCGACAATGGTTTTCTTAATATGACGCTATCATATATAATAGTAGACTACACACTAAATGGTTTCCGATACTCGCGGTTAGACTGAGTACGGTCATTAGCGGGGCTTTACTGTGATTAAGCTATTAATAGCATAGACCGGTAGACCGATGCTACATTTTCCTTATTAATATAGGAATAATTGAAGTGTGCGCATGAGCGAGGCGTTTGCGACACTTCGGTGTAATGCGGGAATAATTGTTTCCAAGAAGATGTCTCCACGTCATCCTCGTCATCCGCACTGACCGCACGCAACAGGAAAGAGAGCCCACCGCAGCCTTATACTACTCGTATAATATAACGTATATCCTTTATTTCCTATTTTCTAATAATAGATAAGATACAACTCAATCTTCACTCAGAGAGATTGGAACTGCGATCAATTTGAATGATGGCGTATTAAAGAATTTCCATAGATTCGAGACGGCCTGACAGATTGGTTAAAAATATTACCAGCGTATATTTTTCCGATCAAACGAAGCGGCTAATTTGCTATCTGACCATGCCAAGCTAATATGAACTCTAAATATTACACTTGGTGCTCGATTATTAAGGTCTATATTCGCCTGTACTACGAAAATTATCAATTAATTTATTAATTTATAAAGTTAATTAAAGCTCTATTAGTAACAAAACCGTATTCCACTTAATCAATTCTGTAACTTTGAGGTCGATCTGCTGGCTATTTGTCGAGTAAATGGTCTTCACAATAACACACTTTGGCTTTTATCTATATGTAGATGTAGATGTAGACGTAGATTACTGGTCCTTGGGATGCCACCGGCCTTTAATGTGATAATTTCTCGTTGCTCTCCACATATTTTTTATAATACCTGAGATTCAAATAACCTTTTGTATATATAGGATGTTTTTTTAGAGGTTTGGTTTTTAAACTGGCAACATTGTTTCGAAAAATTGTCAATTTGACAGTTTTTTATTTAGATTTTTTTTTAAATCATGGTTAATTTTATTTTAAAAATCATGGTTCGGTTCGCCAAACTTATCGTGCACTACGTCCATTTTACGCTCGACATAATCGTCCATCCGAGCAAGTTGTTCGGAAGACCATGGATCGTTTTCGCACCACGTACACTCGAGTGGATAATACGCATCCATAAAGACGACAATTGTCGAAAATTGGACTTCATGATTACGCTTCATTCGAGCTAGCCGTGGCGCTCATATACCCGAAATCATATTTAAACAATAATGGCATTAAATTATCTATTAAATAAAGCCAATATCATAGACATCAACATTATTTGAATGTGTTTTTTTTTTCTTTTTGAATATGTAATGTTATAACTGTTCTGTTATACGGGTGTGAGACATGGCCATTAAAAGTAAATACAATGAACCGGTTAGAGGCATTTGAAATGTGGCTTCACCGAAGAATGTTCAGGATCCCATGGACAGACAGAGCGACGAACACAGAAGTCCTGAATCGTGCAGGAGTAAATAGAGAGCTGCTGACATTAATCAAAGTCCGCAAGATTTCATATCTGGGTCATGTTCTGCTAGGAGAGAAGTATCGCCTGCTGCATCTTATATTGAAGGGAAAAATAGAGGGCCGCAGGGGGGCAGGGAGAAGGCAGATCTCTTGGCGGCGCAATGTGAAGGAATGGACGGGAATCGGAACTGTGGAGGAGCTATTCCGGACAGCGCAGGATAGGAAAGAGTTTACCAGAGTGATCGCCAACGTCGGGGGGACCTGACAGGGCACTTTAAGAAGAAGAATGTATAATTACTGAATACATTTTTTACCAATTGGTTATCATGACATGTTTTTCACTTTATCGCCATTTTTTTTTGTCACGTGACCAGACAAAAAACAGCGTGAGAATTTTTTTTCAGGCTATCTATGCTTATGTTCTAACATTTAACGAAATTACTTCGAAGTTAAGTTGTATTGGCATGCATTTGTACTGGATCTAAAATTACTGTTATTTAGTACCACATGTAATCTACACCATCTTACTTCTATAATAAATAAGCATAATATATAATACATGAATATTTTAGAAACATTATATAAAAGATAAAAAAGAATGACACACCACAGGAATATACAGCGGGAAGAACAGGAGAGGCAGAGGAGACAAATGCGGGATGGGAAAAAAATGTGGAGTAGAGTTTTTGGCATGTAGGACAAAGGATGAGGTTTAGGAAGCATTTCATAAATAAATAAATAAAACCACTGCACAAATTATTATAATGGCCCAGAGGGAGAGGAACGAAGCCCGTCACAGAGGAGCACCCCCCTCCTCCCAGCTGGAAAACAGCGCACCCTCAGAGAGCAAGAAACAGCACAAATTATGGTGAATTCCGGTGGAGTAGACAACCGTAGAAACCCCTACCGTAGAACCTCAACCGTAGGAACCACCGTAGAAACAACAAATATTGTATACTCACAAGTATTGTGAAATTCAATATATTATAAGTGGGTGCTCTTTTCGATTTAACTAGACTGTCAACTGATTTAACTAGTCATAGCAACGCGTAGCCGGGTACAGCTAGTATTTATGTACAAACAATTAGTAAATCTTAAAATAACATGACGTTGAATAAACATACATAAATTATTGTTACATTGAGGTTACTCGTATATAAAATATTTTTGTGCGGAAAAAGAATCTTTCTTCTTCTTCTTCGATGGCCCTACAGCCCATATCGAGCCTTAGCCTCCAGTATTCTTCGCCTCCAACTCCTCCTGTCCTCCGCTTCGACCCTCCAATCTGACACTCTTAACAATCTTGTTCCATCTCTCCCAACTTCATCCTCCCATCGCAGCCTTGGTCGTCCAATTGGTCTTCTACCACCTGGGTGCCACTCCAGCAATCTTTTTGGGGTTCGCGATGACGGCATCCTCTGCACGTGACCGGCCCATCTCAGTCTATTCAGTCTGACCTGTGTGGAGAGACTGGGAGCTTTGTAAATATTGTACAGCTCGTCATTATGCCGCACTCTCCAGCCTTCACCGTCATTCACAGGCCCCAGAATTCTGCGCAGCACCCTTCTCTCAAAAGTATCCAGTCGCTCTGCAGATTTCGCTGTCATTGTCCACGCCTCACACCCATAGGTCACTACTGTTCGGATGATTGTTTTATACAGGGTGATTTTGGTTTTCCAGTGTACGTTTCTTGATTTGAGCGCTGGTAGTAGAGAGAAGAATGTTTTGTTACCAATTGTGATTCTTCTTTCGATTTCCTTGTGATCTTCGTTTTCTTTTGTTATAGACGAACCCAGGTAAGTGAAGTCCTCCACCATCTTAAAGTCGTATCTGTCCTTGAATCTGATGGTTCGCCTTGGGTTATGGGTTGCATTCCTGGTTTGTTTCATTATTTGTGTCTTTTCTTCGTTTATCTCTAAACCCACCTCCTTGGCTGCTGTCTCTAAAGGCTCAAATACTTGGTGTATGGCTGCTAGGGATCTTCCTACAATGTTAAGGTCGTCTGCATATCCTATGATCTGGCTGCTATGAAAGTATGTGTTGGGATTCGTGTCAAGGTGGTTAGTTTTCCTTATGGCATATTCCAAACTCAGGTTAAAAAGTGTTGGGGCTAAACCATCACCTTGTTTGAGGCCCTGTGATACCATGAATTCATCTGTGAGCTCTCCTCCTATCTTGACTCTACATTTTGTATTATCCATCAAATAGGGAAAATAACTTGTAAAAAGAATAGGGAAAATAACTTGTACGTTAATTCACATTATAAAGTCTTTAAACTACTATAAATTTAGATTATTAACTGAGAGAAAATGATTTAATGAGGTAATCACAAGTTTTGATTAAGATGACTGGAATACTTCAATAATGATAATCAATAGTTAATATGTGAAAAATCAATCAATCAATAAAATGACATCAGTTAATTTTCTCAACAGACATTTCAAACAATATTCATGTTTAAGGCATCTATTGAGTACAGGTAAAATATATGTCAGGAACGCGTGAGAGATGGTTCGACATTAGGAAGACAAGATACTCTCTAATGTCAAGAGAATTTGCCTTCAGTACGTACTTTCACCAATATAAAAGACGTCGATCTCCAAGGAGACCGCGTTCAGCAGACTAATTGCTCTTCCCACCGGTGTCACCAGATGCAGGTTGGTTCTGACGGCCGGTAGGTAAAACATTCTATGCTGTCGGAGATATCTATCATGGATAAAGATACTAACATCCCTTGATTAATCTAAATAAATGGGTTATGAGATGCCCAAATCTCCGATTTTTTTTCTGAACCCTCTCCAGCATAATGGAATATCTCGCCTCGTGAGGACTCCATATCACAGAACTGCTCCGTACCAATGAGTTGTATAGGACTCTGAGTATATTGGGATCTCTGAAAACTGATCTTGAAACTTGCAATTTGATGTTGCTCAAAATCAAGTCCAAGGTTCTGGAATCTCAATCCAAAACGACAAGCCCAAAACCTGCGCATAGGTATATCCAATAATACACAGCAGTGGCGGTACTCCCATAGAAGCCCAGAAGCCCGGTTTGCGTAAGAAAATTTGAATCAAAACCTCTTCTCTCTTACAGAGGTTCAGCTCTTGTGGCTATTCCTCTTACGTCTGATGGGAACATTGTTGGAAGGTGATTTGGTGGGCTTTTGGTTTATGCGGGGGCATGATTACCTAGATTTAGGGGTTTTGATTCAAAATTTCTTACGCAAGCCGGGCTTCTGGGCTTCTATGGGAGTACCACCACTGATACACAGATGACTACCGCAAGAGGGCATTGAAAAATTAAATACCGGTTAACCTCTATTTTTTCTAGTAGATTTCGGTTTGCTTTTATTGTACAAAGAACAAATGATCTACTTACAGGTTACTTACTTCACACAGCTTAATTCCGCGCTGTGCCAGCGAATGGCCTGGAGGAGGGTTCCAAATAGAGGCTAACTGAAAAATTTTATGTTCAAGGTCACTATTTGCACCGCATTCACAGACAGGAGAAGGATAAATCTTTCTTGTTTAATTGTTTTATGTCTAAATGAGTTACCTTTTATTAATATTGTTCGTTTTTTTGTCTCATTTATATACAATAAATACAGGATGCCGGTTAAATCCATATTTAAAAAGCAATGTTTAGATTAGGCCGGGTAAACACGATTGGTGATATAACATCAACATTGGTTTTTCAGCATACAGCTATTTAAAGGTCAAAGACACTTAGTTGCGGTGGGATTTTTTTCCACTAAAAAGACGTTTTCTTAAAATAAATTGCTCTAAGTGATTTGATTCAACGGTCGATCAATAATCATTAGCATAAGAAGCAATACTAGAGTAAATCTATAAGTGGACGTCATAAAAGTTATTTATAAATACTGTTGAGGTGAAATTAAGCAGGCAGCTACGTCGGACATACCTACGTACGCAGGAGCTATGGGAAACTGGTTTCAGATGATGCTCAATTAAGCCACCGGTAGCGCCAGTGAGAGGCAGGGCCAATATACTCGTGGAGCAAGCGGATAAAATACAATAAATCTCCATACTTTTAAATTAATAAATTAAACAAAATTAGCATTAGTGCATAATCATTCATCTTCTTTATCTTTTTATAGGTCTGATGACTTGGTGGTTGGTTGCATCTCCGTTCTCCTGGGAACTGGATTGCCTACTATCTCTCTTTTTTTATTTATCTTAATTTTATCTTTTATTTCCAGTACGTATTTTAATTCCTAAACTTTATGTCTAACCTCATTTTGTCTTAGTTTAACTTCAATCTCGTTTACACTGTCATCTGTCAACTGTTAACTATTATTTTATATTTGTGGTAGCAAGTGTAATTGGCCTTACTTTAATTATTCTAAATGTTTTATTATACTCGTATACATGTTATTTATATCGCTGTATGTTACCCTATAAATAAATAAATAAATAAAATCTCGCCATCTTTTCAGTTGTCGGTCACGTGGACGGGAACCTCCGGTAGATTGTATCGGGATATCTTTGAAATCCTATTTTCTGGAATATAGTATTTATTTTCTCTTTTGGCGCCCCGATCTGACAATGTCTTCTGCCTCGCAAAGTCTTTTAATTTCTGCATTTCTTATTCTGTCACGAAGGCTTTTGACAGCTATACATCGTAGTACTTTCATCTCATAACCTTTCGCATTTAGCATTCATAGCAATTTCAAAACACTTGCAGTGTTATTATGGTATAGAACGAGTTCGATCACTACAATATTAGAATTAAGTTACATCAGATGTATGTTGGGCCATATTTTATTTTAATTTTAAATAAATGCAAAACAAACAACATTTAGGCGACTCATTTCGACCCAAAATAGTACAACAAAAATAACAACAACAGTATTAAATGTTTACAGAGGACATTTATTATACTTGCCAAGAAAAAACATATCTCCTAAATATGACGATGACAGTGAGGCAGTACTCCTTCCAGAATTGATAATATATTTTTCATGAACACTGCCTCAATGACACTGAAATGTTCCGTTTGTAAATGTATTTATTATAATTATTATACGTTATTATTGTCAATGTTGTAATTATAATTACAAAATAGTGGGAGGATCATTTAGATCGTTTGAACGCATTAAAAGGATGAATGAATAAATAATGATGAAAACGTAAATGATGTTATGGTAAAAAAAAGTATATGTTAACGAGGAAGACCAAGGAAAACGTGGCACGATCAAATAAATCAAATATTGAATGTCGGCCACGTGGGGAGTAGGAGAAATCGACGTGCGTTCATGACACGATATATGAATATAGACGAAGCGAGAGAAGTATGGTATGTTAAGAAAGAACAGTTTGCGGACCATTTATTCTGTCTACCCCTTCAGTGAAACTGCGTGATGGTTAGTTGGTTAGTTATTTTATTAATTACTTAATAGCGTATATATAAGATTAATAATTCAGTTTTATTCAGAATTTTGAAATCTTTAATGTTTCTTCCAGTATAACGGGCACACCGCGAATACGTCGACCTCCCCTTGGAAATAAATGAGCCGGTGATCAGCTGATATCGAAAGGAGAATACACAATGAGCCGCGGTTTATTATTGGATCAGCGCGTGGATAAACTACGTCATATAATACTTGTTACAATATCTGTGGATCTAGGATAAACCCAATATCCATACAGACCAGTTATGCATTTTTTTAACGTTTATTTAAAAAAAAAAACGAATAGAAAGTAATACCTAATTTGAACTAATGTTTGAACTAAATTGTTTAGCCACATTTTACCCTGATTTAACTTCAATCGCGTATCACACTGTCGTCTGTTAGCCGTTAGCTATTATTTTATATTTGTCGTAGCAGTAATTGGCCTTACTTTATTTTTTTCTAAGTGTGTGTCCCTGTATTACCCTTAATAAATAAATAACATGCCAGAAGATGGCAGCAAGGTGCCGAAGCCGGTCGAAACTTGTCATTCACTCGTATATTTTAACTTGTATAAATCAGATATTTTCATTTGAATTACTTATTCAATATTTGACATCGTGGTTCAAGAAACAATAAATGGCATATTTTATATTTCAATATTCACTAATTTCATGTAGCGACATTAATAAAATACGACAATAGTATTTTTTTAAACAAACTGGCCGTTTGGTTTTGTTACCCTGACGAACCTCAGGTGGGAGCGAAATCGGTTGGTCTTGAAAAAACAAATTAAGTAATGTAAAACCATCATCATCATTCATCATTTCCCGGCGCTACATCCCGATGTGGGACTTGGCCTCCTTCACAACAGTCCTCCACTGACTTCTGTCCCTGATCATCTCTCTCCGTTCCCCAGCTCCTTCCATTTTCTCCCAATCAACTTCCACGCAATCCGCCCATCTTTTCCTAGGTCTGCTTTCTTGGTCTCTTTTCTCAGGGCACCCATCTGGATATAATATATTATTGTATATTATGGATATAATAAGTGATCATATTTCATTTTAAATATTATATAATACGAGTAATTCTCATAAACGTAGTTTTTAGTATGCCACATAGTACGCCTTGGTACTATTGGTACTCACTAACGGAAAGCGTATTAAATATGTAGTCAGAGTTGGTCAAATAATTCTGATTATACTATAATTATTAAAGCTCGGATTCATATTCATCATAAAGTTTAAAACATTTTTATACGAACGTCCCAAAATACGTCCCAAAATTATTTTATATTATCTAACCCTATGTTTACCGTTCACTAGAAAAACTAGATCTTATGTGTGACCAACTATTTATTGTATTGTACAATTAAACTTTATGTTCGGGAGGGGGGGACAGTTGATAACAATTCCCCGTCAACTCTAGCTCGCCTCAGGACTTCGGTGCTGATAACCATGTCTGTCCAGGGAACTCTGAGCATTCGGCGATGGAGCCATATTTCATATGCTTCCAGTCTGTTCATTGAGTTAACTTTCGAGGTCCAAGTTTCACACCCGTACAATAAAACACACATAGCATTTGATCATTCTCTGGCGGAGTTTCAAGTTTACGTTACGTCTTAATATTTCCTGATAACTAGGACTAAAAAAATATGTTTTTTTTTGTCTATTCCGAGCCCTATTATTGGGGTAATTATTTACACGATAATCCGGAAAATAAATAGCCTTTATCCGTCAATATTTTAAGGATATTTTTCCTTAATCCTTTGATACACATCAATATCGCGTGACTCAAAACATCTCGGCGGGTTCCTGGAATCATTTCTTTGCGCGGAATGTGAAGTTGGTATAGCAATTCCTTTATAATAACGCTACCTTGTAGTTTAAAACAGAAGGACATCTCGGCGGGTTCCTGGAATCATTTCTTTGCGCGGAATGTGAAGTTGGTATAGCAATTCCTTTATAATAACGCTACCTTGTAGTTTAAAACAGAAGGAAGGAGCACATGTGAGTCACATTGATTGAAATGTCGTTTTAAAAAGTAAAATAACTTGAATATTTCATCAAATATAGTTGTTTTACCATCACTTTGTGTTGTGAATGAATCCAATTAATTTTATTGTAAAAATAAAACAATAAATTTTTAACTTTGTAACACTCTATTAAAATAAAAAAATAAATAAAATTAAATATTAAAAACAAAAACAAACATATTTATTTTGGGATTTTGGGAAATATCGTGTAGCTCGTCTATCCGGACAGACGTTTCGAGGATCGTTGCAGTCTCCATCTTCAGGGTGGTTATAAATGTGTGGTGGGTAATGTATGTTTAACACCTTCTATTGCCGGCGACACGGCACAGCGTAGATGAAGCTGAACTTACATTACCCACCACAGTCCGGAGAGACGAGCTTCACGGATTTTCCTAAAATCTCAAAATACGTAATGCTACTAACCGTGAAAATCTATGCATTTTTTTAATTGTTAATAATTTAATTTAATTTAATTGTAAATTAAAAGATTATTTGATAATTTGTTTTTACAAACATGTTTCGGGACATAGAACCCTTCATCAGTGTAGTAACATTTTTTATTTATTTAAAATTTTCGTTTTACAAACGTATTCAAATAAGGACAACAAAAAATATCTAAATAATATTAAATTTTTGACAAATATTAAAAAGAATTAAAATAATTTACATATAAATATATTGTTACTATCTAAAGACTAAAACATTTTTTTAATATTATTAAGTAGCATATATTTAACACAATTTATTTAAAAATATTAAATTCAAAAATAAATTTTCCACATTTTCATCCATTTGTGTATACATATTTTTTTTACAATGGTATATAATTTTAAATTTAAGTTTCGGAAACTAACCACACATTCCGAATTTGAATTAAGAAGACATTGTTGTTAAAAAGTTGACATTTTGATGTCAGACTTTTTATTTTTAAACGGAATTCATGTAGTAATAAAATTATTCTAAAAACTATAACTAATTGAAAAATGACTAAACAAGATTTTCAAATACTTGTAAAAATATATTTAAAAAATGTTTCAATTATAAAGAAAAATAACTTAATTTCATTTAAAGTTTAAAAAAAATAATGCTGCTTTTTTGTGAAGAAAGTTTTTGAATTGTAATTTAGAAAAATAAGAACGAGAAACTACGAGTGACCCAAAGAGCCATGGAATGGGCCATGTTATGAATAAGCCTAAGGGACAGAGTCAGAAACGATACGGTGAGAGAAAAAACAAAGGTCACTGACATCATCCACCAGGTGGCGACTCTAAAATGGCAATAGGCAGGTCACGAAGCCAGAAGCTCAGATGAAAAATGGACGAGAAGACTGCTGACTTGGAGACCGTGGATGGCAAAGAGAAGTGCAGGGCGACCGCAACTACGGTGGAAGGATGATCGGAGTAACCTGGATGCAGTCTGCACAGGACAGAATGACATGGAAGCAAATGGAGGAGGCCTTTGTCCAGGAGTAGACGGGAATAGGCTGAGGAAGAAGAAGAGAAGAATATTTTAAAAAATATGTTTTTTTTTTCTCTTACTCTCTTTATGGAGGAAATTCCTTGTGCTAAGTAGAGGAGTATCCGGTGCTAAGAAGAGTAGTATCCGGTAAGGAGAGGAGTATCCGGTATATATCATATTTTTATTTTCATGAATGTGGTCAGTTTTGACAGTGGCTCTTTTAAGATAACAACAGCATCAGCGACAGCACAGATTGTTTTACCAACCGGCCACCAGTACCAATCTGCCTTTGGTGACACCGGTGGGAAGAGCAATTAGTCTGCTGAACGCGGTCTCCTCGGAGATCGACGTCTTTTATATTAGTGAAGGTACGTTCAGGGGACAAATACTCTTGACTTTAGAAAGTCCTTGTCTTCCTAATGTCGAACCATCTCTAATGCGTTCCTGGTACTTCGTTGTATTTTTATAATATTTTACCTGTACTCAATAGATGCCTTAAACATTTTCCTGTTTGTAATGTCTTTTGAGTTAATAAACTGATTTGATTTGAAGATCGTTTTATGTATTTTTTGTAATTAATATTTTGAATAAAATTTTTAAAATGATTTGTCAGTGGTTGTTTAGCTTTATTTTGATTTGTTTTTTAACAATACACTTTTGCACACATTTGTTAACAATTCCACCCGGATCTCGGAATCTCGGATCACACAGAGCTCATTGCACAACCACCGAGGGCACCGCATTATAATCCAACGCAATTGATTCTAGGAAAAACCAAAACGAAACTTCCCGCTGTCATCGGTGAACCTTCCTACATACTCCTCGTGTAAGGTGACAATCTCTCAAATAGATATTAACCATCTATATTTATGAAAATTGTTCTAAATAAGACAAACTAGAGAAAAAACTAGGTTTGCTCAAAGAATAATTTACTTCATCCGTTCATATGGTTGCTTGTTGTTCAAAGTGTTTTGCTATTATTAATGTGATGAGATCTCTAAGAAGAACGTGTACCACTCTGTGTATGACAGTGTCGAATGAAAATATAAAAAGTGAATGCAGTGCGAAAGAAAGTGTTATGAACAAAATAGTGAAAGACTCATTGAGATGCTTCGAACAGATGTAAAGAATGAATGAGGAAAGAATGGTAAACAAATTTAATAATATTTAAACGACGTTAACAAACTATAAAAAGAGAAAGACCGAGGAAAACATGGGACGATCAAATAAATCAAATAATTAACGTCGGCTACGTGAGAAGTCGAGAAGTCGACGTACGTGCATGACACGATGTGTGAATGTTGAGGAATCGAGAGAAGTATGTCAGGAAAGAATAGTGTGGCTCTACGAATGTATTGCCACCTTGCACCACTTCGAGGAGATAGCGTGGATAAGTTAGTTAATTTGTTTAAAGAAAACTTATTATTAATGGTGGGACATTCGTGTATAACTCTATATTAACTAACTAACTAATTAACTAACCATCACGCCGTCTCCCCGAAAGGGTAGGTAGAAAGAATGGACTGTCACACTTTAACCGATGCGGCAATACATCCTTCTCATTTCGCCCCGACTGCGGCACTACATCCTTCTCATTTCGACGCGGTGTGATGGGTTGCGAACCTCATAGCCACAACTCTATATTAAGTATTTTAAATTGAGAAAAACCCCTTAAAAAATAAGTAATCGCTTTTCACCCAGGCATCCACATATCTAATCTATTTCTACTTCAAATGTAAATTACATATTATTTTTCTTACATGATTACTATACACGATACTTGATAAAAAATATTAAAAAAATATTACATAGAAGAAAAAGTTCTAATTCATTTTCCTCCAATAATAATTATATTAAAATATATGTACGAGTATGTTACCCACATGTAAAAAATAATTAATTATCATATTTTTTCTTTTATTAACACTTTATTTTTCCATGGATATTGAAAAATTAAAAATTAAAAACAGAAATATGAAAAATCTATTTTCGTACCCAAAGGGTTCAATTATATAATAAGTAAATTATGCATGACACTATGTATGAATGTTGAGGAATCGAGAGAAATATGTGTGGAAAGAAAAGTGTGTCAGTCCATTATTTCTGCCTACCCCTTCGGAGAGACGGCGTGATGGTTAATTAGTTAGGAAAGTAAATTAGATTTCGTAATTTCTCAGTCAAGAAATATTTTTAAATGGAGATCTTTCCACGCGAGACGCGGACGATGCCGTTCTCGGTGCGGATAGTGCAGACGAATTACAAGTCTTGGTGTCGAGAATGTATGAGGTATGCAAGTCAAATGATTTCATGATGAATGTCGGAAAGTCAAAGGTGATGGTTTTCGAAAGGGAAGAGCAAATGACAGTTTGTAATATAAGTGTGAACGAAGAGAACTTGGAACAGGTGAGGGAATTTGTGTATTTAGGTAGCATGTTCACATCAGATGGCCGAACGGATAGTGACGTCGAAAGAAGGGTTGGTGCGGGTAACAAAGTGAAAGGAGCTTTAAAAATAGTTATTGGAAACAAGATTTTATCAATGAAAGCGAAAACGGCCGTTCACAATAGAGTTCTGGTCCCAACCCTAATGTATGGAAGCGAAGCATGGAACTGGCAGAAGAAGGATGAGTGTAGAATAAATGCGATAGAGATGAGGTCCCTAAGACGTATGTGTGGTAGGACGATATACGACAGAATCTCAAATGCTGATATAAGAAAGGAATGTAGAGCGGAAGAAGGTATTATGAACAAAATTATGAAAGGATCGCTGCGAACCAATTCGGACATATGGAACGCATGAATGGAAAAAGAATGGTTAAGAAAGTATACGTTAATGATGTAAATGGGGTACGAAGTCGAGGCAGACCGAGGAAAACATGGCATGACCAAATTAATCAAATTTTAAAGGTTGGTCATGTTAGAAGTCGGAGGAATCGACGTGCGTGTATGACTCGTTGTATGAATGTGGAGGAAGCTAGAGAGGTTTGCCAGGATAGAGTAGTTGTGGCGGTCCATTCTCTCTGCCCACCCCTGCGGGGAAACGGCGTGATGGTTTGATGTTGTTGTTGAGATCTTTTAATTTTCCACGTGTTGTTATTTTTATCAACAGCTGGCACAGGACCAGACCGGCTTGAGTGGCGAGCTGTCGCGGCGGCAATGACCCTAAAGAGGACCCGCGATGCCGCCCTTCGCCAGCGGAACCAGCAGAGACACATTCTACCTGCGATGATGAGGAGATCCTCGACCTCGAGGCCCAGTAAGACGAAAATTGTAATAAAACATTCGGCGACAATAGTAGGCGTAACAAAACAAGTGACTATAGCTAATAATAAAAATAAGGCTAATGTGTATAGTGCCGTTTAAGTGAATAACTCACCTCGAGGGCGGCAGGAGTTCTTACTACTGATGAAACGGATAGTGATTTGGCCGGATACCAGATATTCGGCTGGCTCCCTCAATATTACTCAAAATATGTACCTGAAGTTTACAACCGAATTCGCGCAAAAACGCAGCGCGTGTATCAAGAGCTTTCGCGATTTCATCACTTCTGGTCTCTCCTGCATTTCCGAGGTAATGCAGAGAACATTGTGTTTATTCATCACAATTCACCTTTAGTCATGTTTGAATATTAATAAACTGTTTTGTACACTTGTACTATCTTCTTCTTCATCTTCCTTGTTGTAGACTAATGTGGTCTGTTTTCCAGGGTGTTGCTCCTTCTGTGAGGAAGAATCCCAGCTGTCCTTTCATATTTTAGGAGGTCTACCACGAGGACGGGTCCCATGAGGCAGATTATATATAATAGTACAATATAAGGGAGTCTGGTGGTGTCCATTTTTTGAACATGACCGTACCAGTCCCTTTTTCGTTGTCTGCTCCATCTTATTATATCCTCAACCTCACATATCCCTCTTATTCTGGTGTTCCTCACGCGATCTCTCTGTGCCTTGCCTGCTATCGTCCTCAGTGTTTTCATCTCGGAAGTCCTCAAAACTTGGGTCTTTAATGTGTCTGCCCTTGCTTCGACGCCATATGTTATTATTGGTCTTACGCATGCCTTATAGATTCTCATCTTACTCTTAATGGCCATGTCTTTGTTTTTCCATATTATGGATTTTAGAACACCAGAGATTACAGCTGTTGTTTACATGTGTTTGTATTTATTCCCGCAGATCATCTTCTCCCACCAGGTGCTGAAGATAGCCTAGATACTTGAAGGTCCTGACCTGTTCTAATTGATTAAGTATCATGCCTATCTCTAATATGGAGAGTAGGGTTAATTGCATTCGTTTAATCTAAAATGACATTTATATGAGTGTATACTTATACCTGTATACGAAATCCTGGATTTACACCAAAGGGTGGTTAATTCAAATTTTTAGTTGTATCTCAATAGAGACGAAGACGCAAACTGGAAACTGAACATGGATGATCAAGGTTTTTACAGGACTTATTATTGGTTGGGTTAAGCGCACGCTTTATGTAATTACAACATTCCCCATTCCACATTTGGTATTATGATCATGCATGACAAATTTTTGGAAGATGTATATATACTTCGAAATCCATATCTATCTTCACGTGTCAGTTTCAGTCAGCCATCTATGTAGATTTGGTTGCACTTGTGAATTTTTTCAAGATTAACCTATACAACCGACCCACTAACGCCATCTATGGAGAATGATTTTCAGCATTTAGCAAACTACCTTATTAACACAATGCGAAGGCTGTCGCCTAACATATTGTTAAAAGCCGCTAGGAGTATTATTCCATTCTATATGCCAAAGAATCTATAATTACATAAAGCGCACGCTTTATGTAATTCTATAATTACATAAAGCGTGCGCTTAACCCAACCAATGACAGGTCATAAGTCCTGTAAACACCTTGATCATCCATGTTCAGTTTCCAGTTTGCGTCTTCGTCTCTATTGAGATACAACTAAAAATTTGAATTAACCACCCTTTGGTGTAAATCCAGGCTTTCGTATACAGGTATAAGTATACACTCACAAATATTTGTACTTCAAATATTCTGGTCAAATTCTTTGGCATATAGAATGGAATAATACTCCTAGCGGCTTCTAACAATATGTTAGGCGACAGCCTTCGCATTGTGCTAATAAGGTAGTTTGCTAAATGCCGAAAATCATTCTCCATAGATGGCGTTAGTGGGTCGGTTGTATAGGTTAATCTTGAAAAAATTCACAAGTGCAACCAAATCTACATAGATATAGACTGAAACTGACACGTGAAGATAGATATGGATTTTGAAGTATATATACATCTTCCAAAAAATTGTCATGCATGATCATAATACCAAAGGTGGAATGGGGAATTTTGTAATTACATAAAGCGTGCGCCTAACCCAACCAATGACAGGTCATAAGTCCTGTAAACACCTTGATCATCCATGTTCAGTTTCCAGTTTGCGTCTTCGTCTCTATTGGGATACAACTAAAAGAATGACATTTTTTAACTATTCGGTATCGGGATAGTTACTGGATATCCGTTTCATCTCTAGTTCCGTTTGTCTCCGAAAGAATTCAACTCTTAGGCTACGACCGCCCTGTCGGGTTTATGATAATAAAATAATATACAACTTTTACGAACAAACAGTTTTCCATTTAATGTGAGCTAATTTAGAAAAAACACTCAATTGATTTAATCCATTCACTGTTCTGTTCATTTAGGTGAGGTTATTTAAACCATCTTGTTTTTCGTGTTCCTTAGCTCACATTTTGTACGCTTTAATATCAACAAAACATTCTCCGCTACAGTTATGTTAGCAATCGTTAAAGTCAAGTAAAAACTATTTTTACATTCGTAAAACACGACTCTAATGAATTTTCCGTGATAAGTTTACAAACTTGCACTCGAAGAGCCGCTTGCTTTTTGTTATTAATAGCAGCAAACACATGCATTTTTAATGTTCAAATTCAAATAGAAACCGAAATTTTCTATTGTTTCTTGAACAATGGTGTATGTAATACCTTAGAAGGGCGAAACATACATCGCCATCATGACATTTCGAAAAAAAGTGTTTTTTTTATTCGATAATCGAATCCGCCGTGTTCAACTTTATTTTCTAAAAAAACATGTTTTTTTTTCAAGTGAAAAACAGAGAATTTACGAGGGAAAGAGACAACACAACAATCGTATATTGTTTTGTCACGTTGCCTCTTTCAGACGGGTATCTTGTTTCATTTTTAAATTGATAATTTTTTCGAGATAACACGTTATTCTCGCAAAGAGGCGATATATCCATCTCAAATATAATAAAACTCCTAGAAGACGGACGTTTTCATTCATATTAATTAAGCATTTTCTGCTATAAACGTAGCACTCGCTACTTCTGCTATGCTGGGATAGCTGATCTCTGGTCCGGCACTGCACCCTTTAGTGGTGTCAGTGGAGAAAGACTGAATCACGATCTTTGGAACAGGTTCTCCTAATTGGAGGGCTTGTGAATCATCTTCATAACTTATTACTTATTTATCGTTTCTTCAACAACGATGTTTAACTCCATATTAAATAATTAATACGAATAAAAACGTCTGTTAGTTTTATTATAATTGATAGGAATGACATATTTCGCCTTTCTAAGGCATCATCAAATGTATTCATGTCCATTTTATAAAGCCTAATGGAGGCGATACATGTCATTCTCATAAATTATAATTAAACTTCTAGAAAATAGACGTTTTCATTCGTATTAATTAAAATACATATGTTTACCGAATATTCCTGCAAAGGATAGAAACTGTGTCCTAATGGCAGTAAGCCAATTAGCTTTTAGTTTAAACAATTCACACAACTAGTTCAAACTAGTCCTACAACAGTCACCTTTCTAATGGAGTAATTGCACTACGGAGAGATATCTGTAAATTAGAGAATGAAAGAAGAAGATAATCATATGTTTAAAAAAATTCTAAAATTTGAAACGCTTCCGATTGGTTGGCCGTGTAAGAAGACGCCATTGCACCCCACATTCCACGTCAAAACTAAAATATGACAACGTGGTCGGTGGTTCGTCTGTGTTCGTCGCCCGTAAATCGTTTAAATTTGGTCTATATTTCCATGGATATTCGTGTTTTCTGTTTTTATTTCTTTAAAAAACATGCGCAGTCTGATAATTTACAAAAAATAATGTTATTTGGTGGGCTTATTTTATAAGCAAAACGCTGACTCCTACAGTGCTAAATTTCATGGTGTCGAAGCTCAAGGTATGAAAAAATATAAATGTAATTAAATTGTTTGTTAAAATTTAGAATGGCTTCTTTATTTGGCCAGTATTCGTCTTAATTCACTTAAATTTAAAGCGAAAACCCAAAACCATAACATATTTGTTCATGGTGCATTTGGGTGGTCCATAGCATATAGAAAAAATATGTACGACTATATATGCTCTTAAGTCTCACTCTCTAATTCTTTTCTTTTAGGGCTAGTAGGTAACTGGTATTTTTTTGTAATTTTTATTTAGTAATAACACGTGCCCCAAAGGGAGTGAAAGTTGAACAAAAGCCCACGTCCCTGTGTGTAATATTTTGAGATGTTTTTTTTTCATAAACTGTTACAATATATATTGGATTTATAGAGCGCCATTTTTATAAATTACTCATCTCAGGGCGCTGTAGAAAATGCTCCATTTAATGAACTAGTTAAAAAAAATAACATATTTAGTATGAGGGCTGGACCCAACGCAGTCGATCAACCCTTCTAATCAGGAAAGGATAATTTGAAAAGGTGCGTTTTGAGTCTCAAAAAACTCTATGCACTTGGGGTCTGCTGGAAGATTGTCCCAGGCTGAAGGGCCGGCTATCGCGAAGGCTCGGTCGCCAAAGTTTCAAGAACGTGAGTTCAAATAATCATTATATCGCCTCTTTGCAAGAATAACGTGACATTTTGAAAATCAAATCCGCCGTGTTCAACATTCTTTTCTACAAAAACATGGTATTTTTAAAGGCAAAAACAGAGAATTTATGAGGGAAAGAGACAACACAACAGGGGTATATTGTGTTGTCACGTTGTCTCTTTCAGACGGGTATCTTGTTTCATTTTTCAATTTTTAAAATTTTCGAGATAACACGTTATTCTTGCAAAGAGAAGAAGAAAATCGTTGCGAATGATGGCCACAATATTTCAACACTGTGAGTAGGTACCATATGTCGCGCCTTGGATAATATTGCAAAGTTTTGCATGGGTTATCCATGACTGAGTCATTTCAATATCAGTATATTGTACGTACCTACGTAGATATACCATTTCTTATACATTTTCAGACCCTGCGTGGACTCCAAGTGATTCATTTCGATTCCACGAAAAGGAAACTTCTTTCATAACATCAATTAATTGTAAAAATAAAAAATAAACACTAATGGAAGAAATATGCGGATAGTGCTGACCTATTCACACCCGACACGGATCTGGTGGCCAAAAATATTTATCGTAGACACTTGCGGGGAGATTAATCATGAGAATCAGGTGGACCGCAGCCTGTCAGATAGAAGATGAGTGGACTGAACCGGGTGAGTCATATAGAGTCCAATATTATTTCAATAGATAAAAGTATTATAGATTCAAAGTTTTACTTTTGAAACACTGTCATTATAAGCACAATTTAATTTTATAAGATCTTTTTCGCCAAATAATGTTGGCATTTTCAGATACTACAAACAACTGGTCTTACCTTATTATAGGCTGGATTATCTGATAATAATATAATTTACATAATTAAGAGATTTTAATGAAATCGCGTTTAAAATAAATTATAAATCACACTTTGGTTTACAATTTATTTTGTGTTACGTACCGACCGGTTTCCACATAATCAAAGCCATCTCCAAAGTGACACTGTTTTGAATTTTGAAACACGTCGAGAAAAAATATACTCAAATGTAGAATAAATAGTGTTTTAATCCGTAGTTATGGAATGGCTTTAACTTACAGGTATCCAGAGTGGTAATGGGTGGGGAGTGGAAATTAATGCAATAAATATAATGTCATTAAGATGGTTTGGGCCCATGGATAGAATGAATGAAGAAAAATGATAAAGATAATGTAAAAGGAACAAGAAATCGTGGCACGATCAAATCAATCAAATATTAATTGTAAGCCACGTGAGGAGTTGGAGAAATCGACGTGCATGCGTGACACGATATCATGAAATAATAGTGCTTGCCTTTTATTACAGTATTTGATTAAATTAGACATTCCAACTTCACCTTCATCATCAGGAGAACGATATAAACTATAAACGATTAGAAACGTGTCGAGAAAAATAACCACAAAAGTAGTGTCATAAAAAAATCGTAAAATATATATTCGCTGTTTACAATAAACTTCTAAAAGATAATCAATTAACAACCTTAATATTACCAGAAGATGCTGCAAGCTGACGTATTCCATCGGGACTATAAGTAGGTACGAGCGGAGAAAAAAAGTTATAGATATTTATAATTTGAATAAATAGATAAACAGTTTGTATTTTCACAACAATTCATTATTTTCTTTGCAGGTATGATCGATCCTTATTAGGTCCTTCTTCGATGCACCGTTTTTTTCATTCAAATGTGAATCCACAACACAAAGTGAAGGTGAATATAGAAGAGTTGTGTATAACTAACAAACTGTTTATATTTTTCAGTCAATACAATTAGCGAGACTGATAGTGAGACATGAGTATTGTATTTTTAACTAAAGGCATGATGCGACATCGAGTATTCATCCTAAACTTATGCGGAGTTCTGAATATCGAATATTCGCGAGTTTCATTTTATTATTTAGAGTTTTTTTTACAATTTGAATTGATTGCAGTGGTGAACAATGCCGGTATCAGATTTACAGATATTTCAATACATAAATCAAAAGTGACATGTGCTCGTGCGGTACATATTACGGTGTTTGTTCAGGTGTTAACATTCAATATAATGTATCGTTTAAGTTCGGTCGTTATTTAAACAATGTTAAGGAATTATTACGGTAGTGTTCTCTGAGAACAATTCCTTGCTAAATTAAATTCTCGCTTTGATAACAAACTATTTTTATAATTAATACGAATGAAAACGTCCGTTTTCTAGAAATTCTGTTATATTTTATGAGACTGACATGTTTCGCCCTTCTAAGGCATTTAAGTATCAATTAGGGTTATTTTTATTGTTGGATGCATTGTAGTTTCGGCTAAAATTAGAAATCTTCTGCCCAAGGATATAAAGCCTGCATTCAATACCCAAAACAATTTGGGTCAAAATCTGGGAAATTCTAAGGATAAACGAAATGTCTTCAACCAAAGTGGAATCTACTTGTGGATTGTGGATTGTGAGGATTGTGATGCCGTGTACCATACGAGTATGTTGGGAAGACGGAACGATCATTTTCAAACACGTTATATGAACACTAAATTTCGTACAATAAATAAAGCTTCTTTTCGGAAATGGAAAATTATTGTGTTAATGTGAATTATTGTGTTACTGTGAAAGTAAAAACACAACATTGTTTACACTTCACTTCAGAGAATTTTGAAATGTATACCTAAAGCAAAGAAATGTGAATATAATGTTTTAAATAATCTAATTCCTGCTTATTCTCCCTAAGTATATAATACATTTAAAACTTTTCCTTTATAGAATTTACCAAAAAATATTAATACTACCTTCCACTTTTGTTTCCTTTTATGTAATCTGCTTCCTTCTAATATGTATCGCCATTAATTCTGTATGAATCATCGCACTTGAATTTATACTATTTATAAAAAAAAAAACTCTAATTACAGTTTTTTCTCCACTTTTATTATGTATGTATATATTTGTACATTTTTTCTTCACCCGATTAATGTTTACTGTGAAAATTCTTTTATATTTAATTGTTCTTTCGAATCACTGCTTTTTCCCCACCTTTATTATATACCTCGTGAGAATATACATATTGGTGTTTAAGTATATATAAAATAAGGCGAGGTCACCAAACTTGAAGGGTCAGCCATGCAACCGGTCGCGGTAGAGAGCCGATATATCGCGGTGTTGTATTTTTTTAATTTAAAACCTCAAAATTCTATGATTTTCCTTTTTTTACCCAATTCCCGGCGATGACAGTCTTTGGTCTGGTGTAGAATTCACGTGACAACAAAATGACGATAGATTAACTACCTATCACATGTCAAGAGAATCAATTTGATAGTTATATCCTTAACATCGATTTATTATAGTTGGCGCTGTGATTCAAAATAATAAAAATAAAAATAGCAATGTGTTTATGATATTAATGATTTTTATTTTTAAATCGATTGAATTGTACAATTTATACAAAACAAACGAGTATTTAGGATGTTCCATTCTGCTCGCTTTCAGTCGGGTGATGTTTTTGTGTATGTGGTCCGTGTAACGTACGAGTATGGCGCGATATCACGCCACCTGCACTGCTAGGATCACACAATATAAATAGAATTTCGTAGCTTTTATTTCAATTGTCATAATAAAATTTACGAAAGCAGTAGTGTTTGCTACACGTTCCATGTCAAGAATGAAACTTTCAGAGACATTGTTTTATAGCATTACTGTCTCCTTTCAATTTAATTTTACAATAAAAAAATAATTTAAACAAACATTTAAGAATAGTTTATTTTCTCTGGTTGGCAATAAATATTTGCTGAGAGCGCTTTAAAATAAGGCAACACAATGAACAAACAAGCAACACACATCTTAAATAAATATCTAATATTAAAAGTAAACGATGTTCAGAAGGAACAATCGAATACGAGCATAAAGCGTTAGTTACTAAAAGCTGAAATGATTTTATAAAATATGACTTCAAAATTCTCTGTAAATAATTAATACGCATGAAAAGTAACCGTCCAAGGCATTAAAATCAAATGTCAATTTGATAATGCCTTGGTGTGAAAAAACTTAAGACACTCGAAACATGTCATTCCCATCAAATATAATAAAACTTGTATAAAACAGACGTTTTCATTCATATTAACGATTTAATATTTAACATTATTGTTCAAGAAACAATAAATCAATGTAATCTACTTCATACAATACAAGGAGACTCTTGCTTACTTCTCAACTTGCATTATCATCTAATCTTCTATAATTCAATCATTTATCCCATCAGGTTTCCCGCCCGAAAGAGATGTTCTATTTTTAGAATAGTGATAAATGACAGTGTCTATTAAAATTAAAAATAACCATCATCTAATTGTACCTAACACAAGCGGTGACGTCATCCCTCCAGGCCGTAGGAGAATGTTTTCTTTGGGTATTTGAAGAAATGTACTTTTCTCCTACTGTCTGTCTACGCTCCACATCTTTGTCACTATTTGACAACACTAGACAAAATACCGTCCGCATTATTTTTGTATTAATTGTATTTCAACTATATTAGTTTGTGTAAGTAATACGAATGAAAACGTCTGTTTTCTAGAAGTATTATTATATTTTACGGGAATTAAATGTTTTGTATTGCTAAGGCGTTATCGAGTGTCTTTTTGTGCACATTTAGTAGTCGAACAATGAAAAAAAAAAAATTATATAATTGTCCAATCACTCACAGAGTAAATGATAAAAATGACTCATGGAATTACTATTTGAGTTTGAATCGAGCGATTTTAGATTAAATGATTTATAATATATTGATTTATTTTATATATTTCTCCTAGCTGAGCTAATGCGTTTTTAGAAATACAACTACATTTACAATTTTAAATACAATACTTCAATTTTAAATTTACAAATTTACACGGTTTTTAGTCTGAATTTACCTACTCATTTCTGAGTCAAATGAATGGCATAAGATAGTACCGTGTTTACGTCCTCCGATATATTTTATGATTTTCTTCGATACGTTATGAGTAATGAGGTGAGCAGTGCCATTATATGGAGAATCGTGTTTCTACAACTTTTTCCAACTAAATATTGTATCAGATAGACATACAGTTAGTATGATTTCCCTTGAAACATTCTCCGTTTATCCATTGCGCATTAATGAGAACCCCTAATACTCTCAATCAGTCTTCAATGAATCTATGCGAAACCTTCCGCGGGACTCGGGGGGCCTCGGAAGTCTCTGGGGCGCGCGTCATATCCTAAAATATCCTTTTTGCTCAAATCTTTGTATGTTTATTATTTAGGTTATTGTAAATATGGACACATTTATTTAAAAAAAACTGACCACACCAGACCAAAGACAATTTAAATCTAAAACTGTGTAGAATACTAACAATCGTAAATAATAAAAATAATAAATATTGAAAATACCTCTGCCTGCTCGCTCGCTGGTCTTCGGAGACCAAAACCGGTCAAAGCCATAAACCTAAGTGAAATTAAACTCTATGTACTTATATAATACTATAAAGATTTTTTACATTTAATTTTTTTATTTTCTATTATTTACAACGAACTTCTACCAGTAAATTTAAAATAACAACATTGATAATAACAGTTTTTACATGCTAAAAACAACTTTTCACAACACCTTACGCGATAAAGCTACCATCGGTGAGTCACTAGCTACATATTACACTCGAATGCAGCGCCACGGGCACGTTATCTGCACTATAGGCCCAATATACTCGTACAATTAGAACCACTTTTCGTCGTCTATGTCTCTCAGTCACTGGAGATTGTTGAGCTCACAACCGATCGCCTTCACTAGGACCAGGAACGTCGGGGTCCGGAATTTATTATTCGAAAAAGCGGATCATTTTTACTTAGACGGTCCTTTGCACGGCGAAGGTTTTCCAGCAAGTTATCACTTGGGTATGTCCGTCAGGGACTGGCACTCGCAAGCGGTGTGGTTGATGGCCACCAAAGTCTCGTAGCGTATTTCGTCAGCAGCCAGGTCCATCATCGCTATAGAACTCTTCACTCTAAAGACGAGAGTCACCTCCTCCGCGGCCGCCGGGCCACAGCCGCTGCCTTGGTACGAGCAATATCCCGCGGACTCATCACAGCGATGCAAGCGAGTCATGTGGGGGATGTATATCTCGTCCGTGGCCACGTCCTTGAAGCTGCTCACGCGCACCATGCGGGGCTGGGGGTCCTTGCAGGCGAACCTGTACACGCTCATCACGTGGTCGGTGTAGTCCGACTTGGTGGTGCCCGTCACCGCGGCCGCCGTCATTAGTGACAGAAGCAAAACAAGTCCCATATTGGCCATGTCACTTATCACTCCCTCAGCTAGCACACTGTGTTTTCAGAGGTAGTTCGCGCCTCCAAGGTGTAGTGCTCGCGGCAAGAGAGCGAGATCCGATTTGACGATTGGTGGCAACTGTTCGATAGATACACCCGTTCTGAACCTAAAACGTATGCATCGCCTGGCTATTGTGACGTCGCTGTTGACGTATTTTTTGCAATCCGACGGACACAGAGAGCCACGGCAACTAGTACTGAGCACGGCTCGGAGTTCGAAACCCGGTTTTCTTGGATAGGTCACGGCTGGCGCAGGGAAGTTCTCGTAATAATGTCTCCAAGCTACAGCCATCTCAATAATTCTTTTTGTTCCTTGTTTCTAAAATACCTACTTCTAAAAAAATAAATTAACTTGTAAATGTATAATAATCACTACGGATGTGCGGATGAGGACATTATATAAAGGTAATATTCCCGTTTCTGATGATTTAATTAATAAAACAACGCAAACCTAAAGTTATTGGGCAACATGCAGTGCCCTAGATTAGCCTCGGAGATTAAGTACACGCGGATAAATATTTCTAGTGGTCGTACCTACTCATTGTGGTAATAAAACTAATAATAATAACAGTAAAACACAACCTCATAAAACCGTACATGCACGTAAGCTGAAATTTTGTAGATTTTCGGTGAAACACCAGCGAAAAATCTAAAAATCTAGCACGAGAGGTGCGCGCAGTACTTGCCGTATGTTGTAATAAAATACTGGGTTTATAAATAAATATGAGGTATTTCAATTGAGACGAAGATGTAAATTGTTTTTTATTTGGAAACAGAATATGGTATAATAATTTATTACCAACCAAAGACAGGTCATAAGTCCTGTAAACACCTCGGCCACCATATTCTGTTTTCAAATAAAAAACAATTTACATCTTCGTCTCTATTGAGATACAATTAATTCTTAATAATGATTAACCGGCAATGGGTATAATCCAGTATTTGTATACATTTAAAAACAAAATGAGAATATAGAACTTAACTTTTCTATTTGATTTTACTCCTTCCTTGAATTGTTCTTAAAATTATTAATTGTCCTATGTATTATATTTTTTACAAATTGGTAATTGCTTAATGTTTTAAAAATAACTTATTCCGTAATCGAATTGGAAACTTTCTGTAATGTTGAACTGAAAAACAAAAAGGATAATA
This sequence comes from Lepidostoma basale, assembly GCA_022606425.2. Lineage (NCBI taxonomy): Eukaryota > Metazoa > Arthropoda > Insecta > Trichoptera > Lepidostomatidae > Lepidostoma > Lepidostoma basale. The sequence goes on from JAHDVF020000876.1 coordinate 183,898, forward strand.
TTCTAACTATAATTACTAAAGGAACACGAACATCGAGCGAAACGGAAACAGCACAGGGGCGAGTGGATACCCAATCCGATTTTCGGATTTTCCCAAGGTCTCAAAATACATATTGCTACCACCAGGCTAAACTTGCCTTCAACAAAAAAGCTGAAATATTCGAGGACCTCAACCTCCGAAAACAACTAATAAAACATTGGTGTGGAGTGTCTTACTATACGGCTGCGAGACTTGGTGCCTGGGCGAAAGACAGCGCAAAAGGCTGGAGGCGTTTGAGATGTGGACCTACCGACGAATTGCCCATGTTTCATGGAGGGACCACGTTACAAATGAGGAGGTTCTCAGCAGAGTTTCATGAGAAGATTTCAGAGAACAGGCACATAATGAACACCATAGCGGAGAGGCGCGCGAAATGGATTGGTCATGTGTTGCGACACGAATGTTTCCTGTATGATATATTGGAGAGAATGGTCGAAGGATCGATTGGCAGAGGACGACCTCTCCAGGAGTACCTCCAGATGACGCTAGGTGATTGGTCTTGAGTGCCTTTGACCACCGTCACCCGCTGCACCAAATCGGAATTTTCCGTTATCTTATTTTTCCGGTAATTAGGGGAGAGGGGGGCAAAGCGGGGTCCCAGGGCAAAGAGGAGTACCCATGTTATTGGACAAATTATCGGTCGCATCTACATTCAAATGACGCTCGGTGATTGGTCTGTAGTCGGTTAATACCCTTGACCGCCGTCGCACGCTGCCGCAAGTCGGATTTTTTTGTTTTCGATGATTTATTGTAAAATTGCATTTTGGTTAAAAGTGTCGTCTAAATTCAGCGTGGAATCATTTTGGGATGTAGTGCTGCGATCGGGGTGAAATATCACTGGTCAATTCGGTGAACTCTATCAGATTAAACGCCTCAATTTCAGAGCTGCTGATAAACGAAGGTAAAATGGCGATTTCCATGTTTTGTTGTTCAAGGCGATTGGGGCAAAGTGGGGTACTACTGAAATGAGGTACCCACTTTTTCTGAATTTGATAATCATGTTATTATATCAATGTATATGTTTGTTACAGACCAAATGGTTCGGAATTGTAAAAAATCCGTAAATCAACAATCTTGGTCTCCATAATCCATGAAAATAGCAGTACAGAGTGTTGTATCGAGAAAAATGGAATAAATAAATGTTGGAAAAAAGCATCAAAGGTCCATGGCGTTCCGCAAACAACCCTTGAACGATATGTTCGTCAGCATCGGAGTAACCCTGATAATACTATTTTTTAGGAAAAGCTGGACCGTTATAAAACTGTTTTTTCTAAAAAAAACAAGGGGAAAAACTGGTTCATATACAAAAACGATTGAAGGGAGGTTTCATGGTCCGACATCCTTTGAACTGAGAAGGCTCACGTACGAGGTCGCAGAAAAAAATTGCATACAAATAAAACTCTAGCAGGAGTAGACTGGCTGAAGGGTTTCTTGAAGAGGCACCCAGATAGTAGCTACAGGAAGTCGGAATCTACCTCCGCTAACAGAGCTATGGGTTTTAACAGAGAGGCTGTCGCAAAATATTACGAACTTTTGGAGGAGGTTTATGACAAACATAAACAATTGCACATCGTGTATCCAATGTAAATGAAACAGGTGTTTCTACAGTTCCCAAAAGCCACTCCAAAATTCTTGCTTCCACCGGTAAACGGCAGGTGGGAACTTTAACTTTTGCAGAAGGAAGAAAATTGATGACTGAAAAATTCAAAAGGAAAACAGAAGAAAACAGTAAAGCCTTATAAAGAAAATACGACTCCAAATACATCCTCATGTAATGAAGATGCTAATTGAATTGACTGTGGCTATCTATGGTCTCAGTCATCAGAGGGATGGACCAAGTGCATTAAGTGCAATCTATGATCTCCCTGCTCTTGAGCAGGGGAGGATAAAGATGATGATGAAGCGACTCATATATGTGCTATGTGCGTTGATAAATAGTCATTAGATTATGATTTTCATTTCAATTGTTATAACTGGTAATTTTAATAAATAAATAATTATTTTTTTATAAATCCATTGTTTTGCTTTATCATTAATTGTATACCCCACTCTGCCCCTCTTGCTACCCCGCTTTACCCCACATACCGGGGCAATTTAGGGCAAATGCCACTTTTCATAAAATTCCTCATAGAGCCAAAATTTACAATATTAAAATGAAAGTTTATATGCAAAATTATACATCAGATATCAAACTATAAATTTCAGCTTAAATGGGATATAATATAGATCTTCAATAGCCGATTTTAAGAGTCACCAAACCTTAAGGACCCCACTTTGCCCCCCTCCCCTACTGTGTCCGTTATTTACTATTATTATAAAATTGCATTTTCGTTAAAAGTTTCATCTAAATTCAGTGTGGAATCATTTAGGGATGTGGTACTGCAATCGGGGTGGAATATCGCTGGTCAATTCGATCAACTCCATCGGATTTCCAGAGTTGCTGATAAACAAAGGTAAAATAGTCCTGTCCATATGTTGTTCCTCAAAACGATTGGGGCAAAGTGGTAACTTACCAATGGGGTACCCCACTTTGCCCCTTAATATTTTCTGAAATAACTAATCATGTTATTATATCGATGTATATGTTTATTACAGCCGAAATGGTTCAGAAGTATAAAAAAAACTTGAGCCTACAGGCATAAATGCCCCCGACGAACAGTCCATTGCTGCATTGCCTGGTTTCCAAGTACCTCTACTGACGGAGACCTCGACCAATCCATGCAACTTTGAACAGGTGAGAAATACCCCAAGACTTGTTAAGTCAAGTTCTTCGCTACCTGAGAAGCTGATAGACCTAGTATTTCAGCATTCGTCACGACGTGACGTCAGAACAAATAATGCCGCTGGTAAAAAAAAATAGAACAAAGCAAAAGGACTATTCACGCGAGGGGGAAAAACAGCCTTCATTACTAAGTCACCCTAAAAAACCGAGCTCATTGCTTGAAAAGAGGCTAAGAAAAATAAAGAAGCGAATCAACGTAGAAGAAAGGTTACCAACTATGTTACATCAGATCTTGTTTCTGCAGAAGAAGACAAAGAAACAAAATAATGTAAAGAAAAGTATCAGTGTTAAGGAGTATAAAGAAAAAATAAGAAAACGGAATGCCTCGTAAAGAAAATACGTCCTCGGCAGTGAAGATGATGGACATGTTAAATGCATTAACTGTGGCTATCTATGGTCTCAATCATCAGAAGGATGGTGTGCAATCAGTGGCAGTACTCCCATAGAAGCCCAGAAGCCCGGCTTGCGTAAGAAATTTTGAATCAAAACCTCTTCTGGCTTACAGAGGGTTCTTACATCTGATGGGAACCTTTTTGGAAGGTGATTTGGTGGGTTGTTGGTTTATGCGGGAGCATGCCGCAAGCAAGCCGGGCTTCTGGGCTTCTATGGGAGTACCGCCACTGGCTCATAGGGCCTGAATTCAGAATATTAATATGAATGTAAATTTAAGTTCAGATAGGATGTGTAGATCTTCTATGCCCGATTTTAAGTAGCCATCTAACCTTAAGGACCCCACTATGCCCTTCCTCCCCCTATTAATTATTGAATATGGAGTTTTACATCATTGTTCAAGAAAAAATAAATCCATCCTCATCCTCATTCCAGTATCTCCTACGTTGTCTGCCCCATCTCACGACATCTTCCACCTTGCAGATGACGCGGATAGCCGTGTGCTGTATAACTCTGCCTCTGTAACTGTACTGTACAAGTGTACAACTGCCATTGGCGGTCCCAAGCCCGGTTGAGAAAAGAGGAGGGTTGATAAACAAGGCTACCAACCTGCTTGTCGTAAAACAGCCAACTTGCTCACAGCCCACAGAATACAGCCTCGGACAAAGGTAAAATCTATTGTTAATTAATTATGTTTAATGTCTTTTCTTATAATAAGTGTCACACTCCTTGCCTGGAGGCAAGCGGGCGGGACTTCGCCACTAAGAGCCTGACTCCCATACAAGTCTATTGGAAAATTCTAAGAAATGGGTAGTTAGACATTGGAGTCATTGGACACACGCCGAGGGGAGGGCGATTAGAGATAAGCCTTCGTGCCAGGACCTTCTAAGACTGTTAAGATATTCCATTTCAAATGATATCTGCCTTCTATTAATCATCGCATCTTCCATATTTTCATAAAGATTGTCTGCCGGCCCGCGCAGAGGAGTCGCCAGTTCACTGCCAATGCCGGCGGTGATGACAGCGAATGGAATTCGAGATTAAAATGTTTGCAAACATACTCACGCCATTCGTAGAGGATAATCGGAATATCCACATTTCATAAAAGCATCATTCTCTAGCTATGTGCAAATACCTGAGACAGGGAGAACAACAATAGTACCAATGGAACTAAACGAAACGAATACAATTATTTTAATAATACATAAGATTTATTTTATATTAGCTTTCACTGTAACATATGTGTGTTTAACAATAAATTAAAATTAAAAAGTACCATTTATAAGCAAGTATCCCTTTTTCGACATAAACCCCGGAAAATAGACTTTGTGTGTTTAATACACCATTAAACATTAGTATACCGGTATACAGAACTCTTCTTTTCGCCTTGTAATACACAATTTCATAATACCCATGTTGGATTTTCGGCTTGTAATACACAATTATATAATGCGCTATACAAACTTCATGTGACGAGTAGAATGCAGCAATACAAACAGTTGTACAATTCTTGTGGTGTATTTGTGCTATAGAGTTCTCCCGATGGGAATTACCGACCATCACCATCGTCTTCCCTCTGATGACTGTTCTCGGAGCCAACGAGATTCACAAAGTTAGTCCTCGCGCGCCGCTACCTTGATTCACCAAAAATATTCAGCGAACGTGCGCTTCAGATTCCATTTTATATACACTCGAAAAGGAAAAATAGCATACGCTTGGATTGGATGGAGCTTGCGCTAATGTTCGAGGATACGCAATATCGGCCCCACTTGGTATCGAAATCTCAAGTATTAGGCATGCTACTCTCGCCTACTATTATGTGGAGTCATAAATAACTTCCGCCCAGATAGCTGGTACCCACAGTTCTAGTTTACGCACACAGTGGGTTACCCAGATAAGTGATTTTTGTTTCCGTAACACGGGTAGAAGCTTAGTAAGTCTTTAAAGAGCTTTCTACTGGTGTGCACGTTACGTTAATTTTAAACATCGTCCGTAAAAGGTAGTGGCTTGATATGTATCACCCTCGTTCTACTATATTCTAAAGTAAACATTCACGGGAAGAAGATTTTGTTACGTTTATGGTGGGATCATTCACTACGAATTCATAAATCAAAACGAAACGGTTACTTACGCTACCGACGTAATATTATTATATTTTAGGCAGCTCCAAAGAGTTCAAGAAAAACTGCTGGAGAAGCGCCTGCACTCGTCCACTGCAAAAATATTGTTTTGCTGCACGATAATGCAATAGTTTACAGGTAAGAAGGGATGGGTGCACACTTACCCATTTCTTCAGACTTATCAGGGGATTCTTTGAGAATTCCGTCATCTTGGAGGCTATCCATCTTTATGTTCCGGATGGTTATCTTCGACAGCGTCAGCACAGACCGTTTTATCTCCCAGCATGCAGAACCAACCTGCCTCTGGTGATGCCGGTGGGGAGAGCAATCAAACTGCTGAACATGATCGCTTCGGAAATCGATGTCTTTCATATTCGTGAAAGTACGTTCAGAAGACTAATACTCTTGACTTTGGAGAGTATCTTGTATTCCTAATGTCGAACCATCTCTCATGCGTTCCTGGTATTATATTATAAATTAATTATGTTTTACCTGTTCTCAATAGATGCCTTAAACTATAAAAAAAAATTGTAATGTTTTTTGAGAAAATAAACTGATTTGATTTGAAAAAAAAAAACACACACACACAAAAAAGGTGACCCAAGAAAACTTTTTGGTAGTTGGCTAGTCCGTTATACCTTATCCACCATACTCACTGTACTTTGATCCAACAGATTATCACCTTTTCTACTCTGGCCATATTTTTTAAATGGCTCAATTTAAATTCTGACTGCCTGCTCACAGGCAGATTTTGTACATAAAGCAGAGGTTCCCAAAGGTGGTGGTGTCGCCCACAGGTTGGGGTTGAAGGTTCACAGGGGAGTTGTGTTCAAGATGACATACTTTTTGTTCTGAGACAAATATTAAAAAGATTGGTGATAAGAAATAAGTATAAAGCCCTACATTTAAAGTCTTTATTTCAGCAACACAAAACGGAATCTTGATGCTATAGATAGAATAATAAATAAAAAATTATGACGCGCCTATATTGGTAGCATGACACAGGTCAGCCTTCATTGATATAAGTAGAACGTCATTTATCCGGGCTAATACTTTTGAGAGAAGGGTGCTGCGCAGAATTCTGGGGCCTGTGAATGACGGTGAAGGCTGGAGAGTGCGGCATAATGACGAGCTGTACAATATTTACAAAGCTCCCAGTCTCTCCACACAGGTCAGACTGAATAGACTGAGATGGGCCGGTCACGTGCAGAGGATGCCGTCATCGCGAACCCCAAAAAGATTGCTGGAGTGGCACCCAGGTGGTAGAAGACCAATTGGACGACCTAGGCTGCGATGGGAGGATGAAGTTGGGAGAGATGGAACAAGATTGTTAAGAGTGTCAGATTGGAGGGTCGAAGCGGAGGACAGGAGGAGTTGGAGGCGAAGAATACTGGAGGCTAAGGCTCGATATGGGCTGTAGGGCCATCGAAGAAGAAGAAGAAGAATTAGGATAATCAAACAGGCGTTAATTCTTTTAGCAAACAAAGGTTCCTCGGCTCATTTATTGATTATGAAATTACAAATTTGTCTGCATCATAAGGCTTACATTACTCTAGAGTGCTGGAAAAATAATCAAAGATTTTCATCTCGGCTTGTCCGGATAAAAGACGTTCTACTGTAGTGTTATATTTGAACTCCTTACTTATTGGAGCAATACCAACACACAGTGTATAACATACTCAGTGCTCTCCTGGTTTCAAGGATAGTACCAACGCTTCGCTTAAGCTAGAATAAAAATAATACACGATTATAAAATATCCTTACATGTGCAGTACTTCGGAGTAAGGCGACATTGTATGGCATTTTAAGCCGATGTCATCTTACCAGACAGATAATAAAATTATTTGAACATTCTCCAATTAAAATCTTTAAGGTTACATTTAAGTTTTATAATTTAAAATATTTTTAATATTATACAAAAGCCATTATAAACACACTTCACATTAAAGTAGTCAAACACAGTTAAAAACTTAATAAACACATAAAAATGCGGGGGCAGTGTTAGCAAGTCAAGGTAGCATTCAGAGTCAGGAGGAGAGATCCCAGCCTGCCTGCTACTTCTCATTCCTTGACTTGGCTTGACTTTGATCATTGTTTTCCGGGAGTCCCAGCCCTAAAGCTTTGACTCCCCCACAATTAGGATAATTTGATGAATTTGAGAGTTTTTACTTGAGGAGGTGGTAGGTGTCTGTAGTGATGGGGTTGCAAAGGGTCGGGTGGGAGTGAAGCTATGGATGGTGTGGTGTTGTAGCGAGAGTGAGTGTCAGGCCAGGCTTACTCATTTCCCGGGCAACCCCGGCCTTTACGACGATGGCGTCACGGCACCGGCGGTAAATGTTACTTGGACATTCACTCCACGGCTGACATGACGTCACGAGGAGTATGTATTCACGGGCGCGAGGCGAGCGCCGGCGCAGTCTCTCCCGCACCGCCGACCTCGCCGCAGCGTATCGCTCGCATGACGCCATCCGAGATCTTATTCATCTTGTCGCATATTCATATCACATCTTCTCGTCAGAAGTGCTCGGAGACCGAACGCGGGGAGTGAAGAGCCGGTAACATGGAACTGATTCTGTTTTGGCTGGCGCTCGCGCTGGGAGCGGCGACGGCGAACATGAAGACGGACTACGACAGCCACATGCAGCGCGTGTTCCAGTTCCGCTGCAAGGAGCCGCAGCCGCGGGCCGTGCCCGTGAACGAGCTGAGGCCGCTGCTGGCGGACGAGTTCTACTTCCCGGAGCTGACGGTGCTGCACCGCTGCGACAGCTCCACGGGGCGCTGCTCGCAGCTGGCGGGCGGGTACGGCTGCGGCCCGGCCAGCACGGAGACGGTGGCGCTAGTCTTCCGGGTGAACCGCTCCGCGCAGCTGGGGCGCTCGCGCCGGAGCAGCCCTCGCTACGAGGTGGTGGCGGCCACCAACCACACGGCCTGCGAGTGCCAGCTCATGTCCGATCTGCCCAAGTGAGCCCCGGCATGAGGACCCGCCGAGTGATATTACAGTTGGGAAGATAACGAATAATTTGACATTCGTCTCGTTCAGTGAAGTGTCGCCGTGCGCGAGATAAAGTAGCCCGGGGCGCCTGCGCCTGGACTCCGCCGCGGGAGATAAACTAATAAATAGTTTCTAATACTCCGCACGGTATACACAAGTCAGTAACAATTACGGTTAGTTGGCTTAATAGTCTACCGCTACCAGTTGAAATTATTTATTCCTCTGTACGTTATAGTGTACAAGATAAGACTCTCTATTTTTGATATGCTGTCACCGAAATGTGACCTATTTGATACTAGATTAAGAGTGAGCAAGGTTAATTCAGATCACATTGATTTATGTCCTAATGGCCGGATTGTATTGTTCCAGCACTAGCCAGCACTTGCCAAGATTTGCTGTTAAGGCTATGAGAAAACATAATTGTCGTTGGTAAATAGAACAGCGGTTTGATAAGATTAACTTGTTGCATAACACAAGCACACTATGTAACACATCCGTGTGTGTGTGTGTGTGTGTCTAGCTGCGCAGCAGAGATTACTTCAGTATTATAATGTTAAGTTGAGGATCGGCGACTGTATAGATGTGTGCAACATGTATCGGCGAAGTGAAGCATTTATAGCATAATTAATATACACTATTGCGAAAGACTTGTTAGGTTGTAAGCATTTTGTTAATGAAGCATTATAAAAGTTAAATGTGTCTTTATCTCGGTTACATTCGTATTCACTAACACTGGCAGTGGTGAACGTGCAGCGGCGCGCCATACTTGTGTAGCGCGATACATTGTATAACCGTGGACTCCTCCGTGCGCAAACAGAATTCTGTAACGAATGCATAATTCTAAATCAATAAAATTATTTGGTGTGATACGTATTTGTTTGAATTCTGCCAATACCCTAGCGATGCGAACCTGCCGAGCGTTAGTTCCGAGCGGCAGCACCCCGACCACGGCCGGCACTGGCCGAATGTTTGCCGGCGTGATTGCGTGTTGTTCGTGTCTGACCTCCTGGCCCGGCGGTGAGCGATGTCGTAGCTTAACCCTTTAGACGGACAACTTGCAGCACTTGTGTTTGTATACCAGAGAGGGAATAGTTACTCCGTAATACAATTTACACGAATCTCCCGACATTATGGCTTTAATCCTGTGAGAGCACTATTCTAGCATACTTACAGATTAGAAAGGGTAAAACAAACGTCAACTTTACATCTATTGTAGAGCGAGCTGAGCGCCTGAATTGAGGCAATCTGCGTATCAGCAAATTAAAACTAAAAAGATTTATTCATTTCACGAGTTCAAATATATAATTCAGGTTCTCACAAGTTCAAATAAAGTTTACATTTCATGTTCTGCCGAGTTGAAACAAAGTTTTAATTTCATGTTCTCACTAGTTCAAATAGTGTTTTCTGTTCATGTTCCCACGAGTTCAAATAAAGTTTTCAATTATTGTTCTCACTAATTCAAATAAAGTTTTCAATTCATGTTCTCACGAGTTCAAATAAAGTTTTCAATTCATGTTCTCACGAGTTCAAATAAGGTTTTCAATTCATGTTCTCACGAGTTCAAATAAAGTTTTCAATTCATGTTCTCACGAGTTCAAATAAGGTTTTCAATTCACGTTCTCACGAGTTCAAATAAGCTTTCCAATTCATGTTCTCACGAGTTCAAATAAAGTTTTCAATTCATGTTCTTACGAGTTCAAATAAGGTTTTCAATTCATGTTCTCACGAGTTCAAATAAGGTTTCCAATTCATGTTCTCACAAGTTCAAATGAAGTTTTCAATTCATGTTCTTACGAGTTCAAATAAGGTTTTCAATTCATGTTCTCACGAGTTCAAATAAAGTTTTCAATTCATGTTCTGCCGAGTTCAAACAAAGTTTTAATTTCATGTTCTCAATAGTTTCAATAGTGTTTTCGGTTCATGTTCTGCCGAGTTCAAACAAAGTTTTAATTTTATGTTCTCAATAGTTCAAAAAATGTTTTCAGTTCATGTTCTCACGAGTTCAAATAAAGTTTACAATTCATGTTCTCGCGAGTTCAAATAAAGTTCTCAATTCATATTTCGTTATGAGACATAAAGGGTGTTACAATAATAGTGCAAGAACTGTAACCCTTTCAATAATAACAGAGGGCTACATCGTTGGTGCACTACCTTGGCCCGTCTCCCGTCCATGCGGGACTCGATGTCCCGCCGCACACACTCGTAGGTACACGACAACAGCAAGAGGTTGTTTTTCTCATATTGCGTCTATGTAGCATGCTATATATTAAAATTTTATTATTGGTTCTTCATTGCCAATAAGGATGGGTGTTGTATCGTGTAGCGCTCCATGTTTATTAACTCCCGTCTGTCTCCTATCGACCCGTAACAATTATTGACCTATCAAATCATGACAGCCAAAATTCTCATAAAAATAAATGATGATATCATTCCAATTTATCATCGGAGCATCCAGTGAAGCGATAGAGTTAATGAAAATGTGATTTAATATTCATTTCCCCTCGCCCCTCAATAATGCCAAACTCTGTGTGAAATCAGTTACTTGGAATGTGCGTTAAAGACGCAGAACTATTGCGGTTTGGCGTGTCGTGCTCAGCAGGGTCATCGTCCGGAAATATAATTACAATAATAAGAAACTAAGAGTATAACAAAATGAAAAGATCGCGCGACCACGCCGCTACACGCCACCGCCGTGGAGTTGTCGGAACAGCATTCATACCGAGGTGCATTCAAGGGTGATTAGGTCGTATTTTCATGTTTATATTGGATTGTAAAAACGGTGTCTTTTGTCCCCCACATAGAGACTCGGTGCACTTGAAGATAAAACTTTAATTCACAAATAACAAGGCCAAGGACTTTATTTAAAATGCGAGCTATAAACAATCTCTTTCGTTCCTTATCATTACAGATAACCGATTTTTTCCACATTTGAAAAATTTCTTTAAACTTACGTTAAAATATACGCAAGTTTAAAGAAAATACGCTCGGTCGTATACACTTACAGTTTTTGACTGAAAAACTTTTATCAAAATATATTTGATACCATCATTTGCAGCCAATTCTTTAATAAACTCGTCCGGACCAGATGAGTTTCCAGCTCTCAACGAGCGATGTAGCCCTCTATGTCTCGGAGTCAGGGTCCTATACAACGCATTGGTTCGGAGCAGGCTCGAAAGTGGTTCTGTGATGTGGAGTCCTTACGAGACGAGATATTGCATTATGCTGGTGAGGGTTCAGAAAAATTTTCCGAGGTATCTCTACATGAGGAAATATGGTACCTATCCGTGGCTCTATCCCACGGCATTTCTTTTGGGAATGCTTGGGACCAACTCTCTGCAGCTTCGAAGAGATGGGCATCTCGTAACCCATTTGTTTAGATTACTAATTTTCCTTTAGATTAGGCCGCCAGAACCAACCTGCCTCTGGTGACACCGATGAGAAGATCGGAGATCGGCGTCTTTCATATTAGTGAAAGTACGTTCAGAAGGCAAGAATATTCTCTTGATTTTGGAGAGTATCTTGTCTTCCTAATGTCGAACCATCTCTATGACCGTATACTATAGTATACTCGTACAATATATTATTTTACCTGTTCTCAATAGATGCCTTCAACCTTAATTTTGTAATGTCTATTGATAAAATAAGCTGATTTGATATGATTTGAATATACTCTGAAGGGTGTGACTATTTTGATGATCGCTGAATCATATATTCGAACGGGTTTACGAACGCAACGTTACACAGAATGACGAATGGAAATGAATTCAATGGATGCACAAATGCAAAATGTCGATCGAAAGCTCCAAAAGAACTCGATCGAAGGCGGATCATGTCATTTCCATTAAATATTATATGATAAGCCAGAGGATCAGTGAATGGGGTTCAAGGTTTGGCTGGAGAAGTGTCGGGAGACAGTCCTGAAGAACCCTGACGAGAGGCCGAGAGGGATGGCGGGAGGTGGAGTGGATTACTTCCAGCAGTGGATGGAGACAGCCGACCGAGACAACAAAACTTGTATAAAACCAACTACATAAATTATAATTATTAAATCTGCAGTTTTACATCATTGTTCAAGAAACAATAAATCAGATTGCTTCCCATTATTTCCCACCAACAGTTTCCCTTCCAACCTGCCGGTGGTTATGGCAGTACTTTAAGGAATGATTGATCACCAATTATTGTAATCCTGGTGTGGCCCGTGGCGACTATTAAACATTATACCTTATGATTGGTCCTACCTATACCTCTACAGGAATAATACTCATCGGCTTTCTGCAAGTTTTGTCTAAAAAACAAACATTACTGGATTTTTTACTTTTTTTATATTTTAATTATTTAAGTTTAGTTCTATTTTATTGGGGTGACATGTTTCGTCTGGTTAGGGCATCGTCACATTTGATATTGCCCTAGCAAGGCGAAATATACTCCCACATAGTCCATGTAGATACTCAATATGTAAGAAACAATCAAAAACAATTCCAGTAACTTAGTCAAGATGTACATCGTTTTCAGCGAAAGGTGCCCTTTTTAACACAAGTCTTGTGGGTGACCCTAGATAGTTTGGAGTACTATTCCTCGAAAGAAATAAGTGGAAGGCATAGAAATGGCTGTAAATATATATATATACTTGTTTTGCCGATGTCTTCCTACCACTCGCACGCAAGGTGCTCATCACGGCTGATTAGTATACGAGTATATAGATATTACAAACATTTTTTATATTATAGTTTAAGACATCTATTGAGAACAAGTAAAATATAATAAGTATATAGTTCGACATTAGGAATACAAGATACTCTCCAAAGTCAAGAGTATTTGTCTTCTGAACGTACTTTCACGAATATGAAAGACATCGATCTCCAAAGCGATCATGTTCAGCAGTTTGATTGCTCTCCCCACCGGCATCACCAGAGGCTGGTTGATTCTGCATGCTGATAGATAAAACAGTCTGTGCTGACGCTGTCGAAGATAACCATCCGGAACATAGAGATGGAGAGCCTCCAAGATGACCGAATTCTCAAAGAATCCCCTGATAAGTCTGAAGAAATGGGTAAATGTGCACCCATCCCTTCTTATCTGTAAGCTATTGGTCCCCAGCATGCCCAAGAGGAATGCAGTGGGATAGAGCCACGGATAGCTACCAAACTCCCTCATGTAAAGATATCTCAGAAATCTTTTCTGAACCCTCTCTAACATGAGCGAGTATCTCGCCTCGTGGGGACTCCATATCACCGAGCCACACTCGAGCCGGCTCCGGACCAATGAGTTATACAAAATTCGCGAAACATAGGGATTCTTGAAAACTCTATCAGTTCGGAGAATAAATCCCAACATTTTCAGTGCAACTCCACATATTCTATCGATGTGAGTATGGAAAGTCACCCTACTTTCATAAACAATACCAAGATCCTTTATCGTTGAAACACGCTTAAGTTGCTGGTTTTCCATTGTGTATCTGTAATAAACAGTATGCAATGTTTTCGTAAAGGATAAAATAACGCATTTAGAGATATTGAAATTTATTTGATTGGTTTCACTCCAGCGGACGATATTATTTACATCTGACTGGAGACGGAGGCAATCTTCGTGGCTCTTTATTACAAGGAATAATTTAAGATCATCTGCAAATAAAAGAAATCGCGAAAATTTTATAACCCTCGCGATATCATTAATGAAGATAGTGAAGAGGAGTGGACCAAGGTTTGAGCCCTGTGGCACTCCCGAATATACGGGAAAAAGTGCAGATTGAAATATACCGTATGAGGCAAACTGTTTCCTCTCCCTCAGGTAGCTAATAAAAAATATAACAAACTTAGAAGAGAAATCAATTTCCGACAGCTTTCGCAGAAGTACATCATGGTTGACGGTATCAAAGGCTTTAAAAAAGTCATTACAAGAGCAGTCAACCTGGTGACCATTGTCTAAAGCCCTAGTCACATATTCTGTGAAAATCATGAGATTGGTTTCAGTAGAACGCACCTTCCTGAATCCTTGTTGTTCTGAACTTATGAAGGGTTCAATTCTAGGGAGATTCTTGTTATAAATAATAGATTCGAAGAGTTTGGCCGGAGCAGACAGTATTGCTACAGGTCTGTAGTTTTCAACTGATCCTCTCGGGCCGTTCTTGAAGATGGGACTGATCTTGGAGATTTTCCACAAATCGGGAAAGGTATCAGTATTAACTGACAGGTTGAAAATGAAGTGGAGAGGAGGTACCAAAAATTCAGAGCATCCTTTTAAAAAGAAGATAGGAAGAAAATCAGGGCCAATTGGATGCGAATTTTTCATAGTTTGAATTGAAATTTTTATGTCTGAGATGTCAAATTGACTGACACCATTGAAGCTATGAGTAGTATCGGCACTCGAATTGGTCACACCGTTATGATTTAGCCGCGGGGGAATATTGCTATAGACAGATTGGAAGTGCTTAGCAAATGCATTCGCTATATCGGCACCTCGAACCCCTCTATCCCCAAGCATCATGGTGTTTATCATACCACCATCTTTGCGTAAGCTTTTGACGTAGTTCCCAAAAGATCTGGGATCGTCCATGAGATTACCCTCGATGGTGCCCACATATGTTCGAAGGGCCAATCGGACACTGCGAACCACCCTCGAGCGGTAGTGACTGAATTGTTCATACTCACCACGAGACGAGTAGCTTTCCACTTCTTATGATGAGCATGTTTTATCCTTATATTTCGTATGATGTCCTCAGTAAACCACTTAGGATATCTCCGTCCACCATTGCTCATGTGTTTCCTGAGGAAGCACAAATCAAAAATGTTATATAAAATATGATAAAAGTATTGTAAGGCTTCATTTACGGTACTCAAGTTGTACAAGCTACTCCAATCAACCTGAATCATTAAATTATAAAGTGTGTCAAAGTCTCCTCGCCCAAAGTTCCAACCGCGGAAGGTGCTGGCATCATGTTTGGGTACTCTAGTGACTCCCGAGACCATCTTACCATCACACACAAACTCCAATGACGGATGGTAACTATCCTCGGGTACCAGAGAAAAACTTGCAACTTCATGTTGCTCAGAATCAAGTCAAGAACTCTGAGATCAGAGTTCAGAATACCACTGCACTGGGTGAGCCCAAACACCGCGCACGAGAACTCCAGGTCCTGCTGAACACTGTCGCTCCCACGCGCGGAATGAAGATTGAAATCACCCATCACAATGACACTCCGATCTCCTATCAGACCGTGGTTCATGTGCATTGAATCAAAAAAGCGTTTGTAGACATCCCAAGAAGATCCCGGTGGAAGGTATACCACGCATAAAAAAATAATAACTTTTGAGTTGTAAGTTATTTTTACCCATAAGTCCTCATTTTCGGATTCAAGGCCAAGGACGCGCTCGGCCTTGAGTGACGCGAGGAAAGTTTATCAACAATTTGACAATGTCTCAGCACAGCAAAACATGTCATTCCAATGAATAAACAATACGTACACTTGTAGAAAGTTTCTGGTTTTCATTTAAATTTAATATTAACATGATAACTAAAATTTCCACAAACTTTGGGATTCCATTTTGACCGAGAGACACTTCCGTTCTAAGCGGCTTGTGCAGAATGAGAATGAAATAAAAGAAAAAGCTTGGATTATTGAAATATATTTAATGTACACAACTAGCAGGTATATAATATATTACAATATGATTATATTTCCTTCATAAAAAATGTTAGTATTGCCATATATTATATAAAATGATTGACGGCCCCGTCTACTCTACACTAATATCACTAATAACATTACATATAACATAACATAACATAACATAAAGGGCGATCTCTCCCCTCCCGTTTCTAGGCGGTGTCCTCTGAACCAAGGAAGGTAGCGGCTGCGAGCTAAGAATACCAACAATCAGGGAAGGAAATAAATACAATATAAAACCCAACTAACTACAGACAATCCTGATGGATTTATTAAAATATATCACAAGAGAGACATTTGCATAGTTCCAGATTCCGAGCCAGTTTATTCATATTCAGGATTCATCTCTCTACATACGATCGATTGTATAATACCACTTCTGTGTCTTGGATATTCATAGCTTTACGAGGAAGTAATGAGAGTTGAGTCAAATCAAGAAATAATAATAATCATTGGTTTGGACTGTAAGAATATGGGGATGGCGATGGGGGACACAAAACATTTGGAGATGCCGTGAAATTAAAATAATAATCTTCACGATACGATACAGAATGATGTGTCATTCAATTAAATATTTTGTTTGAATTTGCAATTATATTAGGGAAGTAATAGGAGCCGGGCTGTAGTATGACAATATAAAAGCTATTTCTGCGGGAAGTACACTCCGACAGGCCAATGTATTAAAGAGAACACTAAAACTAAAGTATTACTCTTTAGATATGTATTAATTATACTTTAGAATATGCTGTTGTTTCCCCGCAATAGCCACGACATTCTACATTGAAACAGAAACATATTTTGCACCACCGATGAAATTTCAAAAGAACAAAGTTAACTGCCATACACTCACAAATCTGTTTGGTTTTTTTTAATGAAAAAACGCAACTCCATTTGGCTACCTGAGAAAACAAATGAATGTAGCTTTCGCGCAGCTGTCCATGTTCATGCTGAGGGCAATCTAAAATAACCTAAGCAACACTCACACTAAACCAAATGATACAAAAGGGAATAATCTTTAAACATAGCGATACTATAATATAACCGAAAATGGAATCAGATCAACCAAGAGCCGAGCGAGTTGGACTGAACACAACCAATTCCTTCTTCATTTGTATTTTATAACAATTTTTTTTTATGAATTTAAACACTATTTTTTCCATTTTTGAGTTTTGAGTGTTTTTTCCACATGTCTCAACGATTTTACACCTTCATCATTGGGACAATGATAAAAACTGTTAATAGTATATACAAATTGTTTTAATTCTTTAAAAAAAATTCATCATAGTTTGTAAGTTTATCAAAATTTGTATAACTAGGATATTAAATGTCTGGATATTGTTCCCAATATAGGTATGAAGAGAGAGAAAATTCAATTGACAACTAAAGAAGAAAGATCCGAACCCTTAATTGCTGTTTCTACCATTTTAATGAATTTCAATCGAGATGGAATCGTTCTCAGGCAATATAAAACATAGAGGGTAATCAAATCCATCTGATTAGTCAGACTCGGCCGGTGTTGTTTGCGCTTCAATATCCTCAAAGTGACCGCCATGTGCCCAGTAATTTCAAACAAATCTATGCGATACAAGAAATAAAGTTTGATAATTATAGAGATCATAAAAAAAGATTCTTAAAATAAAAGTTTGAGTATAAGTATAAGTGGTACAACGGGACATGGACATTACACACTCGTGGTCAGATAGCTGTAGAATACGTACCAGCTTCAAGAATAAAGGGAGTCCCATCGACCCGAGGCCACTGACTGTCAGGCCACAGCGTGTTCAACAGTACAGTACAGGGGATGTTCTTATCTTATTAGTTTGTAATAATTAGAACAACAAGTATCATCCCTGACATTACTCGCCGCTCCCTGACTCCCTTGTGGAGTGTGGAGTGCGATATAATTCCATGACTAGATTAACAATCCAAACCATTTCAATGTCTTGGAGCCTGGAATGCCAGAATGGTCTAAGGAAGGAGGCTGATGGGAACTCTGTGTATGACTTAGCCCTCAGGTTTGGGTTTCAAGGGGTATTAACCTGACAAACCGTATGTGAGAGCAAGCCTATACAAATTACACATTTTAACCCCTTTAAAACCTGACCTGTGTTCACATTAAGATTAAAATAACGTACAATTTTGGGAAACAATTCCTTGTGTTATTTCAACACTTTGTTTTATGATCCAATTAGATGATTTTAGCTTTTTAAACTTAACTTTAATATTAAAAATTTCAGGTTTAAAAAGGTTTTAAAGTATTTTGATATTATAAATGGATTGTTTGACATCGATGGAGGCTAACGCTGGAGCATTTACATGGGCATGCTGACCCTCACAGAGAAATAGTGGATGCTGCGCCACAGGAAGAGCAAGGCCAAGAGGAAGGCCCCCACGTAGGCCACGTAGATGCCCCCGTAGTGGCGCACCATGGAGTAGGTGCCGGCCGTGACGGCCACCCCCAGCGCGGCCATGAGCACGGCCAGGATGAGGAAGCCGATGGCGCGGTTGCGAGCAAAGGAGCTGCCGATGGAAGACACGCGCCGGCAGTGCGGACAGCGCGCCAGCGAGTTGAACAGCATGTTGAACAGGAAGGTCTCCTGGCAGTAGCCGCAGATGACGCGGCGCATGCCGGGCGTGGGCGGCACGGGCGGCGTGACGGGCGAGGGGGCGAGGTTGATGATGCGCTTGCAGTTGGGCCGGGGGCAGGCGATGCGCTGGCTGGAGCTCTTGCAGATCAGGAGACAGAAGCAAGGGCAGCGCACGTACTTCTTGCCGGGGGGCGCATTTCGGATCGGCTGCAAACAAAAACACACTGTTTACATCTTAAATAATTAATACAAATTAAAACTTCCGTTTCCTACAAGTTTTATTATAATTATTGTTATTAAAATTGTGCGGATAATTGAAAAATATCTGTATTGAGGTATGCAGTAAAAATATATATAATTATTTTAAACTGTTAAATTAAATAACTTTGTAATTGTATTTTATTTTACGCGACAGCTGTTTCATCAACCTATGTTGACATCATCAGGTGTTACAATAATATATCTTTTGATAAAACAGCTGTCGCATAAAATAAAATACAATTACAAAGTTATTTAATTTAACAGTATAAAATGTTAAGGTATCATAGTGTTTCGGCCAAAACAATGGACTATTTAAAATTATTTTAATTATGAAAAATTTAACAACAACCTTATTGAAAAATATATATTTAATAAAGTTAATGATGTAAAAATTGTACATACACATCAGTTAACCAACTATTTACCCCCATTAATCCCAAATTAGGATTGTTAGGACAATACGTAACACTAAACCACCGCAATCTATTCTCACAAACCTCTTTAGCTTCCTCTACATTCATAGAGCGAGTCAAACAAGTACATCACTATTGCAACATCTAATATGTTTTCTTGATTATCCCTCCACTTTGTACTCTATTCATCCATCCGTCCCATATGTCCAAACCAACACACAGATTCCTTCTTGATATCAGCATTTGAAATATTAATCTCTACCGCATTTATTCTGCTCTCATTCTTCTTTTGGCAATTTAAAGCTCCTTTCACTTTATTATCCACATCAACCCTTCTTTCGGCTCACTCTCCGTTTGGTCATTTACATTTACCCAAATATACTAATTCAGTCACAGTGCTATAGGGTCTTCTCATTCATACTTATATAACAAACTGTCATTTCCTCTTCCCTTTTAAAACCCTCGACTTTCCGACATTCATTATTAAATTGTTTGCCTCATACACCTCTTCATAATACTTGTCCATGATATGACATCACGCAGCCCTGTTTAACACTCTTTGTAATATCAAACCAAGGTGTGATGTCTCCATTTACCCTAACACTAGCAGAAGGCAGGTGACCAAATGTACAACACAAAACTAATTTTGTATCTCCAGTAAAGGTATATAGTGTATATGACCAGATGATTGCCACACCGAAGATCCCAGGTTCAATTCCCACACTGTCGTTGGTCTGGTGTAAAATTTACATGACAAAATAAAAAATAAATGGCAACATACCGTAGCCTCGTTACAGAGATCACACTTGACGACGTGCTGCTCCCTCTTGCCGGAAATGTCTATCATGGCCTGACACACGCGGCAGGTCACCATTGGCACCGTGCCCGCCACAGCCTGGTAGGGCGGAGGCAGCTCGTCCGGCCCGATGGACGATACGGTGCTCACAAACTGGGCCCCTTCCGCCGCTAAACACAATCATTATTTTAACATTCATGCTCAATACAATGGGCATGTGCCTTTCCTAGAGACGCCTAATTCTCAGAGATTGTTGTAGTCTTCTTTTCCAAGATACCACTGTCGTGTAAAAATTTGGTGAATTTATCTATAAAATGAAAAATCTTTATTTATTCTTGCAAATCAATTTCATCCCCTTTAAAGTTCTCCCCGTCCAACACAACACACTTAAGTCAACATTTTTTCCAATCCTTGAAACAGTCAAAGAAGTATTTTTCCGGGATGGGCCTCAATACCTCCATCGATTCAGCTTTTATCTCCTCAATCGAGTCCAAACTATGACCGCCAGCAGTCTTTTGAGTTTCTTGAACAACCAGAAATCCCTAGGTGCTAAATCAGGCAAATACGGTGTTTGTGGAAAGACATGGGCCGAGTTTTTGGCGAAATATTCTCGAAGAACCAACGTAGTGTGGGATGGAGCATTTTCATGGTGCAAATACCTAGAATTGTCAGTTCTGAAGATCAGAATTCTGGCCTCTTGAGGCGAATAGCTTCATACAAACGACGCATAACACTCAAAAAATATTCCTTGTTAACAGTTTGGCCTGGCGGAAGAAATTCATAATGCGCAACACCGCGATAATTGAAGAACACCGTCAACATGATCTTGATTTTTCAGCGGCTTTGGCACAGTTTATTCAACCTTGGTTCACCTTCTGCACGCTATTCACTCGATCGGTCGATTGTTTTTGGATTGTATGCATAGATCCAAGTCTCGTCTCCCGTAATGATGTGTTACATGACGTCCTGGTAGTTGAAAATAATTGTTTCGCAGATCTCAACACGACGCTTTTTTTTTCAGAAAATATTTAGTGTTTTTGGAACCAATCCAGAATTTAATGGGTTTAAGGCAGAAAACATATTTTACATGGTTTGGATTGATCCACAGCATCAGAAAGGTCTCTAATAAATTGTCAATCGACATTTTCAAACAACAAAACTTTGTTTTTCTTGATGTGGTTTTCGTTGGTAGATATGTTGATAGTCGTCCAGGGAGCTGTTTGTCTTAAACTCGATCATGACCTTCTTTCTTTATACCATTTGTAAAAAAAAATTCGACATAGCCTCATCACTAAAGGCTTTTTGCAACATCTTCAACGTTTCCGCGGCATAATATTTATTCCACAAACAAAATTTATTGCAAATACTTTGCTAAACAAAAACAGACATAGTAAAAATCGAAAAACTCACTTTTGAATACACATGTAGGAACTGAATATAAATACTATATTAACATGAAACCCTGCTTAGATGTCAAAGACAATCCTATCAACCCAAAAAATATTTCATGGTACCTGCAAAGTTAAAATTAAAAAGTCACCTTTTTATCACAGTAGTACGTACTCTGCATTACCTGTTACCTGTTGTGACTGATCAATCCATATCAAACAGATTTTCCTTATCAAGGGAATCATTAACATGAAATATGCAAACCAAAGTGTAAATATGAAATTGCTGAAGTTGACAGAATAGATAGAATATTTGATATGCACAGAGAGGAAGACGTACGCAGCGGTAACTCTACTCTGTTCATATTACAATGATTATATTGGAAAACTACACATCTCACTTGAGATCACCCTGATGCGAGTATTATTCTAGTTTTACTGCAAATTACGAGTACAATGAGGTGAGGGCAAGATATGGGTATCAACAGTGTCATAATGAGTCGTGCTAAGTAAATGTTTGTGATCCAAGTTCTGTTCCGACTAAAATAAAATAAAAACACATCAATTTAATAATAACAACGGTCAATAGTGACAACAGCAAATGATTGCATTCGTACCGACATTAAATAAACATTTAAATAAAATATCCCGCGGAAATACGTAAAAATTTGGAATCACAAATTTCATTCTTTTAATCAAAGACCGTCATTTAGAAAACAAAAATATCGACTTTTTACTATACAGGGTTTCAAAATGTATTGAATGATTCTATATACAAAAATTTAAACCATGTTTTAAAAATTACATTCGGTCAATGTACACCGACAAAATTATCTTTCTGAAATTCGTCCGCTTTCATAAAATACACTCAAATCTATAGTGTAAAACAAATAAATCCGTAATAAAGAAGCATTGCGAAGTTTTGGCGCACAATAGTGCCGATAAAACATTATTTACGCATAACAGCGAAAAATACAATTTATTGTGACATCTGATTCATCAGCTGTCAAAACACCGCGATTGGAAAGTTATTATTTTACCTTGCGAATATCCTTCATCTTCCTGAGCATTTGTGGAATTGTCCGCTTCGTAGGACGGATAACTATTTTGTAGCAATGGTGTCTTATCCCACTGTTTAGCATCTCCCATTTTGGTTTAAAATTATTGACAATAAACTGAAACGAACTCTACGACAAAGAAGTATATGTCGGATGACGGAAGAATTTTTTTATTATTATTATTCGGCTATGTAGTGAAAAACTAAACAATTCTATTTTATTAAATGTTCACACGTATTATTTTTGAAATCCTGAAACTACTGGAGAAAGGCCACTTTGTTAGGAGTTTGTTGTCGTCACGGGGTGAAAGATGAATTTATGAATTCATTCACTCCCGATCTAGAGCAACTTCCCAACATTTGCCCATGTGATTCGCTAATGTTAACATTATATTATATGAGATATGCTCCGGAATGTATTATGATATGAGATTGAAACCAATATTTACTATTTAAAAATTACATTTATTAATAACAAAATTACATATAAAAAAAATAACTTAAGATCTAAAGAAGATTTACATCCTATTCGCTGGCCAACGAATTTAAACTAACGTAACTAACGAAGGCGGTCACGCTATGAGGACCGACGCTGACCCGACGCGAGTTGGCCCCACGGGGACTGCCAGAGGCTGCACGGCACAGAAGGCTGCCCGGCGTCCACTTCTATCTCCCGGGCTGCCAGCCTCACGTGGATGATGGACCGCGGAGGGCACGGTTCTCCTTCACAGCGACAGCGGTGGCCAGCATCAGGTCCCAATGGTGATAATGGCCCTTCATGGGCCCTGTACGAGGTTGTTTGTCAGCTGGCGCCATGCGGCACGTATATCGCGATCTCTTCCTCATTCAGATTGTCTCCCCGGCGTTCGACCGTCCGTCGAGGCTGGGGATGTTGCCTCGCTGGAGTCCGGGGTGTAAGAGAACTCCTTCGCTCCTCCTGGAGCCTCACACATACAAAAAAAAAACGCAGGGTGGGGGTTGAGATCACGCCCCCAAAGTGTTACTCACAAAATTGTCACTTACAATTTTATTGTTATTTTCACTCTCTTAAATTATTATCACTAAATAAAATGAAAGTTAACTAAGATTAAACCAGCCTCCAGAGAGAAAACATATTTTCTGCCATATAAAATTTGTTTATTGCTAATAAAACAACATGTAAACATGGCTACATCAACTTGTAGAGTAGGGTAAGGCGGGGATAAAAGTGACAATTTCGACATATTCCATAATTGTGCGATATGTATTCCACCCACAAAAAATGAGCTAACATGCAACGAAAGTACAGTAGAACGTCATTTATCCGGACGTCAGTTAACCGGAACGTCCATTATCCGGACAAGCCAAGATGATGAAGCGTCCTGTACCGTGACCTACGCATGACTAAGCTTATTAGCTTACCCCACCACAACTTTAGGTGTGGGTTGCATCATCCTACTCCTTCCTCCTCCTCTCGATCTCCCCTGCATCCTACAGACAGTCAGTCTTCCGCTGTGTTCGAGTTTTAACGTGTCGTCTCGTTAGTTTCAACCTGTCATTATTTATTCGAGATTACGTGTGATTATACGGAAAATCGGTATCTGCAACACCTCCGGTCCCAATTAGTCCGGATTAACGACGTTCTACTGTATAGCTATTTGGCTATACAGTAGAGTAGAGCAGGGTAAAAATTTATTTGGTTATTTCTTGGTAGTAAAAAAATATTGGAAGTGGGTTTTGCTGACCATGGACGTCGAAGAAGTGGAGGAAACAATCAACCAACTCTAGTTGTCACCCGGCAAATGCAACGCAAGTACTGAAGTTTTGAAGCATGAAAAGTATTTTTGTTTGACGGCGAACTTTTCGGTTTAGTGAGCTTTACATTGGTGTTTCTTCGATAATGTCAGTTTATTTGTATGGTATTGTTAATGTTTTTTTTTTTTTTTAAAGACTAATATCAAGGATTTACATCAATGATATTAGAATTTATTTTACAATCTTCAATGTGAGCAGAAAATAACTCATTATTACAAAGAAGGAATCTGGTCGTGTCCAGGCTTGAACCCATGTCCCCTGGATCAGGAGCCAAGCGTTCTATCCCCTAGACCACCACCCGGTTGAAATTTATTATTATTATGTTTCTAGTTTCATCCGTTAAACTACAGCAGTTTTTAAATAATTCTTCAGACAACATGAACTCTACTAGTGGGACACAAAGTTCCTTTTGGAGTGGGGTAAGAAGTTCCACATATGTGTTTTTATGTCGATTCCGAGCTCTAATAATCATCATCAAAAATGCTTTGAATTTACTTCGATCTTAAATTCGCGCTTGCACAGCGATAAAGGAATACTGATATCGACACTACATTAGATACAGAAGTTCCATCTTAATTATCTTTTGTCCTCAGACACGTCCTCGCGCATGGACGTCTGCAACTGCGTCTTATCTCTCTTTACCTTAATTCAATTCCTTGCGTTACAATGGTTTATGTAACGTAAGGAACTGAATTTAATAAATACAATTTAAAACTAGGACTTTCATGAATGCACTTCCCGAACCACTTGCAACCACAAAACAGATTATCAATTGGAATGTTGAGGGGCTCTAGTCAGCCCCTCGTATTCAGAGGTTAAGTGGTGAGCATCACGCGAGTACTTCATTCCACCATTCAGAGGACGGACGGGTGTCCTCCTCACAACTTACTAGTGATCCGGGGATCATCAGAGGTTTGCGGCCTTCATATTAATCTATGGTTCTATATGGTGCACCGCAGATTGATTCGCATGGAGGAAGCTCGAAAGGTATTCATATAGCTATGTTTCATGGCATACTCGGTGAGATTGCACTAAACAATTTTTATATTGCAGAAAATGCGTTTTCATTCTGGA
The DNA here is from genome assembly GCA_022606425.2 of Lepidostoma basale. NCBI lineage: Eukaryota > Metazoa > Arthropoda > Insecta > Trichoptera > Lepidostomatidae > Lepidostoma > Lepidostoma basale. The sequence continues at coordinate 209,255 of JAHDVF020000876.1, forward strand.
GGCTTGTTTAATCTTAGTTAAGTTGAATTTTAATTAGTGATAAGACAATGAAATACAATAATAGTGTATAGGAAAAACAATAATAGTGATAGTGACAATTTTGTGAATGGCAACACTTTGATCTAACCCCCACCCTGCGGGCTTTTTGAATGTGAGAGCTATCGAACAGCGACGCGTGTCTTACACACCGGACTCCGGTGGAAGGAACATCTCTTCCCGGCGCTCGGCGGGCGGCCGAACGCCGGGGAGATAATCTGAAGAAGATCGCAATATACGTGCCGCATGGCGCCAGCAACCATGGCGCCAGCTTATCATCATTGGGGCCTGATACTGGCCACTGCTGTTGCTGCGAAGGAGACCCGTGCCCTTCGCCGTCCACATCGACGCCATTAGCAGCCAGGTGCCGGCTGCCTCAGATCCGGCCAGCCTCCACGTCACCCTTCGCCGTCGTCTGCCTCGCCCGATCTCCGCGGTGGAGGCCAGGTCGGCTCCAGCATCCATGGCTCTCCCCTATCGTCCGCCTCGTACGTTTCTCGTACGCGGACGGATGAACGCAGTAAAATTAAGTAAGGTGACCAGCTTTTAACAAGTAAGTAAGTCTTTGATTGTAATTTATTAATATTAAGGTGTTCCTCCTGTGTAAATTCTTGTAATCCTATTTATAATAAACTTAATTTCTAAATCACTTGGCCTTTCTTAATAATCACACTCTCAATCCCGAACGAATCATATCATCTATAAATCATGGGCATTTGGCGCCGAGGCAACGGGAGATGAATCTCGACAATCCCGAGTCGAGATTCCCCGCATCTCCTCGTTCATGGACCCCGTTCCATCTTCGGACCCCGTCAGTATGTTAACATAAAACATCGTAATAATCCATTATCTCTACCTAACCTAAATCTTTCGGTCAATCTCTTCCTAGTGCGCCCTTGGAGTAATTGATTTTATAAAACGGCGTTAAAGTTTAAATAAAAATAATAACCATTCGAACGGCACGATGGCGCGCCATGGCGGCGATTTAGTTAAAACTTAACAATTTGTCTATGGAAATGACCTTTTACATTTTATTGTCCGTGATCATGGTGTGATTGACGCTTTTTTGTATATTCCATGTTCTTTTGGAGTGCACGATCGCTCGGTTGAATGTGTGGTTAGGGGTAACACGTTTTAAATATAGCTTCAAAATGAGCTATTCAAAGTTTGACCTGACTTTTAAAAATGGTCAATATCTTGATCGTCATATGGTTTTTCCATTACTGGAGTTTTTGGCTGCGAAATACGTATGTTACTTCACCTTATGTCAAAAAATGCACTAACCTAAAAATTTAGTTTATGTATTTTCGCAATGACTAATATACTAATAATTAAAAAAAAATTATTTCTTTTTATATGCGATATATATTTTTAAATATATTTATATGCAAATATATATATATTTTTACGATTTATTTGATATTTAGATTTTTTTTATTTGTGACGTGCGTTTCCGAAATTTGACATTTGATTAAAATCTTTACAGATATATGACAAAAATGAGTTGCTACAAGCCAAGCTCGACATCCTCAGTAAAACCAACATGATCGATTATGTTATGGACATTCGGAAAATGTTATATCCAAATGAAGAAGTCCCAGAGGTAAGTTTAACCAAACATCGTTATCTAAAAAATGGAATATATTTCAACATCTATTAGTTGCCAGCCTTAATTTAATTTGTGGAAGAGAATGGTTTCAAGTTGCTGGGAAAACATTGTTTTTCTTCGTCTTCAAGTCCGATCCTTGTAGAACACAAGGTTCAATATCTTCATTATTTTGTTCATAACCCTTTCATTTACATTTGAGACTCTATCCTATATAGATATGCTGATGACCAGCAAATACAATTTTTCTGTGACACTTTTAACTTACTTTTAAGTGCACTAAAGCTATATCGAATTGGATGACTTAAAATAAATTAAAATAAAACCCTTCTAATCCAAAATGTCTCTGGGCCATTTCAAGCCCTCTTCGTCTATGGACCGGCCGAAGCACCAGCACAGTCGACTTACTGGAAAAATATTTGTTCTTACTTTTGTATTAAATCGGGTCGCTCGCAAGCCAATGGTTTATTGGATCATGCTCCAACATTAACATTTTGTTGTTTTATTGATTAAATCATTGGTCTATCTACAAGGCATATCCAGAAAGTAAGTGTACTGAGGCTCTCATGACCGGATAGATTTTATTTTCGACATGTCGGCTACACTTCCGTGTAGCCTGACCCTTCCCCTCGAAGTTCGAGGTCAGTACCTTGAGAAGTGTCGACGCAAGTGCGAAATACGCGGCGTCATCCGTTATCTCATTTGGAAGGGAAAACCTCCGGTTGAGGTATATAATGAGGTGAAAAATGCATATGATGATGAAGCTATGAATCTTACGAGTATGTACAAGTAGTGTCGCGAGTTTAAAAATGGTTGTATGTCTGTGCATGATGATCAGAGGAGCGGAAGACCTTCAATTGTGACTGACGAAATTGTGGAAAAAATCGAAAATGCGCTCCGTGACGATCGCAGATTGACTATGGTTGACCTTTCTGCGATGTTTCCGCAAATCTCCAGATCTCTACTACACGAAACCATCACAGAAACCCTCGGATTACGGAAACTGTCTGCGAGGTGGGTCCCAAATCAGCTGACAGACCAACACAAGTTGAATCGAGTGGAGGCCGGGCAACAGTTTTTGAGGCGCTGCAAACTCCATGGAGATGAATTTCTCCTCTTGGGTTGCACACTACACGCCTGAAACCAAAAGGCAGTTTCAACAGTGGCAACAACCTCTTCACCCTCCGACAAAACCACAATTTCAGCCAAGAAAATCATGGCATCCGTGTTTTGGGTCTGTCAAGGCATAATTTTAATTGAATATATGCCTCAAGGGGAGACCATCAACTCTGCAATACACTGTGAGACCCTAAAAAAATTGCGGAGGGCGATTCAGAACAAGAGGAGAGGCATGCCGACAAAGGGGGTCTGCCTGCTGCACGACAATGCCATACCACACATGGCCAACGCCACGAAGGAACTGCTTGCTTTGTTTATATGGGATGTCCTGAACCATCCCGCGCATTCCCCTGGCCTAGCACCTTCAGATTACTATCTCTTTACCTCCCTGAAGCTGCACATGGGTGGAAAAAGGTTTTCAACCGACGAGGAGGTGGAGAAATGGACGAAGGGAAACTACTTTGAGGAAGGCATCAAAAAGTTGATACCTCGCTTCACCACCTGCATTGAGAGGAATGGCGACTTTGTGCAAAAATAGCTTATATATGTACTACGGTAACCACGTAATTCTTTTGTTTAAATAAAAATACAGTGAAACCCGGATTTTACGTTATCCCGCCAATTGCGTTGTATTATTTAGGTCCCGATAAATTTTAGTACATTTTTAACCGAATCCGAAGGGGTACGCAGAAAAAAAAACCACCACACTATTTCCTGACCTACTTCTCTCGCTTTCTCAACATTTATACGCCGTGTTGTGCACGCACGTTGAATGAGGTAAGGTGTATTAAAAATTTTGAAGAAAAAACTGTTAGTTATAATCAAACTTTTATTTATTTCTTACTTGACACTTTTTCATAATGCCTTAAATGACATAATTCATTAGAAATAACTCCCCCTACAACCTTCTCGAAGGAATACGTTCAATAATTAATAACCCTGTACATATATTAAAAACCATTTTGTTTAATTTAATAATATATGAATTAAGACCACCGTGTGAAGGCAGATATGTTAAAAATAATATGTTATCAATAGAACTGTCTAAATAATGGAAAAAAACCTTAATTATTTTTTTAAGTTTAAGTCTTTTATCTCCCAATATGAACCGAACCATCAATCGTATTCCTTATTCTTGAGTATTGACCATCTTGCAGGCAGCAGCTCCGTAACATTCACCACGCTGATTACACGCCTGTTTCAGGAGATCAAGTCGCGACGTAACATCGTCTTGACGCAGCTACAGGAACTGCAGGATGCAGTAGATCCGGTCCTACGCCTCATGCGGAGGGATGATGTTATGAAGACCATGGAGACCATGAGGGATTCCAAAATGCTCATCAACTATCTCACCACCACCAAGGAGTTTGAGTTTAAAATAGAGATGATAGATAGCATGTACCGGCTGGCCAAGTACCGCTACGAGTGCGGCAACTACTGCGAGTCCGCCAGCTACCTCTACTTCTGCCAGCTCGTCATGCCGCCCACCGACAAGGTACACATTTCTACACTTTCTTCTCGTCGTGGTGGACCATGTGGTTGGCAAAGGCCATTCTGTCTTCAGAGATCTGGAATCATATTAAATGAACAGCATATGAGGCAGAAGCAGTGTAGTGATGGTGTAGAGACGATGGTGATGGTGATGGCGTACCTCCCCACACAGCTGGCACAGCATGCGGGAGTGGTCCTCGCGGCGGTGGCGCAGCAGCTCCCCCGGGCGCGAGCACGGCCGGCCGCACGCCTCGCACTGGTGCACCTCCTCCCCCGGCTGGTCCCCCGCAGGCCCGCACTTCAGCAGGAAGTGCTGCTGCTCGTACCTGTGGTAGTAGAGGTTGTCCAGGCTGCCAAACTTCTCGCAGCAAATATTGCAGGCGAAACACTTGTACAGAGGAAAGGTGTAGTTGTCCCTTATCCAGGGGCACTCTCGCTCCCAGTGCCGGGTAGCCGCCTCGTATCCGTGGAAAGCCTCCGGGCACTCTGTGCACTCGTAGTTCCTGCCCGGCGTGTGCTGTCGCTGATGCTTCAGCGCTTTAGATACACTAGAAAACAATTTCTGACAAAATTCACATTGTGTCAAGAACGACACGTGAGACTTTTGGGCATGCTGTAGGACTTCCTGGATGCTGCCTTTAGTGAGGCCAGCACACTCGCTTCTTGAAAGGTGCTCTGCCATCAGGGCTTCCCTGGGCCACACCTGGTAGCAGTGGGGACACACCCAGGGCTTGACCTTGGGGCCACTGGCCTTCCCCGCGGCCGTATCCCCCTTGGCCCGATGCTGCCGCATGTGGTATTGAAAGGAGGAGTTCTTGGTGAAAGACTTCCCACATTTCTCACAGATGGAGGAGACGAGGGCGAGCCGAGCGCTCATCACTTCCTCCATTTCTTTTTTCCGTGTGTAATCTAAAGTTTTATTCAAAATCAAAATGTTTTCCATAATTTTTTCATTGTTTTCTCTGATTTTTTCTAATTTTTGATCAAGGGGATTGGAATCAATCGTGTCTTTGTGAATGAGAGTATTTCCTTCGCTATTTGTGATTTCTGTCTTTTTAGCTAAAAATTGGGAAATGTCGTTGATTTCCAACCTGTTATTGTCTTTCGATAGGAGATCATTTCCCAGTGTGTCCTGAAAATTACATTCGTTGCTTTGGTAAAAGATATCTTCACTGTAATTCAATGCTCCATTATTGAATATCACTTGTTTTGCTATTGAATCCAGATCAAAATCATTTTTTTTATCATTGTCAATCACATCTACTATCAATTTTGGTAGTTTGTCTTTGCATATACTTTCTCCATTCAACCATGGCCCACAAATTGTTTTAACTATTGGTTGCCCATTTATATATTCCTCAAATATTGATATTTCCATAAACCGAGTATCTCTCCCTTTTTCGTATCTGTTAATCACTATTTTCGAACTCATTGTTAAAGTCAAATAACAATCAAAAACTAAAGTATTTTTACTGTCAGCTGCTTTATTCTTATTTTTAAACTCTTGTTCCTTCCATAGACAAGAAGTCAATAAACAAAAATATATTTTTTGTCATAGTACCTGCTTTCTAACAACTAAGTAAACCTAAAGTACCTACATAATCTACTCAACTAAAAATATAAAAAATGACCCCTTAGTACTCCTCCACTGTGGCTACAACCTCTCGTTTGTTCTCCTTACCTGCCTTATTTACAAGAAACTATGATTATTTGCATATCCATGATGTTTTGTATTTTAGTGTTGTAAGTATACTAAATGATAAACTCACGGTAAAGCAATGCCATTTTGCAGGGAAGGCAAAAAATTTCATAATATGTACGTTTTTAGAAATAAATTAAACATTTAAATATGTATGAGAAGTATTGCGTTATCCATATGTTTGCATAATATAATGTTTGTTTCAAATCAGAACTACCTGCCAGTGCTGTGGGGCAAGCTGGCGTCGGAGATCTTGGTACAGAACTGGGACGGAGCACTGGAGGACCTGAACAAGCTGCGCGAATTCATTGACAACAACCAGTTTGCTAACAATATGCAGGTGCTGCAGCAGCGCACGTGGCTGGTTCATTGGAGTCTCTTTGTCTACTTCAACCACATCAAGGGCCGCGATCTCATCATTGATGTGTTTCTGCACAAGCCTCTGTAAGACTCTCGCCCTGTGAATGGATGTGTATTGTAATATCATGTATGTACAAGTTGGATGGCTAGTTAATGTGGTATTGGCCGTGCAGGTACCTGAATGCCATCCAGACCATGTGCCCGCACATCTTGCGCTACCTCGCCACGGCCGTCATCATCAACCGCTCGCGCCGCAATGCTCTCAAGGACCTCGTCCGGGTGATCCAGCAGGAATCTTACACCTACAGGTAATGCCAGGCCTTCACAAGTCTACTTCAAGTCTGCGAGTCTACTTCGAGTCACTAAATAATGTGTTATACAACAGGGATCCCATCACAGAGTTCATCGAGCACTTGTATGTGAACTTTGACTTTGAGGGCGCAAGACAAAAACTGCACGAGTGCCAGGCGGTACTGCTCAGCGACTTCTTCCTCATCGCCTGCATTGACGAGTTCGTGGAGAATGCTCGTCTCATGATCTTCGAGACCTTCTGCCGTATCCACCAGTGCATCAGCATCGGGTGAGACACGCTATTTGCTTTTCTCTTCCTAAAGGCAACGATGTCTAAATTAATTTTCTGCATTAGATTACACCCGATTTGATATTTCAGTCAAAAGATCTACATACGAGAACATTTAGATACCACATTGTTGTTGCTCATTCCATTTATTATATTCCACTTATCCAACAAAACATTATTGAAATTATTTCATTCTGATATTTAAACATTTGTGATATTTGTGAAAAATTCACGTTTTGTTGGTACTGACAACATAACAAAAGAAAACACAAAGAATTATTATTAAAAATAATTTAACCGTCTTGGACCAATGGCTGTGTTGCAGCATGTTGGCCGAGAAGCTGAATATGGACCCTGAGGATGCAGAACGCTGGATCGTGAACCTAATCCGTAACGCCCGGCTGGATGCCAAGATCGACTCCAAGCTCGGTCATGTTGTGATGGGCACGCAGCCCATGTCCCCGTACCAGCAGCTCATCGAGAAGATTGACGCCCTCTCCGTGCGCTCCGAGGCACTCACCTCTCTCGTCGAGAGGAAGCACAAAGCCAGGAACCAAGATGTAAGGAATACTCCGTGTTCTGATTTGTTGGCAACCAGCCCTCTCTTATTCTTTCTTATATTACTCATGGCATATTATATTACTTTTCAGATCCGTTGGGGAACCCAGGAATTTTGAGAATCCTCTTCTCGAATTTTTCTTATTACGAGTCTGCTGGATCAAGTCTCTGAATGTTTATAATTAAAATTAAAAAAATGCGTCACAACATATGGTCTTATTTCCCACATCTCCCGGTCAAGTCAATTGTTGGTGGTTGGTCCAGCACTCGGTGTATAAATAGTTCCACAAGGAGGCAAACATACACCTTTTTTTAAAGCTTAAATCTAATACGAGAAAAAATATATATTAGAGTTACATAATATAAATAGACACTTTTCAAAATAGAGAATGTACAAGTTTTCTAATTTTGTGAAATAAAAACAAGTCTTCAATAATTGCTTTGATCTTTTTCGACGCAGACGTACCCGTGTCCAAGTTAATCATACATTACTAGTCTACACACATCCAATATAAAATGTTTATGTGGTTCAATTGGAATTCACATAACCACAAGGGCATGAACATTGTACATGCGTCAATACAGTTGAATTATAGAGCTCTCGTAGGTGGCAATCTGGCACTACACGCAATGGATGCACCCTTTGTACGACCAGTACAGCAGTAGTCACCGCTCAGATGTGCTACGCGCACATTATCGTGGGGAGGGACGCCATGCCGCCACTCCTCTTGATGATGACCATTTTTATATCCTCATTTAGAGGGTCACTACAGGGCGCTCTTCGTCCAGATATATCAATAGTACTCAACCTTTTTTTTTTTCGGGCCACATACATATATTTGTAAAGTTTCGCGGGCCGCAACACTATACTGGTATGACGAAATAAATCATGAAACACCACTTTTTTTAGAAAACATTTTTATTATTTAAAAAATTATAAAATAACAACAAACAAACAAACAAAACCATCACGCCGTTTCCCCGCAGGGGTAGGCAGAGAGAATGGACCGCCACACTACTCTATCCTGGCAAACCTCTCTAGCTTCCTCCACATTCATACAACGAGTCATACACGCACGTCGATCGATCCGACTTCTAACCTGACCAACCTTTAAAATAAAATATTATAAAATAAAACAGAATAATAATAGAACATATCGCTTATCAGCATACTGTTCATCAAAAATTACAATAGTGAAAAAAGTAACTTGTATCCAAGCGTTATTTCAAAATGAGTGCGATTTTTGGCATTATCAAGATAAATTTTCAACAATTTTAGACAAATCGGGTTTATAATTGCTGCATTCTACCCTCAATACGTCATCAAGGTGAGAATCAGTTAGTTGATTCCTGTATACGTTTTTTGCATATTTCATTTTGGAATACGATGATTCACAAAGATATGTTGATGCAAACAATGTAAGGAGCAGGAAGGCACATTCTTGTACAATTTGCATATTTCATTTTGGAATACGATGATTCACAAAGATATGTTGATGCAAACAATGTAAGGAGCAGGAAGGCACATTCTTGTACAATTTGCATATTTCATTTTGGAATACGATGATTCACAAAGATATGTTAATGCAAACAATGTAAGGAGCAGGAAGGCACATTCTTGTACAATTTGCATATTTCATTTTGGAATACGATGATTCACAAAGATATGTTGATGCAAACAATGTAAGGAGCAGGAAGGCACATTCTTGTACAATTTGTATTTTTCAGAAACTCTTTTTTTTTTCAAAAATAGCTTTCAGATTAGTATCGTTCTTAAATTGGATAAATTCATCAAAAAGCTCTGCATAATCATATCCCAATGCAGCTAATAATAAATGTGTTTAGGGCCGCGGGTTAAGTATCAATGGGATATATAATAGATATATATGCGTATAAGATTCAACCTGCGAAACTTTTAAACATAATATACATAGATAATTGATGACGATATCCAAATATCCGGTAGGAATATTGTAGCAAGTCATTCTAACAGATACAAAATGGAATGTAAACACCTTTGGGTGTCCCAGAATCAAGTGTTTGACATCCGGGGAACTTTGGCCATCCAGGTTGTTGCGCACACGTGTGGCGTAGAGCCAGCACTTCAGCAGCCGCACAGGCACCTCTGTTCAGTTCTTGGAATCGACTACGGGCAGTGCCCGCAAAATGAAATGTAATGTGAATGCAAAAGTTTGAATGGTGTACCCAAGGAAAACAGGGGTACACAGTGGAAGATAAATTGAAGTGAGGAGTTAGGCGCCAGACAACCATTGTTTGTGTTCCATCCACCAATGCAGCTTAAATGTAAAATATTATATTATTGTACTTGATGAAAAATTAATGAAAGTATTTTATTTTCGTATTCATTAGCATTCATTTTATGGTGACAAATCATCATTACGCTTTGTTTTAGCTCGTAATTACATTATAATGGCTTCATCAATTTCATTACATTTCCAAAGAATATAGTAAAGAATTTACTCGAGATGCTGATAATTTTAACAGGTACTAAGGACATATTTAATCAAATACTGTATTATTACATTTCGAGGCGGCATTGGCTTGTGCATTGTGCAATGCCGGCCGCGGGCCGTCTCAAAATTATTCTTTGAAGAGACATTTTCGAGATCGGCATTGGTTTGGGACAAGCGGCATGGCATGAATGTGGACGTAGCACATTTAAAAGTGTCTATGGTATAAATCTGACATCTGATCGTTGCAAGACGTGTTGATTTTGATTTTACTATTAACAAGTGTCATAACACTGATTATTGGACTCTTATTCTTAATTTTTATTTTATTATAATGGTGATTTCAATTGGGTTTGAAGGAAGCGCCAACAAAGTAGCTGTAGGTATAGTTAAAGATGGCGAAGTTTTATCGAATGTTCGCTCTACATACATAACTCCTCCGGGAGAAGGTAAACGTTAAAAAGTCAATAATTCATGCTAACCAACTAAATCAAACGATGTTTTTTTCAATGACTGCCACTTTGTCATTATTAGACCATTATGTCAATGCCAGCTAGCCTGGCGAAACCGGTCACTGTCGAAATAAATACTAGTCAGTTGTCGTAAAAAACATCGATTTATAAAATGAACAATCATCAACAGATTTCAGTAAAATCATTAGATTTTCTTTGATGATTTTTACTGATTTGCCTCTTTAACACCAAATGTAGGTATATATATTTGGCTGTGAATCTTATCGACACATTACGTGTGCTTTAAATCATTTAATAAGGTATGCAAAAAGTTTCTTTTTTTGTAAATTCTGTCTATTTATCTTTTTTTTGCACGCCCACATTAAAGCTAAAGCCACACCGAAGTGCCCAGCTAGATGCTATGAGGTGCTATTAACTATTGAGGTGGTGGATAACACGGTGTAGTGCTGCCCTCTCGCAGACCTTAGTTATTCCCCAACACCATTCAGTCAATAAATGCACTAGCTACAGAACTATCCTGTCTGTTGGCCATAGACTAAATAATAATAATAAAATATATATTGTTTTAGGTTTCCTACCTGGGAAAACAGCAGAGCACCATAGAAATAATGTGCTAAGAATTTTAAAGTTGGCTTTAGAGGAATCCAAGGTGAAGCCCTCAGACTTGGATGTGGTGTGCTACACCAAGGGGCCAGGAATGGGCGCGCCGCTGGCCACGGTGGCCGTGGTGGCCCGCACTGTGGCCCAGGTCTGGAACAAGCCCATCCTCGGGGTCAATCACTGCATCGGACGTATCCTTTAGTATTCACTCTCAACTCGGTAGGAGAGTGTTTTTAGCTTTCATTGCAATCATGTAGCATGCCAACACAGTGCTCGGTTACCTTACATAAGTGTTCCAGACATTGAAATGGGTAGATTAATTACCAAAGCGCAGAACCCAACCGTCCTCTACGTCAGCGGGGGGAATACTCAGGTCATCGCTTACTCCCGGAAGCGCTATCAAATATTTGGAGAAACCATTGACATCGCTGTCGGAAACTGTTTGGATCGGTGAGCATCCAATAGGGAATTCCCTTATCATACCTGCCTTGAGTACACAATACTTCAAGAATTAAGTTAGTTAATTTAGAGAAGGTAAATTCAAGAGCATTCCCGCTTCACATTCTAAAATAATCAACCATTTTTGTTTTCACTACTATCAAGAAACCCTTCAATTTGCCATTGATCCTTCAATTTGCCTTACACTAGCATTCCATAATATTTGTCCAAAAATGAGTGTATTTATCTCAACGCGTTTCAACAACTTTTCAGTTTGTAACATGTTTGCCATTTGACATGTGCTGCAGTGCATGTGTTGTTGGCAGTAGTCGTAGTTTGCTAACCTATTGTTAACTTGATGCTATATTGGTAGGGTGTTGTGTTACCTCTGCAGGGTATACTCCAATATGGATACTGTCACTGCAGGTTTGCGCGTGTCCTGAAGTTGTCCAACGACCCTAGCCCCGGGTACAACATTGAGCAAGCTGCCAAGTCCGGGAGAAAGTTTATTCCCCTGCCGTACGTGGTCAAAGGTATACAACAATCATAAATACAATAAACCTCGATTGTGAATTGTTTATGGACCTACCTGCTTATTATGTTCAACAGGGATGGACGTAAGTTTTTCTGGAATCTTATCATTTATTGAAGAAAAGGCCACCCTAATAGGCAAAGAGTTCACAGCCCAAGATTTGTGCTTCTCGTTGCAAGAAACAATATTTGCCATGTTGGTGGAGACTACCGAGAGAGCCATGGCCCACTGCGAATCATCTGAGGTGAGTATGGATTTTTAAATTAATTCAACTAAGAATGCGGGAGTGCGTATTGTGTGTAAATCGGTTATAGAAGAAATACTGTGATTGTTTGCTGGTTTGATTACAATTACAGTCCATATAGAAATTACGCAGTTTGCCTTCACCGCACAATACATATAAATATTGTATTTTCATTTATGAACTCCCATATCGCCTTTTTCTCCCGAATTATCGAATGCATTTATTCAATTTCCATTAAACATCCAGTCTCCAATGATTCCAAATAGGAAGGAGAGGTGTCCATTGTCCCTCTTCACCATGATGGGTATAAAAGGTATTTTTACAGGACAATTGTAAATTCTACTAAACTTTGCACAGGTACTGATCGTAGGTGGAGTGGGCTGCAATGAACGTCTCCAGGAGATGATGGGTTCCATGTGCCGAGAAAGGAATGCCACAGTTTTTGCGACGGACGAGAGATTCTGCATCGACAATGGAGTCATGATCGCCCACGCAGGCGCCGAGGCCTTTGGCAGCGGGAGTCGCACGCGCTGGAGTGAGGCCACGTGCACACAGCGTTACCGGACGGATGAAGTGTATGTGTCGTGGCGGTAACACAACTGCAATGCCTTCAGAAAATTAAACTATATGACTGGTTTTTCATGTGTATCAGAAATGTGATTCATAAACAAAAATGCACTCCCATTTGCTTTTTTAAAATTATGAATCACATTTTACTACTTGTTTCACTTAGGAAAAGAAAATATTTTGTTAAATTAAAGAAGACAGTAAATTAAAGGAGACATTCTGTCAACTGTTGTATTGAAATTAATGGTTTACTGTATTACTTCTTGTGGATATGGAATATTGCCTCATACTTAGTTCAATTACAAATATTTTCCCGTTAGCTCTGTTTTTTATTATGACGGTATAGAGATGAATAATAAAATCTGTCATTTGAACTCAAAACCAGGTTTTGTTTTCTACAGTGTATCTTTTATGACAAGTGACGTGTTTATTTATTATTTGTGCAATGTCCTTAGCCCATTTTCCGGGGATTACCAGCACAACCCTTTACTAACTTTAACTAGGAGTTTATTTCAAGTAGTATTACTATACTTGTCATAAAACATCTCGCCTTTTTATTGCTGGCTTACACAATTGCAATAGTTTATATAATTATATATTGTAAATACAAGGAAACTAGACATAATCAAACTCGCATAAATTAATTTATTAACATGGGATGAAAACAAAATAACAGATATTATGAATGGAGACACTTATTCTATTTATTCACAAGTCTTTTAAGTTGGGGAATAGTCAGTTGACAATTTGTCTCTTAGCACTTAACTTCACACACTCTCGTGGTACAGCCCCGTATACATGATGATCCACGTGACCTGAAATGAAAATATTTATCAAGAGATGGTAAGTATTTGCTGAAGGCTTGTGAATATCCCGAGTGAACTCAAACTAACCAGAAATCCTGCGAAAGACGTCATGAACCCTTCCTTGGTCAGTTCCCACATCCCTCCATATTCTTCTTCATCTACGTTTTGAAAACTCGTTACATATATATAAATGACTCCCGCATTTACCAAAACAAACCTAAAAACACAGAATCATCGCAAAACATTACTTACTGAAATCAAAATAAAAACACATAAATGGGAACAAGTACTAAATATGTTTATGGTACATAAATAATTGTGCAGCTGGCTACACATGTAATCCAAGAAAGATTTATTTTGAACTGCAGCAAACTACATTTGCAGCTAATAAATAAATGTCATTCCCATAAATTATTATAAAACTTGTATAAAACAGACGATTTCATTCATATTAATAATTTTATATGGAGTTTTACATCATTGTTAAAGATCAGTTTATTTTCTCAAAAGATATTACAAACAATTAAAGTAGTAAGTTGAAGCTAGCCCCACAATGGGGGTTAAACACCACTATGCCCTACTGAAGTGCCTTAACACTAATATATAAATGATATGTCTTTATAACATACAAAATCCCATGTAAAGAATTTGTGCGGGTGAAGCTTAACTTTCCGCAAATCAGCAGCTTGACAATGCTGCCAGGAGGTTGGTGGAGGCCAGATGAGAATACAGACGGAACTCACAACAATAATCCGATGAATCCTTTTAGCGGCACGACCCCCCACGCGAGACCGAGGAAGATGCCCAGAGCTTGGCGGGCCCAATATATTACATCCAAGAACTCGTCCTGTGGACAATACAACACTGATATGGTGAGTGAGGCCATGGCATTTTATAATTTATGTTAGTCAATGATACATTCATTTGTGCGAAGTAATAACGGCGCTTTTAATGTGATGCCTTCTCGCACTCTTCTTTCAACAGTAAACCAAGGATCTGATTCAATGGGAAATTTCAATTTTCGCCATCCATCTGTGGGATGTTACATCCTACCCGTCTAGTTCTTGGGTATGGAAGCGTGGATATATGGTAGAAGATTTAAAATATCAGAGTCATAAAAGAGTAAATACTGCAGGGAATGAAGAAAGAAAAAGAAATGGTCAAGACCATAAAGTGCAGGAAACTGGTATACTTCAGGGCACATTATGAGAAACGATAGATACAAAGTGTTGCAACCGAGTGCTATCATTTCCTGGGATCTCGGATATCACTACCAAAGCAGTGGATTACCCTGAAGGGGTTGCCACGGTACAAACACATCACACAATACAATGCTACCAACGCCTACATTTTATTTCAGTTACCTTCCTTAGTTTCCAAGTTCACCATGTTATAGTTTCTAACCAAACTCAAAAAAGAACAAGTGTATACATGGGTGACAGCGCTGATCATATAAACCTCATTGAAAACGAAAATATGTGTGAAACAATTTTTTCTCTACGTTAAAAATAAGAATGTATGACAATTTGTGACATAAGCGCGAACGGTGAGAAATTTGAGCAAGTTACCCAATTTATTTATCTGGGAAGCATGTTTACAATAGATGGAAAAATGGAGAAAGATATCGATGAAGCTTGGAGCGGGCAAAAGAAGGATGAACGTGATAGTTAATAAAATATCTAAATTTTATTTATTTTTATAGTTTTGAGTCAGTAATGTGGTAACATAGTTAACGGTCTACAAATGTCTCCGCCGAGATGTTGATTAGCAAATATACCGATACAAAAATAACCAAAAAATCTATTTGAAAATAAATATATATTACTTCCTCAAAACAAATGTCAATCGCGTTGCATAGAATGGATATGGACTTAACCTCAATTTAACACGATAAAACGCATTTTAATTTAATTAACAAAATAAGTATTACCCGCTGATTATCCACTTGCCAACTGGAGTCCAAAAAATATTCGATTAAATCAAAATAACGCGGACATGCAATGAATGAAACGTACCTTATCGGGCCATTCTGACTTTGACGTAATAGCTCTAGACCAAATAGGTCCATTTTCTGTAAATTTATTTAAACCATTTCCTTCTACAATTCTGTTTTTTGTAGACATCGTGTCCTATCAGAATTACTGTACACGGAACGCGGAAATATGACAAAATGACAAATGTCATTTGAAAATGTTGCCCGAATTTTTTCATAGACAATTTAACCTTACCCTTTGCTAAATAAAAAAAGTCAGCTCATTACGGTGGTGGGTAATCACTACACATTTAAAATGTAAGTTTCATAATCTGAAAAATTGAATATTCATAAAATTTATTTTACTCCTTTGAAGGACAGCAGATTTACTTTAGTGGACATATCGGACGTTATCATAAAGATCTACCATGGAAAACTAAACAGATTGCCAAACAAAAAGTACACCAGTATATCTACTATAAATAAAGGTAAAATAATCGTGTGAAAGGGAAGAAAGGAAAAATCGCTTATGTCAGACATGCTAAATACCATGTTGCTTAAAAATAACTTTACAGGAGTAATAAATGGACAAAATTATAATACATTTTCTACGATATACTTTCGAGAATAAAATTATAATACATTTCCTACGATAGACTTACGAGAGTAATAAATAGATAACATTATAAAAACATTTTCTACGATATCTCCTCCTTTGAAGATAACTTAAAAATTTTGCAAATAAACAACAAAAGATTAACTACAAATTTTGGCACAGAACTTAAACATAAATGTATTGTAAATAATAATTAAATAAAACGATGTTTTTTAACTACTTCCACTTTTGTCTTTATTTAGACAGCGACCGGTTTCGCCAGGCTCGCTGGCATCGACAGACTGGATCAGTTGTCGATGCCAGCGAGCCTGGCGAAACCGGTCGCTGTCTAAATAAAGACAAAAGTGGAAGTAGTTAAAAAACATCATTTTATTTAATTATTATTTAAAATGAACTTCCATCAAGAGATTTCAGTAAAATCATTTGATTATCTTAAATGTATTGATTTTAACTGAATGGTGGAAAAGGAAAAGAAAATCAATTTGGCGATGGAGGAATATTCTTAGCATTCGACCATAAATAACACAATTTAAAATAATGGTGTAGTTGTGGACATAAGGTAAAACATTGTGCTAGTGGCTTTAGATTGGACTCAACATAACATGCCAACTGCCTTAAAATTTGTCTAGGATATAAACTACAAAATTGGCAGTTTATCGACCTCCCTCAGTAAAAAACAGACCCATTCCTGAGGTCCTTTGATAATGAGCTC
The DNA here is from genome assembly GCA_022606425.2 of Lepidostoma basale. Classification (NCBI taxonomy): domain Eukaryota; kingdom Metazoa; phylum Arthropoda; class Insecta; order Trichoptera; family Lepidostomatidae; genus Lepidostoma; species Lepidostoma basale. The sequence goes on from JAHDVF020000876.1 coordinate 226,135, forward strand.
AATTTAAATGAACACAAGAAAATGTACTTACACGCCCTTGAGTCAATTACACCATCAAAACTATGTTTTAAATGTAAGTATATTATTATTATTACTACATATTTTTGGAGATACTTCTTCTTCCTTGCAAAAGATCTATGTGATCTGTTTTCCAGAGGGTTGCTCCTCCTGTGAGGTGGATTCCCAGCTGTCCTTCCACGAGAAAGAGTCCTGTGAGGCTGATTATGTAATGCTATATAGGGGAGTCTGATGGTTTCCATTCTTCAAACATGACCATACCAATCCCTCCTTCGCTGTCTACTTTACGATATCCTCAGCCTCGCATGTCTCTCTTATTCTGGTTTTCCTCGCGCAATCTCTCAGTTTTGTCTGCTATCATCCTCAGTGTCGGAAGTCTTCAATAGTGCTTTGGTTCTGACTGTGTCTATCCTTGCTTCAACGCTATATGTTATTATTAGTCTTACCCATGGCTTTATGAATTCTCATCTTAATCACAATGGCCATTATCTTGATCACCAGAGATTGCACTATCTTGTTAATTTGGGCTTTTATTTCCTCATACAGATCAACTCCTCCGACCAGACCTATGCCTGGGTTATATTAGATATTTGATGGTGCAGACCCGTTCTATGGGTTTGTTTTCCGTAGTCAAGTTATATGTTTTTTGTGTTTTAGAGGTGGTTATACATTTCGCCCTTTCCACACAAATTACCATTATCCAAGATTAAATGTGGCTTGGGTCCCTCTTGTTTTGATCAAAACCATTTAAAAGTTAGCCCCACATGAATGGGGAATGGGTGATTGGACCGTTAAAAGAGCGCCCCTGCGGCCTATAACATATTTGGGTTAGCGTTAGGAGTCCCTCTTCTTCTCTTTTTATCCTATCCGCCTTGTCTAATACGTCTTGAGATTCCTCAACATTTACACACAGTGATAAGCACACTTGTCAATTTTTCTGACTTGGCCGCCTTTTATTAATTTATTAATTTGTTCATACCACATTTTCTTCAGCCATGCTATTCATTCTCACATTCTTTTTTTTAAACATTCTTCCTTCATCCATTTGTTCCATTGCTCCTAACCACCTTAGTGATGATCTTTAATTTTACTTAGGACCCATTCATCTACGAGTACCTTACATTTCCTTATTTCTTAGTTTGGTATTCTATCATACATTGTTTTTCTGCAAATTATCCTTAGCGATTTTTTTTTTTTTTTTTAAATACTAACATCAAGGTTTTAAATGAATGGTATCAGAATTTATTATAATGAAGAAGTCCGGTCGGGTCCAGCCTTGAACGCGCCTTGAAGTCCCTTAGATTAGGAGGCAAGAATTCTGTCCCCTAGACCTAGTTTGGTATTTAAACAGAGTATAACTTATAGCAGTTCACGAAATATATCTATAGAACAAATGGAATAAAACTAAATATTTAATATAATATAAATACATGTTTATTATTTTCATTATTTACAATACACTTTGACCAAGAAATTTGAACCAGCAACATACATATTATGATGTAGGAATATATTTTATTATAATTTATGGGAATGAAGTGTTTCACCTTTAAAAGGCATTATTATAAGTACATTTATCACATTGGTGCATAATGCCTTAGAAAGACGAAACAAGTCATTCCCATAAATTATAATAAAACTTGTATAAAACCAACCAAAGGACCTAATTCTCGCCTCACGCCTTCTATCCTTGTAACGTGATTCCTTATCTTCAGCTTTCTTTAAATCCATTGATAAACATAATAATAAACAGGTTGCAGTACAGCTTAGTACGGACGGCACTACTCCAGAGAAATATATGTCGGCAAAGTTCCGAGCTTGGGTCGGCCTTTATAGGCGACACTTGCAACCTTTCTCTCGCTGTCCTCCGAGACGTCTGCACCAGATGTGGAAGGTTTATCTTCAGTAGTCTCTTCAAAGTATCTCGCAGACTTTGGTTCAGGCAGGGCATCGTCAGATGGATGGTTCACTCTTTTTTTGGAAATGGATTTTAAGTTAGAAGGCATCATTGGTACCTTCCATTCCAACTGCTTGTGAGGATACAGACACGCCACTTTGATACACTTAGAATGCCTGTAGAAGTCTGGACAAACGTGTATGTGTAGGTCCTTGCACTTGCCAGCCTCTGTGCAATAGCCCCGAAGGAATGGTAGGCAGATATCGGCGCCCTCCTTGACCTTAACGTGGAGGTAAGGGCAGGGATCGCGGACGCAGCGACCTTCCAGGAAGAACTTGCATGTTGGCATTTTCTCCGGAACTACTTGGTGAGACAAGTGACAACCGTCTATTTTACAAATGCCCCGAAGGAACTTGGGACAAACAGACACATATTTGGGATTGTGTACGAGGGGACACTTTCCCTCAATATTTCTTTTACAAATACCCAAACGTCTAAATATGGGACAGGTAACATTCAGTTTCCTACGCTTCTTAACCGAATTTACAGATCTATTATCTATCACAAACATATTTCTGGATTTTCTAATATACGTCACACCACTAACTGATATCTTTTTAACATCCTTGGGGCTGAGTAACCCAGTCCTATCAGCAGAATGAACCGACGGTTTCTGCCAAACCTTCTTCAGCACTTTGTTGTTAATGGCATACTTCTCTCCCCGGATGAACACAAACTCCGGGCTTGTCCCCGGGAGTGTGGACCGCCTTATCATGCTTCTGTTTAGTGGTACTCCACTAAACAGAGGCACAGAGGAAGACCCCAAATGTGAACTTAAAGTATTGTTAACTTTATACTTATTAGGGGTTGAGAAACATTTTGATTTTTTAAGATAGCTATTAGAAATTTTAGTTTTGTTTTCGGAGAAAACGGTACTTTTCTTTTCCCAAACTCTGTTAGTGGATGCATTATTTTGTATGTTAACAATTGTTTGCTTATTACAATGGAGATATTTTGGAGTTTGAACTTCTGCAACTGTCGCAGGCGCACTGACCTTCCTAATCAAAGAGTAAGACGGTTTTGTTACTCTTTTAACCCCGGTTGGAGATGGTTTTGCGAGTGGCACTTGATTAGGAGTCTTGATCATGTTTTTAGAGCGAAGCACGTATCTAGAGACCGGTTGAGGATGGTCAGCAGGAGCTTGAGAAACATTGATGACTTTAGGATTAACATGAATTTTTGGTTTGACTTGATTTTCTGCTGGGGACGTCAGATGTTGTGAAACTAACTTCTCTTTTGACAGAGAATGAAGTATTTCAATCCCGATAAAGTTGGGGTTAATATGGAGAGCGCCATTAGCAAAAGCAAAATTACGGTTGATGTGTGGCTTGTTGGCAAAGTTCGGATTAAAATGAACATTATTAAATTTCTTGCCCTCCATATTTTTGTTTCAAAGCAAAAGTAAATATTTTGTTTCCAGATTTACACAGAACACGATCCACGAGCTGGCCGCTGCGATTCTCCCCCCGGAGCAAATCAGTTATTCCGCCGAACACCAATTGCAAGCTCGGGAGTAGTGCCTGGAGATCTGTCCATCTATCGCCGCTGCACCACAGGAGGCTCAGGTGGAAAGAGGGACACTGAAAAACAATGGATTAAATCATTAATAAGAATGAAAACATTTGATTCCTACAAGTTTTATTATTCCTTAGGCATTATCAAATGTTTTCATTTATGTTAACCTCATAGAAAGTTTCAAGCCTCAGCTCCTGCAGACAAGCATCCACTCTGTGCACTAGCTTCTCCAGTTGGCGGCCGCTGGAGAGATCCACTTTCAGTCCGAGGAAGGTGCGGCTCTTCTCCTCGTTGCAGTACACCGCCAAGCAGTCGAAAGTCACCTCCAAGCTATAAATAATAGAACAACCTGTGTTAGCCAAGGCTGGCAGAGACCGGGACACAAGATAATTCAATGCAAATAGGACCGTTAGTAGGATAATTTTTTTTAATAAATATAAAACTACATTTCCTATTTTTACAACACTTTATTTCACTTTTTACAATTTTAAATTTGTATGTCGAAAAAGGTCAGGTCACAACCCAAACATGTCAGTAAAAATACCAAGTGTAGTTTTATTTATTCAAATATGAATCCACAACACAAAGTGAAGGCGAATATAGAAGGATAATATTTTAGTTGCTGTGAAAGTAAGAGCTAATTTGAGCTCTGGAAAGTGGTTACTTAAACTTTCTAATGCTCTTGTAGGGGTGAATTAATTCTTACTTATACACTCATTCATTTAAGACACTACGTTTCAGACTCATCCAAGTGTCCAGCTCCACTATCGGGCGTGGCTAGGTTGTCACTAGACGTGGGACAAGCTGGAGGGCCACGTACCCGAGGGCTACTCCCCTGAACCTAGACCAAGTGATACTTACAATGTAATGTGTATATCCCGATGGAGCTATAATTCAAGCCATGTTGAGATAAATAAACTCATATTAATGGAATAAACAGCATCTTGATCAATAGATAATGATTTTGGAATTCTACAGGGCTTTTAATTAGTAAAAAGCTATTAAAGAAGCCAAATAAATTAACATGTTTTTAATACAAAACACAAGTCTAGGGAAGGATTGTTTGCTCGGTGATTAAAACATCGGAATTATTAATTTACAAATGTTTATATTTGGAAAAGATGTGCATACTTCTCATGTGATTCCAACTGCGATCTCAATTCGGATACAAAGTTATGAATCCAGTGGAACTTGAGGATGACAGTCCGCGAGAGGCTGATGTGAAAGGTGTCCACCTGCTGGAAGGAGGCGATGCTGCCGCAGAGTTCATGCAAACGACATACTAACTCCAAGAACCGCTCATCGGACTCATCTGCAATACAAGAGCAGAGAGCAATGAGCAGAGAGCAACATACGAACATGAAATTAGGAAGTAGCGGTGTTTGCTCTGCGCATGGGCTAAAGAAGAGCTCCATTAACTTACACGGAATATAAACGAATGTTGGCCAGTTCCCCCGCTCGTGGGGAAAGCTTCTCTTGCGCCCCCCGTGCTGCTCGGGGTGGTCCACGTGATCCTCTTTTTGGATTGTGCCAAAAAAAGATGGAAGTGGAAGTCTACAAAATTAAATTAATGTTGTGCTTCAGGAAATAAAGAAGACGATAGTTATTGTTACACTAAAACCATTAAAATTTCTAAACCCTCGTAATGAAATCATAAAAAAATTTTTTTTTAAATAATCACTTGCAAAACCAAAAATTTTAAAAACATGTATACCTCTTTACAATATCCTTTTTAAAATTGTGTTGTTTTACAGATGTTTTATCGGGACTATCTTCTTCAGAACTAGATGAATAATTCGCCACGAGAGATAATCCAGACATATCGCGACATATTATAGGATAAAAATACAAATTTGAACAAAAATGATTTTTTTAATAAATTGAAGCTTCAATTCAGTAACAATACGCCGATTGTTTGAGTTATAATAAGAAGTGTTATTTTTCTACAAACCATGGGAAATTTGGTTAACATAAGAATAAAGCACACATTTATTGCAAAATATTTGACATTTACATCCATAGATATTCCTGTAATACCCAATCCACATGTATGCCAAGACGCTTGTCCCAAATAGTTTTCGAAGCTCTGCCAAACCAAATAATAAATAAACTATCACCTTGCTTACGAAAGGATAGGCAGAGAGATCCGACTCACACTACTCTATCCTGATACACCTCAAGTTTCCTCCACATTCAAACAGCAAGTCATACACGCGCATCGATTTTTATTTTTTCTAACATGGTAAGCCTTTTATTATTAATTATAAAAAATACATCTAAGTTATCCAAAATAAAATAAGCTACTGATTTGTGATTTCAATTAAAGATAAGTCTCTTGATTAACGCCAAGAAATTTTATTGATTTTTTGGAATAATGACTGTTTCGGGTGTGAATATTTGGGAGCGATCAATTTAATGTTGACGCTTTTGTCAGCGAGATTACAAAAATGATATATTTGCTGATCGTAAATAAGACAGTGCGATAAGAAACCGTAGGATTATTTAATTTTGGCCATATACTCGTACATTAAAAAGGTCGGCCATGTTACATGTCGGAAGAATCGACGTGCGTGTATGACTCGCTGAGAGAATGGCTCTCTAGAAATCTAGAGAGCCATTATTTCTGCCTGACAAACGGCGTGATGGTTTGTTGAGGTTGTCATTCATAAATAGAAAAAATCTCAATATAGATCCTTTAGGAACGCCGGATTGAATGATAAGGGAAAGGAAATATCTCATGCAACCTGAACTGCCCGTGACCGCTCCGACAGACATGAGGTTGATCAGTTAATTGCGTTAGCGTCGAAACCATAGGTAATCTGCATTCACTTTATAAAATAGAAGTGATCGAGTCGAGATCGATCAAATGCAGCACACACGTCCAGTAAGGAAAGCAATTATAACAGATTCATTCGCTAATAAAAGATCCAATGTCATACATAGGAAAGCTGTTTCAGTGTAATGGAATGAAAGTGTAAACGAAACACAGAAATGTGCATTTACTTGAAATATATTGCTTATTTGTGGATCTCTGATCTGATATTGCAGAAATTTCTTCTGTCGGTGAAATTTTTTTATATTCAATTAATAAAACAAATCTTTTCAATAACTGAACGTTCGTTCGTATATTTGTAATGATTTGATAAAAAAATAAACCCACGTCATCACAAACGACTTAGTCTGGAATACCAAATATGGATACTCCGGGTACCAAATTACCACACTTTCCCGTTTGTGTAGCTTGCCGACGCTCCGCCCGCGCGCCGCCCGTCTTGAAAGTAAAATATTATAATGATTTCGAGACGGCATTGGCAAGAGTCTGCAGACGACCTTATAAAAAATATATATATAAAAAACAATATTTCTCTATGCCACAATAATTTCATTTCCTTTTTTCTATGTCTTCGACTCTAATTATGCCCTGTTGCCTGAATATGGTTGTGTTTACTGTAATGTCAGAGCGTAAATAATAATGATTATGTTATTTGTAAGTGATAACATTTGGTTTCGTTGTATTATTGGTATATTTTATTTCTTCAACTAAAAAGAAATGGAAGAACAAGGTATGTTTTCACCCATTTTAAAATTTATTTTTTGTAATAGATATTAAATATATATAACGTCTGTTAGTGTTTTATTTAAATAGTATTAATTTGAAGAAATAAAGCCAAGTGGAAAGGCGGGTAGTGGTACAGTGGTAACTTGCAACTTGCAACTGACCTACCTAGCGAATGGCGTGCTGTAGTCTGACCTACTTGTCCCCTGTCCGCAGGCGTGTTGGAGTGCGCCGTGTGCCTCCAAGCGTGCATTCACCCAGCTCAGCTTCCCTGCGGTCACATTTTCTGTTTTCTCTGCGTCAAGGTAATCATGCTTGGGATGTCACATTTGTGACAGCTCCACTATGATCTTACATTTTCAATTTGTCTTTACAAACGGACCAACAACCTAAGAAGGTTTCACATTACTGTCCCAAATTATTAGAAAAAGTAGTGGCCTCTCGAACCACTCTCACCTTAAAGCTAATTCCACTGAAAGTTTAATGACTGAGTTTGTAGGGGGTGGCCAACCGAAGCAAGCGGTGCGCCATGTGCCGGCAGGAGATCCCGTGTGATTTCCTGGAGAACCCCAAGCTGGTGGATGCCTCCTGCGATGAGGATGACACAGCCCCAGAGGGGGAAGGCTTCCAGTGGTTCTATGAGGGGAGGAATGGTATGTTTTTCCTTATTCACCTCGCAGGCTGGACTAATGGAGGTGGCTGCCCAACTTCTGGCATAACAATCCGTATTTCAGGGTGGTGGAAGTACGACGTGCGGACAAACAAAGAGTTGGATGCGGCATTCCAGAGCGGGGTTCGCTGCTGCGAGCTGCTGATCGCCGGCTTCTTGTACATCATCGACTTTGACTCCATGCTGCAGCTGCGGCGCAATGACCCTTCCCGGCGACGTCGCATCAAGCGGGACTCCGCCGTCACCAGCGCCAAGGGGGTGGCGGGCATCAAGAGCGAGAGGGCCAAGCCCGAGCCCCCGCCGCCCGCCAACACGCCCAGCGGCGCCAGCTCCCCGCGCCTCGCCCGCTCCCTGGACCACACCATCCGCCAGATCTGCTCTCTCACTCTGCAGGACGTGGTCGGGCTGGTGGCCGAGAGGAGGAGCTCTCGCAGCCAACTGGAAGATTCTCACCCACCAGAAGACGAATGAAGGAATCCTTTTATCAGTTGACATGTGGTTGTCGTTGGGAAACAACACGAACAATGTTAATGGGCTGCCAGGATAGGGTGATCCCAAAAGTAAGAAGACATTTCACCAGAGTTCCTCTAGCCTCGAGTGTGTGTATAAAAACAGGCCACCTAGATAGGGTGAAGGTGTCCGTGGTTTGATGCCATGTATCCTACACATCACAATGACGAGAGGATACTGGCGACTCAACCATATTTCCTGAAGTAATGTGAAGTTGCAATATTCTCGTCTAATAGGGAATACAGGAATTTATTTATAGTTTCTTGAACAAGGAGGTAGAATCGTTATTGAGTATTTATATTGATGAAAAAGTCAGTTCTCTAGAAGATTCATTATATTATATTATATGGGAGTACAGAATTAGATGTACGACATCCGGCTACACACAATATTGTTTTCTAGTGACAGTGAAATTGTAAAAAGAGTTTGGAGATTGGACCTGACCTGAAATCTGTCAGAGGAGTTCACCGAGCCAAGTGTGATTGTTGTGTTGGCTACCTATAAAGGTAGCAAGGCTAACAATACAACATCTTACAGTCACGAAGGAAGCTGGCGGGGGAGAGGAGGAAGCCCATGTGGCTCGGGGCAGTTTGCAATTTAATTTCTTTATTTACGATAGGTATAGGATATTTATTTTATTTTACGGTTCCCAACAATACTGTAATTTAGCCTTAGAATAAATTTTATTTTGAATTTTCGTGTTTTATTATTGAGACTTGCATGTACTTGGAATGTCCCGGCCCAGAATGACCAGTGATTGACCTAGGCCCTGCGCGTTTCGCACTACTTTATCCTGGCACACCTCTGGCTTCTAACATGTCTTGTGATCCTTTCATAATACTTTCTACCGCTCTACATTCCTTTCTGATATCAGCATTTGAAATTCTATCATACATCATTCTACCACACGTTCGACTAAGTTATCATCTCTACCCATTTATTGTGCTTTAATCCTTCTGCCAGTTCCACAGAGATGGGTTGGAATCAGAACTCCATTGTAAAAGGCCATTTTCACTATCATTGATAAATGCTTGTTTCAAAAAACTTTTAAAGCTCCATTCACTTTGTTAACTGCACCAAACTTTCTTTTGAAATCACTGTCCATTCGCCCTCATCATCTTCTGTGAACATGCTACCTAGACACACAAATTTAGTAACCTACGCTAAGTTTTCCTTTCCTTTTTATACTTATATTGCAAACATTCATTAAATGGTTGCCTTGCACATCTCTGCAGTCTCGGGACTTGTAATCACTCTGCTGGCTAACTGGCCGGTGCGGTAGGTAAGGTGAAATGATCTACGCGGATAACAATGTGTAGTAATTTATTATCTTATCTTTTAATATCCGTCAGTGGATCGTAAGTTCAGAGCGGGGAGGGGTGGTGCTTCTCCTTGTGCCTCTTGAGCTGGTACATGGTGGTGGTGAGGTAGTCGCACTTGCTGCAGGCGAAGGGCTTCTCGCCCGTGTGGATGCGGCGGTGCTCGCGCACGTGCGTGGCCTGCGTGCTGGCGTAGGGGCACAGGTCGCACTTGTAGGGGCGCTCGCCCGAGTGCGTGCGCATGTGGCTGGCCAGGTGGCTGCCCTGCGCGCAGCTGTACTCGCACTGCCCGCACTTGTAGGGCCGCTCGCCCGTGTGCACGCGCAGGTGCGTCTTGAGGTGGCGCCGCCAGCGGCTGCGGTAGTCGCACAGGTGGCACGCAAACGGCTTCTCCGTGGAGTGCGAGCGCTTGTGCTCCTTGAGCGCGCTGGAGAAGGTGCCGGCGTAGTCGCAGCCCGCGTGGTCGCACCGGTAGGGCCGCTCGCCCGTGTGCACGCGGAAGTGGGCCGTGAGCTGGCCTGCCACGCGGCAGCGGAAGGGGCAGCCTTCGTGCGGGCAGGCTACGGGGCGCACCCCCGAGTGCGTGCGGCGGTGCATCTTGAGGTGGTAGGCGCGCCGGAAGGGCTGCTGGCACTCCTCGCACACGTGTGGCTTGAGGCCCTGGTGCACCAGGCGGTGGTCCTGCAGGTGCACCAGCTGCGCGCTGGTGTAGGGGCACAGCTCGCAGGCGAAGGGCCGCTCGCCTGAGTGCGTGCGCTTGTGGGTGCGCAGGTTGTTGAGGTGCGTAGTTTCGTAGTCGCACACGTCGCAATAGTGGACTTTCCTGCGACCTTGAGGTTTACTTCTGTTTCCTTTTTTCTTCTCTTTCTGTACTTTGTGGCACTTAGGGGGGGGGGGCTCTACCGCCTCCTCTTCGCTGAGGACTTCTTCCTTGATGGTGCATGCTCCGTCTTCGTAATCAATTTGTTCTTCCTTGATGACGGGGATATCGAGGTTGGAACTGTTTTCTATCTCGCCCCCTTGGTCCATTATTATTGGCGTATGTTTACTTGACTATATTAAGAGTGTGTGAGGGTCATAATATCTGAAATTTAGAGAATTGATTAATAACAAATATTAGGTAGATACAGTGCACTTATATTTAAATGGGATTGATGCGGCGCGAGCTATCCGCCGCTAACAAAGAAGCGCACGTGAACATTTGCACTTCTTTATTATCACGACAAAGAACCATTTTTTGACACAACTTGTGACAGGGGGCAAAAAGTGGATAATTTATGAAAATGTACGGCTTAAAAACAATGACTTTCGCAAAATCAAAACACCCATTCCGACAGCAATTTCAAAATGAACACTAAAAAGGTTACTTTGTGCGTATGATAGGATATTCGAGGTATCATTCACTGGGAGTTATTAAAACCGGGTGAAATAATAATTGGGCAATTGGAGAGACTTAACTAGAAGCTGAAAGAAAAACACCTAAATATAGTCAACCAAAGTGGAGTAATACTGCATCAAGACCTAAAGTGGGAAGTTATACCTCATCCTCCATATTCACCAAACCTCGCTCCATCTGACTATCATCTATCTCGGTCTATGGAGAACTCCTTGAAAGATAAAAAAATTCCAAAATGTGCTCGATATTGAAAATGACCTCAGCCGATCTTTTAATTTAAAACAAAAAAATGTATTATATATAAAAGGGGTATTGAAAATTTACAAAATACGAAGTTGGTTTGATAAGTCAGTAACTTTTTGAATAAAATATATATTTTTCGGAAAATAAGCATTTTACTTTTCAACGTGGTCTCCTTTTAGTTTGATACATTTTGTCCAGTTTTTCCAATTTTTTTTCCTTCCAAAAAATATGTTTTCTCAAGGCCCTCAAAACAGGCGTTTGTTTCAATAATGACCTCTTCATTCGACCCAAATCTCTTACCGCCCAGCCATTTCTTCAAGTTTGGAAACAGGAAATAGTCACAGGGGGCTAAATCTGGAGAATATGCCGGATGGGGTAGCAGTGCGTAGCCCAATTTATAATTTTTGGCATGGCGACTACACACGTGTGCACCCGTGCATTGTCTTGATGGAAGAGCACTTTTTATTCGTCAAATGCAGTCATTTCTTCTTCAAATCAATATCGAATCAGTCCAAAAGCTCTGAATAATATTCGCCGGTGATCGTTTTACCCTTTTCAAGGTAATCAATGTGAATGACATCGCGTGCATCCCAAAAAACTGTGGCAATGACCTTGTTGGCCGACAGACCCACCTCGGCCTTCTTTGGTGCACGTTCACCCGGAGAAACCCACTGTCTCGATTGTTCCGGTCTCTGGTGTAGTGTGATGGATACATGTGTCCTCTACGGTAACAAATCAGTGTGAGCAATCGCGCCATCCATCGTGCATATAGCTTTTTCATGTCCAAATATTTATGTAAAATATGATGTACCCTCTCAGTTAGATGCCTGCAGCCTCAGCCATTCTCCGATCGTCCAATATTATTCCATGGATTTTATCGATGACGTCACTTGTGTTGGTACGACCACAACGGAACTCAGTAAACCACTTCCTAACCATTGAAATTGATGATGTAGAGTCCCCATAGTATTTATCAAACTTTTCCTTGGTTTCGATGTTTTTTTTTATGAAATTTTCATATGAAGCATTCACTTTGTGGTTAGACATTTAAATTTTTTATTATTATTTGTATTTAAAATAAAATAAAACACTGTAATTTGTTTTTCACCACTATGCGGTTATTTTAATTGCCGATTAGTTTTGCTTGTACCCAAGCTTCCTCAGGGCTTCGTAATAACATTATTATATTATCTGTTATTACGAAGCCCCGAGGAAGCTTGGGTACAAGCGAAACTAGGCGGCAATTAAAATAACCGCATAGTGGCGAAAAACAAAGTACAGTGTTTTATTTTATTTTATTTTAAATACAAATTTCAAAAAATAATGGTTAATCAGCACACGAAATTCACATTTTTCCTACAATTCAGGTTGTTTGCTTTCAATGGCTGTCAAATACAAACAAAATGGCGCAGCCTTCTCAAAATTGTACAGTAGTCTATTCATAGATGGCAGTTGATGGGAGCAGTGTTGCATTTAAAGTTACTGTGCGGGGAAATTCAAAAAGTCACTGACTTATCAAACCACCCTCGCAGATGGGAAAATGCCATCAATAATGATGGCATTTTGTAATTTAGGCAAAATAGAATGTAATGCAACACATATTTGATTAGTTTATCTTCATTGAGAATCGTTTTGATAACATTATTTCAGTGCTATCTAAATTCTTATTAAATGTTTTATTCCGAAATCATTGTTATTTTTTTATCAATCTCCGATGCGACAAAACAGAAAACAATTCACAATCACCATGTTTCAACTGAATGGGCATCATCTTACCGGAGAACTGGACGCTACTGCTGGTTCCTGTTCCGCATCCACAGAGCACCCGCCAGGGCAGCAACTGCACCTAGAATCCCAAGTGCGGTGTTATAGTCGGGAGGGGGTTCTTGTTCCACCACCGGGCAGGTTGTCGCCGTGTCTAGCAAGATGTCTTTCAGAATGCAAGGGTCGGAAGGGTAATTTTTCTGTATGCGTCTGAGAATGCCATCAATTCTCTTGACGGCGCCCTGGAGTTGGTTGGAGGAGAGTTTCTCCAGCAAATTAAGCCTATTGTCCCAGAAGAAGGGAATCTCTCCACTGTTGATATATTTCCGCAGCTGTTGGAGCATGTGCAGGAACAGGAAACTTAGTCTGTTCTTCCAGAAATCGACGGGCTGGTTGTCGCATTCCCATAAGAAGAGAGTGTTTATGAAATAGCTTTTGATGTAAGGCATTTCGTGTTTGTCCCTCAGCTGCTTCAGGAGCCTTATGATCTGTTTCATGCTATTTTTGCTCTGCAGCAGTTCGTATTCCTGCAGGGGCAGCACCATCCTCCAGCACTTATGGCGTATGTCATTGCCATCATTAATTGGTTTAGCTATGACAAACCATTCTTTGGACGAGTATTTGACAACTTTTTTCTTCTTCACTATAGGCGGCCACTCGGGTTCCTGGAAGATGAAGTTGGGGACCAAGTCCACATCGAACTTGATTCCCTCGTTGGACACCTTCTCCACGGTAATGGTGAAAGCGGGATTGGCCTTCTTCATGCGCAGGCGGTACTGATTGTGGCCGCAAGAGAGCAGCGGCTGTCCGTTCGCGCTCTGTTGAAGACTGTTGAAGGTCTTATTGATAACGCTTTCAAACCATTCCCGAAATTTATTCTGCAGAAGAAACTGCTTACTATCCAGCCACTTCTCCATGGACTTGTACTTGCTCCAGTTCGGCTTCTGCCTCAGGGCGTCTAGCCCCTCGGTCTTGAGCTGCACATAACCCGGGTAGGGGCTGTTGAGGATGCTAGTGGGAATCTCCAACTTCATGCATATCATCATGTCAAACTCATCCGCCTTGCGAATCCGCACGTTGTTCGCGTAACTCCCAGAGAATTTTGTTCCCTTGTATAGAGTCAAAATTGGATCAGTTTGGTAAAGCTTCTTCCTGAACTCGTCGAAGAACTCGCGATGGGCATCCACGAACTCCCTTTTGCTGAGCTTGTCAAGCGCCAGCTTCTTGCCGATCTCCTCCAGCACTGGATCCAGGAGCTTGTAACTATTTTTATCAGCGAGATCCATTCTGTCCGCTTGTAGAGAGAGAACAAAGTAAGAATACTTTGAAGAAGTAAAAAAGCCATTGCGAAGACTCAGAGGAAGTGCTTCAACTCTCTCCATTGTAACTCAACATAGTTGAATAAAAGGAAAATATAAATATAGAAATAGAATTATTATTGTAACATTCTAGTAGTTGGATGAAGAAAGCTAGAGTAATGGCATAATAGTCACTCCTGCCTGCCCTTGCGGTGAAACAGCCTGGTGGTCAATATAACGAGTTCATATCCTTCTCCTGATGATGGTGTAAAACCTTTAAAACATGTCGTGAAAGCTGTTCTCCTAGGTACGACCTACTTGGATGAAAACGTCTGCTTTCTACAAGTTTTATTGTATTTTATGTGAATGACACATTTCAAACATTTGATAATGCCCTAGACAGGCGAAACATGTAATTCCTGTACTGTTTCCCATCAGCATCACTAGAGGCAGGTTGGAAGACTTGAAATAAGTTTTTTTAGTTTTGGATAAGAATTACAATAAAATAAATTAAAAATGAGTTTCCACGGTTTCCAGTTAAGCTTGTGAATTAATCTTATCTGTGCAGCTATGCCCGTAATATCAGCCACTTGACATTTTCAGCACTGAGCAGATAAACTTGGAATGCCTGCATTTATCTTCCAAATATATGAGAAATGATTGATTAGCATATACGGTTCAAAGTCCAGGAAGAGCGAAATAACAGCGGTAGCTAACTTAACAAGCTTAATCTTAAGAAATCCTTGAATCAGTGAAATTGAGAGAGATGTTATCAATAATCAGGTTTTACACCTTCATCACCGGGAGAACCAGGTATGTGCGAGTTAAAGTTAGGCAGAGTTAATGTTCTACCAGGGACAGAACATTAACCAGTTGACCCAGTGTACTCGTACATTGTAATATTACGCATAATTTAACAGTGAGGAACTAAAGTAATAAAGCTGCAAATGCAGTTTGCTGCATAAAAAGGGTTAACGAGAAATTTAGCAAAGGAAGTGACCAGCTCACTCATCTCACTCAAACAATGCAAAGGGTGTAACAGATTGGAGCGCGCACATGCCTTATTTTATTTTAACGGGCAAAGCAAATCTTTACAAATGGAACTGTTACAACCAGCTAAAAACACAATTATAGGAATAGTTGGGACAACATGTGTGATGTGTGAGGTTCACAAACAGGGTGTAAGGAGGAAGTAGGCTATTGATAATATTTTCTAATTTGTTATGTAGCTATAAAGCTGTTCTAGAAAAAATAAAGAATTATATATAATATAGAGTTGTCGGGGTTAAATGCATAACCCAGATAAGCATATTTCATGATGAAATATATGACACGAATAACCGAAAAACGCCTGACTCAGGACCTACTTATCAAAACTGATGATTCGAAGGCCCAGATTTATTCAGTTTGGTCATTAGGTCACTAGAGCAGGGCATCGGGTACAAAGCATATAAAAGCGGTACTTCCGACTACCCAATACGAGTCAACATTAATAAGTCTACGCCACGAGGGATATCGGACTCCCTCCCGCGCCGACCTACGAAGCCACGCTACTACAGTATTCCTTCTTGCGACTTCTAACCGACACAAGTCTATGCCGTCTGTCTACACTGTCTACACTGCTACGCCACGTAACTTCCGACGAGTCTTCACTCCAGCCGACCGACGCTACTGCCCAATTAGCCATCAGCCCCAGCTGTTATCGACATCCAGACATCCATCACGAGTACATAAAACGTGGAAACATCCACCGTCTTTCAACTGTCACCACATACCCCAAAGTGGTGACCCCGACGACGGCCTGTCACCCCCAAAGAGTTTTACATCATTCACGAATAATTCATACTCTGTTGGTCCCGATTCTTCTTTAAAGGCTGTTTTGTGTTCTTCATGTATCCGCTGTACTTTCTATTTAACCTATCTTTAAGTACAAATACTTTTCCTGATCCCTGGGAAGTTTCCAGGATCAGTCCTATCTTCAAGGGTGGCGCAAGTCGGTTCTGAAAGTGGTTCTGTGATAAGGAGTCCGCACGAAGTCAGAATTCCTCATTACGTTGAAGAGAGTTTAGAGAAAAATTCAGATTTATCTCTACATGAGGGATAATGGGACCAATTCTCTGCAGCTTCAAAGAGACAGGTTTCTCATAATCCATTTCTTTAGATTAATCAGCGGATATTTTGAGAACTCAACCGTTAGAGGGTGTGGGTCTTTTTGTTCACAACAGGTATCTCTGACGGTGCCAGTATTGATGCTTTTTTCTGCCGGCAGCAAGAACCAACCTGCCTCCGTTAATGCCGGAGGGAAGAGCAATCAATCTGCCAAACATGATCACCTCAGAAATCGACAACTTTAGAAAGTCAAGCAATCTCTCGTGCGTTCTGGTCCATTTTACCTGTCCTCGGGCACCTGCCTTAACAGAACAAATGGTTCTATTATAATGGTTGTATACAAGCGCAGTGTGAATGGTGAAAGGTGCCGAGGACTGCCGAGAAAACATGGCGCCACGTTAGATGTTGGAAAAATTGATTAGTGCGCGTGTTACGATTTATGAATGTAGAGGAACTCTAGAGGTATGTCATCCTCTCTGCCTACCTCTATGGGATACGGCGTAGTTAGTTAAACTAAACTAAAAGATCTTGGTTCAAGAAACAACCAGAAAAGTAATCATCCCACTTGTACACACATCTTCTTTGATGAACTTTATTTTATGAATACACATTTGGCTTGCCCTAGACTGCGCTGGACATTTATTCGACTAAATATTTTGTAACTTTCAAGTGCATCTTTATTTATTTATTTATACATTATACATAAATGAGACATTAGAAACGATAAAACATTTAGGCCACTCATTTGGACACAAAACGGTATTACAAAGACAAAATAAAACAAAACAACATGAGACCAAAAAAATCATACATATCAGAAGGAATCCAAATATGTCGACGTCAGTGAGGCAGTACTCTTTCCAGAATTTGCAATATTTTTTTTATGAATACTGCCTCACTGACACTGAAAATGTCCAAATCCGAGATGATTAGATTCAGCGTCCGAATTGCTCTTCCTACTGGCATCACCGAAGGCAGGTTGGTTCTGCGTGAAGGAGTAAAGAACAATTGATGTCGGCGTTGTCACAGGTAGTTATCAGGAACAAAAAGACCTACTTGCTCCAGAACATAGGGGTTCTCAATAGAGCCCCGAATCAGTTTGAGAAATGCCCGTACTCTCTCATGTAGAGGGCTCTCAAGAATTTCTTTTGAACCCTCTCCAACAGGAGAGAATACTGAGCCTCATGAGGACTCCATATCACGAAAATTACAATAGAACCATTCTTTTCTCATCCATTTGTTCTATTAAGGCAGGTGCCCGAGGACAGGTAAAATACCAGAAACGCACGAGAGATTGCTTGACTTTATCACCTCTTGGAGTCATTAGTTGGGACCTTTGTGGATGGGGGATGGTGCAAGAGAGTTGAGGAAGTGGCGGTCCATTCTTTCTTTCTTTCTTGTTAGTTAGTTGTAACCATTAAAATAATAAATTATTTATCGCATTGCCCGGTCAATATGAATACTGCTATTATTTCTCTGGGCACTGCACTTTCATGTCGCTTGCACTTTGCGTTGTATTGACTTAAGTTGATTTAGAATTCCGTGTTTTGTGCCTAATTTATAAAGATTGGCATCTGTTGGCATTATTTCAACTACAAATCAATACAACGCGGCGTGGCGAGGACAGAGCCCCGCAAACAACTGAAAACAATGGGGAACTCGTCATCACGCTAGCGTAAATGCAGTGCCCAGAGAAATAATAGCAGTGTTTATAATGCCCGGGCACTGTGATGTGTTGAACTGCCCAATATTTACTCGTACAATGACCAAACATTATGAATACTGCCCTGAATAAGTAACATATATTTCATGCAAAGTGTTGCGCCTCTTGATGATCTGTCTATCCTGATCATGTTCTTTTCCTTACTCTCTGTAGAACATTGTAGTTTCACAATGCTTTCCTGCACTTTTTATGAGCTTGTTCCAGACTATACATGACCTTCCTCAATGTAACAATTTTAACAAACAAAAAAAGGTTATACAATTTATTTAAACATATAATGTACAAAATGAAAGGGAGTAAGTCTAAAAGTAGGGGTAATTTTTATTTCATTAGGATTGTAGGACAATGCGAACAGAACACGAACAAAAATTGGACTTGAAGTTCCATTTATTTGGCTGTTAATCTTTTTTTTTAATCTGCCCATCGTGCCAGAGTGGCAACAGCTATGACTACCACATCCAAGGTCGCAAGTTCCATTCCCGGCGAGGACAGTAAGAAAAATATAATTCTCATGTTATCTTTGGTCTGGTAGAATTCACATGACAATAAACTAGCTACCTATCGCATGTCATGAGAATCAATAGCTAAAAATTTGTATACACCAATGGGGTCTTTTCAACTAACTAACTAACTAACCATCACGACGTCTCCCCGGAGGGATCTCTCGCTTCCTCTACATTCATACATCTTGTCATGCACGCATGTCGATTTCTCCAACTCCTCACGTGACCGACATTTAATATTTGATTGATTTGATCGCGCCACGTTTTCCACTGTCCGTCGACAAACCAGTCTGTCGATGCCAGGGAGCCTGGCGAAACCAAAAGAGAAGAAATAAAAACAAAAGTGGAAGTAGTTAAAAAACATTGTTTTATTTAATTATTATTTAAAATGAACTTCCCTCAAGAGATTTCAGTAAACTCATTTGATTATCTTATAAAAAGTTAGTTAGTTAAGTAAATATATTTGTCTTAACTTTAGATCAAACACCACGATATTCAGCATTAAAAAAGTTTGCATTTTACTTGTGAATTATTTCACAGGTTTATACCCATCTTAACAACATTGATTTAAGACAAATTATTAGACTGTCTTTGTAAAAATTCAGCATAAGTCATATTGAGTATGTATACATTAAAAATAAAAACAGAAAACACGAATATTCACTGTAATATATACGAAATTTAAGCGAGTTGTGTGACCACGTTGCAACGTTTTTGTTTTGATATGAAATGTCTGAATTGTGACGTCATACACCGCTAACCAATCAGAAGAGTTTAAAATTTTGGATATTTTTAAACATAAAAATAAATTATGTATGAAAACATGAATTTTATGAATTAAAAAAAAATACTATTAAAATCAGAAAAAAAGGTTCTACATATTCTATATAAATTGAAACATACCCCTCCTTAGTGCAAAGACTCGATTGAATTCAACATTAAGCACCCACAGTAAGTGGTATCCCAAGAATCAGCAAAGATTTAGACTTGCTGGACTTCATTAAGAATCTCTACCGGTATTAAACTGCGGAGATTAGACGTGGAAATAGTACAGACAGAGGAGTTCCACAAGGCTGCGTTTTGTCACCTCTATTGTTTAACTTGTATTCCAATCCAGTCTTCTAATGTACTGAAAACTCCAGCCTGGGAGTGAAGGTTAATAACATCAGGTATGCTGATGATACAGTTATTATAAAGAACCCCTTAATAAAATGTATATAGCTGGAGAGGATCTGGGTTTGAAAATCAATGTTAAGACCAAAAGGATGACGTTTGGGTGACTTAATTATTCTGCATCCACTCTGCAACTGAATGGCGCGAATGTCGAAATGGTTGACCAATTTAAATACCTTGGGAGCATTATTACTAAAGCGCTTGACCCGGATATTGAAATAAAATGCAGAATTGAAGTGGCACGAGCTGTATTTAATAAAATGAGAACCTACTTTTGCAACGATAATCTTAACCTGAAACTCTGACAAAGAATGATTAAATGTTATATACGATCTGTTCTACTATATGGCTGTGAAACTTGAACTCTAAAAGTGAATGTAATGAACCGGTTGGAGATATTTGAGATGTGGATATACTGCAGAATGCTCCGTATACCGTGGACCGATAGGGTCGGTAATGTAGACGTACTACAGAAAGCCAGAGCCAATATAGAGCTGTTATCGAGTGTGAAAGTTAGAAAGGTCTCATATTTGGGTCATGTGTTGAGGGGAGAAAAATACCACCTCCTTCAACTGATATTAATGGGTAAAATAGAGGGACGTCGGGGAGATGGTAGAAGGCAGTTGTCCTGGCTGCGGAACATAAAAGAATGGACAGGAATGACCAGTGCAGTGATGGCAAACGTTGGGGAGATCTGACATGGCACCGGAAGAAGAAGAAGGAAACCAATCCCTAGGATTGAAACTAAAATAAAAACGTTCAATTTTAAAATTTCAATGTTTCTATTATATTTCTAATACAAATAAACTATCCAAAATGCTTAGATAGCAGTGCACAAGGGTGTTCTTGTCCTGACCCTTACGTGAGGTGAAGCAAGGAACTGGCAAAAAAAAGAATGAAAGTAGAATAAATGCAAATATAAGAAGTGAATGCAGTGCGAATGAAAGTGTTATAAACGAAATAATGAAAGGATCATTAAGATGGTTTGTTTGGTAAAAATAGTATATGTTAACGGCATAAACGGAACTAGAAATAGAAAAATGTTGAGGAAGCGAGAGAAGTATGTTAGGAAGGTACAGGGAAGACGGCGAGATGGTTTGTTAGTTATTTCATTACAAATAACCTTTAAATTTTAGAAATAAACATTAAAAAGACGTTTTTTAAAAGTTATTCAAATGTGAAACCGCAACACAAAGTGGTGGCGGATATACAAGAAATACGTTTCTAATTGTAAGAGAAATAGCGTTTCCATAGGTGAGCCACACTATCACAAAAAGGTCCATCTCCGATTTACTATGAACTGAAGGAATTAGTTAGCTTGTGTTCAAAATTACAAAAGCAAATTAAAAGAATATTTTGATATTTCGAATCGGGAATGTTACGTACCAAATGCAGTATGTATTGTCAAAAGTCAATACAATAATTTTGCGTTTGTTGTTAATCACCAGTTATAAGCTTCTTCGGACAGATCATGCATGAAAAACAATAACAATCGTGTTATAATGTGTCCACTGTATTGAAAATGAATATCTATATCTTATATATAAAACAATATGTAAAAAAATATCAACATAATTTAACTGGAAAAATGTACAAATGTCAGCAAAATCAAAGAGTGCAGGGAAGAGAATAGAGTAGAGACAAGGCCGATGCTGTCTTGAAAGTGTTTACCTGGCCGTAAACACATAGACAATATTTGCAACATGGAGCTTTTCTGGGCCGTTAGTATGAGAGTCGTGCCGTGATCTTGATATAGCCATGTTTCATGGCATAATAGGTGAGATTGTACTGGACAAATTTTACATGACCGAAAATACGTTTTCTCTCTGGAGGCTTGTTTGATCTTAGTTAAGTTTAATTTTAATTAGTGATAAGGCTCTGAAAGATAATTTAAAAACAATAATAGTGTTTAAGGAAGTGAATTGACAATTTGGTGATAATAACAAAATAGCGTTCTGCCCCGGTATCGCAATTCAGTTAGGTACTACCGGGCCGAATTTTCGTGAGTGGCCACACTTTGGGAGGGGATGACCTAACCCCTCACCCTGCGGAGCAGGCTCGGAGGGCTGCATTTTAGCGACGCTCGAGAGAAAAAAATCAGACTTCAGAGGAGGCGGACGTGCGGCTTCCCAGCGCCCGCTGGCCGCGGCGCGCTGGCCAGAGGCCATTCCCGCCTCGCACGTCCCTCTTGGCGCGGACGCCATTAGCGGCCGACTCGCCACCACGCTGGCTTCGCAGATCACCGTCCTCGTGCTAACCAGCCACGCCAGCTAATCACCATTGGGGCGTGATGCTGGCCACCGCTGTCGCTGTGAAGAAGACCCGTGCCCTCCGCGGTCCATCATCCGCGTGATGCTTCTGTGCCATGCAGCCTCCGGCAATCCTCACGCTGGCCACGACAGCGTCAGCGTCGGTCCTCGCCGCAGATCAAGTGGTGTTATTCAGTGACGGAGTAGTTTTAAGTCGTTGGCCAACGAATAGCAATTAAGTCATCTTTAGTTCATAAGTAATCTTGTTTCTTTCTTTTGTTATATTGTATGTTTGTGTGTTTAAATATATAATTTTAAATAGTAAATATTGGTTTCAATCTCGGGTCTATTAAGCTTTTCTTTCTTATCTGATCTGATGATATCACTATACCTCCCGGAGCAATCTCAATTAACATAATAATAATGATTACATTAGCGAATAAACACTGGGCAATACGTTGTGAGAAATTGCTTCGAGATCGGGAGTGGAGCACGAGTAATCTTCATGTTTCACCCCGTGTCGATAGCATCTTCGTAACAATCTCGTATTTTATTTCGATTATAAATGTGAAATTTGCATAAAATAGGACTACGGTTGATATAGCCATGTTTCATGGCATACTAGGTGAGATTGCACTAGACAAATTTTACATGGCAGAAAATACGTTTTCTCTCTGGAGGCTTGTTTGATCTTAGTTAATTTTAATTTTAATTAGTGATAAGACTATGAAAAACAATAATAGTGGATAGGAAAAACAATAATAGTGTACGTGTCAATTTTCGTGAGTGGCAACACTTTGGGGGGGCGTCATCTCAACCTCCCACCCTGCGAATTGGATCTCGGAGAGCTCTCGAGCAGCGAGTAGTCGTCAGTCACCGCCCTTTGGTGGAAGGAACATCTCTCCCCGGCCGAACGCGCGCCGGGGAGATATTCTGAAAAGATTGCGAAAGTGAGATACCGAACTTCGGTGGAGATAATCCGAAGAAAAATATCGCGATAGACGTGCCGCATGGTGCCGGCTGCGTCAGCTTATAATCATTGGGGCCTGATGCTGGCCACGGCTGTCTCAGCGAAGGAGACCAGACCGCCTCGCTTCCTCGCTCTTCCTCGAACGTCCCTCGTGGTGCGGACGCTATGTGCTGGCTAGCTCACCGACTTTGCAGATCGTCGTTAGTGCTGTTTCAGTGACGGATTAGTTTAAGTCGTTGGCCAACGGATAGCACATAAGTCCTCTTTAGTTCATAAATAATCTTGTTTCTCTCTTTTTGTGTTATAAGCTTGTGTCATTAAATGCAATTGTAAATTGTAAATATTGGTTTCAATCTCATATCACTAGACATCCCGGAGCATCTCAGAGATCACATAATGATGTTACATTAGCGAATCACATGGGCAACACGTTGGGAGGAGTTGTTTCGAGATCGGGAATGAGATACGAGTTCATTCTTCTTTTTCACCCCTTGGCACCCAACAGACTCCTAACAAATGGCGTCCAACGTCGTGGGGCATGACACAGACTCCTAACATGTTTACTTTATGAAAGTATTTACTAGTAATATATTGAACGCACATTGAATTGTATTGATATAGCCATGTTTCATGGCATACAAATAAAATCAATATTTGTAATTACGGCCTAGTTAACAGTGATTTCGAGACGGCATTGGTAATTACTTTGAAGATGGCATTGTCTGACTAGTCTAAAGTCTGGCTACGACCAAACTCATGCCAAATTGAACGCCCTTGAGACGATTAAATAAATAAAAATGGCCTTCAGCAAACAAATAAACTCCAGTCTGCATTCAATGCAGCAGCAAGACTGATAAGGGGTGTGCCAAAGAGTTGTCACATAACACAGCATCTTAAGGAGCTCCACTGGCTGAAATGTTCAGAAAGGATACAATACAAGCTCTGCTGGACAGTCTATAAGGCGTTGCATGGAATGGCACCAGCTTATATATCTGAACTCTGCATCAACGAGAACCTGAATGCTAGACAGTCTACATTGCGATCAGCTAAGTCTTCTGCAATCGGTAGATTGACTGTGCCAAAACGCTGTCCAAGCACAAACTTTGGCGACCGAGCCTTCGCGGTAGCCGGCCCTTCAGCCTGGAACAGTCTTCCAGCAGACCTTAAGTGCATTGAGAATCAATCAGAGTTTAGATCGAGACTCAAAACGCACCTTTTCAAATTATCATTTCCTGACAGGAAGGGCTGATCGACTTCGTCAGGTGCAGCCCTCATACTAAATATGTTTATATATATTTTTTATCATTATTATTATTATTATTATCTAGTTGATAAAACGGAGCATCTTCTACAGCGCCCTTGAGATGAGTAATTCATAAAAATGGCGCTTTATAAATTATCCAATTTATTATTATTATTCTATAAATCATTCCATTTATATTATTATTATTACGATGTTGTTAGGTGAGGGAGGCAAACGAGAAGATACTTGTATGCAAATGTGAGAAAAACGGATACATCCAGTCTTCCTTTCATTGTATTGCACGGCCAACCCCACGGTAGATGACCCCATCAAAGAGATGAACCTCAACTAGGAGTCGACCTTGCAGGAGGCTAATTCCTCTTAAGAAACAGGCCACAAAGCCTACACTAAGAAGAATATATTTTTATGTAAACATCGGCAAGCGAGAAATTGAAGGGTCCTTTTAAACTCTGCCATCGCTTACTCCTTTCAGCTCGGTGGTTGTGACGTACATTTGCGCATATTTAAGTGTTCAATGTTCAACTTGAAGTCGTTTGAGATGGGTATTCGTGCATTGTTCGCCGAATCGCTCATACTAAGTTATCCACCGAAAATATATTATTCCTCTACACGGCGGTTCATTCAACTCGTCATCCTATATGCGGCCCCCGTCGTCATAAATACATCCAAACACTAATATCACAGACTAGGGTCGTTCGATTCTCTACACCGTAAACCCAACCCCATAGAATCGAACGCAATACACTACATACACGAAAAACAATCACCGTGCTTATAAAACAATCACTGAGAAGGAGTAAATGATGGGTTCAGAGTCTCGCTTCAATAAGCCATTTGATCCAAGAACCCGTTTTTAAGTCTTTGAGCTATCGTATTTTGAGGAATTTGAGTTGTGGTATTATAGAAGGAAATTAGAAACTTCCCGAAGAGACCACATAACTTCTCAGCAAATTGTCACTCAATACCCCCATGTCTCGCACGAGACACACCGCGAGCCAAGTTTTCCACCTTCCTGTTTATCGCACAAACTACGCTCTGAGCGCGGCACTGTATCGAATCTGTGATATCTACAACAAGCATTTTGGAGACATTGACGTCTTTCATTTGAGCGAGCGAAATTTTAAAAAAGTGATCGGAGCAACATTTCGGCGCGGATGTGACCACGATGTAACGTGATATTATAATTATTTGTGAAATGTATACTTATATCTGTATACGAATCCTGGATTTTCACCTGTGGGTGGTTAATTTAAATTTTTAATTGTATCTCAATAGAGACGAAGAAACAAACTGGAAACTGAATATGGATGATCAAGGCGTTTACAGGACCCACGACCTGTCATTGGTTGGGTTAAGCGCACGCTCCATGTAATTACAACATTCCCCATTCCACCATTGTTATTATGATCATGTATGATACATTTTTGGAAGTTGTATATATACTCCAAATCCATACATATCTTCACGTGGCAGTTCCAGTTAGCCATCTATGTAGATTTGATTGTACTAATTAATTTTTTAAGATTAATCTATACAATCCATCCACTAACGCCATCTATGAAGAATGATTGTTTAGCATTTAGCAAACTACTTTCTTAACACAATGCGAAGAGGCTACCGCCTCCTAGCGCACTGTTAGAAGTCGCCTGGAGTATCCACTCCTATTTTATTTGCCAAATAAAATAGGAGTGGATACTCCAGGCGACTTCTAACAGTGCGCTAGGAGGCGGTAGCCTCTTCGCATTGTGTTAATAAAGTAGTTTGCTAAATGCTAAACAATCATTCTTCATAGATGGCGTTAGTGGATGGATTGTATAGATTAATCTTAAAAAATTAATTAGTACAATCAAATCTACATAGATGGCTAACTGAAACTGCCACGTGAAGATATGTATGGATTTGGAGTATATATACAACTTCCAAAAAGTATCATACATGATCATAATAACAATGGTGGAATGGGGAATGTTGTAATTACATAAAGCGTGCGCTTAACCCAACCAATGACAGGTCATAAGTCCTGTAAACACCTTGATCATCCGTATTCAGTTTCCAGTTTGTTTCTTCGTCTCTATTGAGATACAATTAAAAATGATATTATAATACTTGTATATTACTTTTTATTTTATTTTATCTTAATTTTATTTTTTATTTCCAGTACTATAAGTATTTTAACTCTTAAATATTATGTATACCTTATTTTGTCTTAGTTTAACTTCAATCTTGTTTCTCACTATCATTTGTTGATTGTTAACTATTATTTTTAATCTGTGGTAGCATGTAATTGGCCTTATTTTAATTATTCTAAATGTTTCTTTTATATATATGTTATTGATATCGCTGTATGTTACCCTTAATAAATAAATAAATAAATAACAAATGACAAGGTTCTCAGTAGAATCGTAAGAGTGAGGCAATTTAACAGAACCATCTCAAAGAAGCGAGCCCAATGGATTGAGTCATGAGTCTCCTACACAAAGTAGTAGAGGGGATGGTGGAGAGGACAAATTATAGGGGGCGCCCCAAACGCGAATATTTGAAACAGGTGTGTGAGGACATTAACTGTTTTTCGTATGATGAACTGTAGAGAACTGGAGAAGTAGAGAACTGGAGAAGTAGAGAACTGGAGAGTAGAAGACCAAGCGCAATGGAGGACGACGTGCAACACTTTGTTGCAAATCAATCTCTTGGATTGAAATTGCTAATAAAGAAAAGCATTTGTATATCTTCAGTCTTTCGACTTTTGCTTCACTCTGATTGCCGCCTTCTTCGCCTTTAAGCCGACATTTATTTACCTGGGTCCCTATTCCTGGACTCCGGGATACTATAATGCCGTCAACTAGGTACACACCTTCGTACACATCCCAGTGGAGATGAGGATCAGCCGGCCGGCCGGCCGAAATGAATATTTTTTCACGGAGAGGCAACCTGTCCCATACATTATATGCCTGACTAACTAACTAGCAAACTATCATGCCGACTCCCCAAGGGCTAGGCAGAAAGAATGGACTTCTCTCGATTTCACTACATTCATACATCGTGTCGTGCACGTACGTCGATTTCTCCCATTTTTCACGCGGCCAACATTTAATATTAGAATGATTTGATCGCGCAACGTTTTCCTCGATCTATCTCTATTTCTAGTTTCTTTTACGTATCCTTTCATTATTTTCATGTGTCCAAACCATCTTAACGATGAATAAAAGAAAGGATAGAGAAGACAAATGCGGAATGGCGTGAGGACGAACGACTTATGGGGTGGACACAAGTCATTTCACGGGGACATTGCGCTTCCGAGTCCCACCGCTTTCCCGAAGCTGTTATAGGCGGACGTCGTCTTTCGTCAGCTTCACTCTATCAATCCCTAGGCCCGACTTACGTTACTGGGGTTTTGTGATTAAAGAAAAAACTATAGGGACCCAGGCCATATTTAAACTACCCATTTCCTCTCTGTCCCGCCGAAATGTAAATTTATTTAAAAAAACATAATACGAAAATCAAATATTTGTTTAAACAAAACAGAGCTACTGGAAACTATCACATGGGTACTTAACAGCGGGAGGTCAGGTGAGGATCAGGGGAGGCAAATGCGGGCAGGGGAGGTTTGGAAGGTAATTTTAAATTTTATACAGGGATAATTACTGCCCTCCTCCATCTAGTGGGGTATATCCCTCCCCCAAACGTTGGTTAAAAAGTTTACATAGCCATGCAGAAATCACTTCGCCACTGTTTTTAATCAATTCTATAGCGATACATTTCGATTCGTAATCGTCCTTCTCTCAAAACTTCGCAGGGTGGTAGGCACGATGTTGCGAACTCACAAATTCTTATTCTACTAATAACTATTGCCAGCCAAAGAAGTAAAGTATATTATTTCTCTACTTGTTTTATTTACTTGAACCTCACTAAGTATGCATCTATTTAAAATATTATGTAAAGACGATACTTGTTTAATCAAATAAATTCTCGCCAAATAATCGTATTTTTCAAATCTTATCACCCTAAGTAGGCGTGTGTTAGCGGCATGGCGTGAATTTCGTTTGATTAATTTTAAGTTCGGCTCGGAGGTTCGGCAAATTGACATTCTCCACTCTATTTAAATTTCCTTTGACAGATATTGTTCTTGCTCGGTGCTTAAATTAAATTTTCGTTTGTGAACTTTTTCGTCCAAAAA
This sequence comes from Lepidostoma basale, assembly GCA_022606425.2. Taxonomy (NCBI): domain Eukaryota; kingdom Metazoa; phylum Arthropoda; class Insecta; order Trichoptera; family Lepidostomatidae; genus Lepidostoma; species Lepidostoma basale. The sequence goes on from JAHDVF020000876.1 coordinate 254,546, forward strand.
CTCAACTATGTTTTTTATAATCGATGTTTTGGATATGGTACGTATTCCAGTTTTCATTTCTATTGATATTCTGATTATACTGTCTGCACATTTAAACCGTATTTATTAACGTTGAAGCAAATTTCTACGAATTCATTGTACATATAAGGGAAGGCTACGTTGTGACGCACTGCAGTCGCAAGAATATGCCGCATTCCCTGTGCATACTAAATTGTATTAAGTATACATACATACTCAAAAGTTGCCTTACATACAAATATCTTAATTATTAAATTCCCCGCTTTATTAAATACTTTTTATGTGTAATACTTAGATTGTCTTTTTCATTGTGCAGTTTTTTGTATTTTTGTTGTATTATTTATGAAGTTTTTTAACCAAGCTATGTTTTACATTTAATAGTTGCTATATGCTAGCCATTTCGAGTTTTTGTATTCTATCGTTTTCCAATGTTTTATGTTTGTATAGATATGTGATTGGATGAGTAAATTTGAATCATGTTTCTGGGCTGATGCGAGGTATTTACTTATATTCAATAGAGAGGGTCAATGGTGATTTAGTCCAAATAAATTGATCTCTTCATTTCGTCCGGTTTAAACTGAGTATATTGTTGTCTTGTTCAGTTAGCAGATGTTTTTATTTCAAAAGATAGTGTCTTTGCGTGAGAGGGTTTCTGATAAATTTGACGGCCTTCGTGGCCGAGTGGTAAGTGCTATGACTGATTCAATATTTCACTGGGTTGCTTGTGTGGTTGGCCAGGCAAACGATATAATTGTGTAGAGAATTACTGTAGTTATACAAATCCAGTAGTCTCTCCGTTCCCATACTCGCACGGTATTGGCGTAGTACCGGGACCCAAACATAAATTAATATGCAAATATTGTATCTTTAGTATCTTCAATATTATTCAAATTTTTATTACACCACAAATACATAATTCAAATTTAATGGTTCAAAGTATTTAAAAAAAATGTCTTTTTGTTGGGCTCACCAGAGACTCTAATGAATGTAAATTAGTCGTAAAACGAAAGATTTATTAATTGGGACACGCACACCGAGAAAATGACTTTTTGTTGCGGGTAAAAAACATGTAGTGTTCTAATCCAATATTTGTAATTGATTTCCTGAATATTGTTTATTATGAATATATTACGTTTATTGATACCTGCCAAGGGGCAAAGTTGTTGATCCAAGGACACAGTCATACGTAGTGGCTCAATATTGTGAATGCCAATTCTTGTAGGACATACGACCGTAGCAACGAACATAGCTTCCCTTCGCCCCCCTCTATTCCAATATTTGGCAGAATTTACAAATGAAAACTTGATATTATTATTAATTCTACTGTATTGATTTATGAAGTTATCAGGAATCAGAGATAAGCAACAACTTTATCGTGGTTTGTAAGTGGATAACACTAGGCGGTGACACAGTTCCCGTGTAGTCGGCGTGATGTCCTTGCGCCATGCCTCGCCTCGCCCTGTATTTGTCTTGCGCTGTATTCCAGCACCGGAGGAGGGGCTCTAATTATGTCTATGTCTTCACGGCCAGGCCAATACCGTTGCTGGCCCAAAGTCCACGCTATATGATCATTTTTATGTTCACTAATAATTGTTAAACTTTAGTGGGAGTGCAATAACGTGAGCTAATATGGCCAATAGGAACTTTGTCTTCACTCTAGATGTTAGCGGCAAGTGGAGGGGCGAGCTGTGTTTTACAACAAGCCTCGAATGGAATGCCCATATTTCAGATAGAAAAGGTTTTAAGTAAAAAATATTGTTTAATATTCATATGTTTCATTATCAAATGTGCTCTAACAAGGTGAAATATTCCCGGATGTCAAACAAAATGTACATTTCTGAAATATGGAATGGAGCAAGTTCATTTATGTTTAGATTTATTGAAATAAGTATTACTCTCTGCGTCTCGCAAAAGATTCTCCTTCTCTTTTTATTATGATATTTTGATTATTGGTATTTCAGTAGTATGTAGTGTTGAATACATCACTATGAGCGCCTCTGCTGTGACGCTGTGTGCATTGTTTCAGGCGGGATGGTGGACTAGTGCCATCACATTGCAAATAGCCCTCGGCGCCCTCATGTACGTGTGGAGCCGTAGCCGGTCTGGGAAGGTTATTAGCAAGAAACCCAAGCAGACGGAAGAGCAACGCCTCTTGGACTGGAAACCCCAGCCGTTGGTGGAGGAGGATGTGACCCCCGAGGAACCACCCGTTATGGGAAAACTGTCAGAGGGGGTGCTGAACCTCGGGGCCACTAGCTTCCTGTCCTTGCACCGGGAAGAGGCCATCACGGAAGCGGCAGTGGCCGCCATGCACAAGTACAGCGTGGGCTCGTGCGGCCCGCGAGGCTTCTACGGGACCATCGACGTCCACCTGGAGCTGGAGGAGCGGCTGGCGTCCTGGCTGGGCGTGGAGGAGGTGTGCGTCTATTCCTACGGCTTCTCCACCATCGCCAGTGCCATACCAGCCTACGCCAAGAAGAGTGATCTCATATTTGCGTAAGTTTTTTCTAGTTCTCACAGAATACTGGACCGAGGATATACAAAAGATCATTTGCAAGCAGAACTTGAGGGAAGAATTGGTTACGGAGACCGATTGCTTAATTATCGCTATATACAGAATACCAAAAATTCAAACGTGAGACACACGATTATTGCAGGAGACATCAACATAAACACAATTGGAGAAAGACATGCAAGCTGACAATTAACGTCGCCACTAGAATCTCTCCAATTACTGATTACGAGAGCACCGTTTTACAAATAACGAGGGAAGGTAAAAAGGCAGTTGCTTCATTCAGAGACCTGGAAAGAAGTAAAGGCAACTAGGTGATACAAACGAAGCTCTAGACCTTTTCAACCAAATTATAAATTCAATTATTACTTAATGCTCAACAACAACAACTGTAAGACATAAAATAAGGAAAAACGAAACCACAGATATGCTTCAGTATATAAATTCCATATATCAGAAATACTACAAGGGATATAGAAACATACGCACTAAACTAATTAGGTAACCAAATAACAATATCCTAAAATCTGAATATTAACAAATAGATCCAACAGTAAGGTCATCCCAGCTAGATAGCATCCATCCAAATATCTCAGACCCGAAACAAATAACCCGTAAATAACAGCGGGAGGCAAATGCGGGGAGGAGAGGTTTGGAAGGCAATTTTACATTTACGGGCTTAAGGAAGCGGAAATATAATAATAGCTTATAAAATAAATTTGATATCATGAGGGAGAAGAACGAGGCCCAGCTCTGCAGGCAACCCCAACTCCCAGTGCGACAGTCAGCACCCCCTCAGAGAGGTCAACGACGGCACAACACGGCAACTTCCAATGAGATAGTCGACAGAGTGAAAAAAAAAAATACGATGTTGGGGACTCTTGTGGGAAGAATGCGTAGAATGAACAAAGAAAACAACCAACAGAAGGACGGAGAAGTAATTGCGAAAGAAACAAGGCAAGAAAACAAAAGAGTATGTCATAAAATTAAAATTAATAAAAGAGTCCAGGAGCAGCATCCCTAACGTCTACTGGATTGAATAATTGAGGACGGCTAAGTGCCGGCCCTAGCAAAAGCATCAGTCCACGCTCTCACGATCTCTTTCAAGCAAGAATAGTTCTGTTTGTTGGCCGTCGGGTCCGAGTTCCAGACCGGGCGGGCAGTCGCTCTCTTGTCCTCGCTCCTGCCCACACTCCCACGACTCGATAACATCTGCACGACGTGGTGGTCATCCTTCTTTTCAGTGAAGGGCAGAAAGAGTAGATCCACCTTACCCTAGGCGAGTTGTCCCACCTCTCCTGACAGACTCTTATCGAAGCATCTCTTACTTTATCGCACAAGAACGTGAGTCCGTCCTCTTCAGGGTCAAAACGAGACCCAGATGGGTCACCCTCACGCCCCTCCAGGTTGGCAGGGAGGACCGCTCCGATAACTGGGAGGGCAACTGAGGTAGCAGTCCTGTAGGCACTGGTCAGAGCTAAGAGGGGTACGTGCTGGCCCCTCAGCAGTGCGGAGGACACCACCCGGACCGCATGGTGACCTGACCACACACCCGCCGCGTATCTGATTCTAGGCACGCACACGGCTTTGTACACACGTCAGAGCTGATGAAGAAAAAAATTGTTTACAAATTTTTCATGGCCGTCCAGCTGTAGCAGCCGCAAGGAATGTACACTAATAAACCGATCAAAATTCAAAATATGCATATAGATGGCTTATTTATTATAATTGTATTTTAATCAAAGTCTGTTAAAAAATTGGAAAAGGTTAATATGAACATAAATATGTATAAAGTAAATGAGGGGGCCAGCGTGGCTATTATTCATTTCTGCAATTCTCGCACTGAGATCACGATTAAACACAAATTAATTACATTTTCTTTTGCCATTTTATTAATTCCTCTCTGCCAAAGTTCACATTTCATGCTATATCACAAATATGTATTTTCCTCAATAATTATTGACGTAGTTATCAGATTGTCTGATGCGTAATGGAACTTTTTTCAAAGGAAATATTATTTGTGAGTGAAATACTCTACCTTCCGAGGAAAACATTGTAGAGCTATCCAAATCGCACGGGGCGGGTCTCTTGGAATACAAATTGCCAAACTTGAGCATTTTAATCTTAAACTTAGGACGTGATTTGCAGAGATGAGTGTGTGAACTTTGCGATCCAGAAAGGCATAGACGCGTCCCGCAGCCGGGTCCAGTACTACCGGCACAACGACATGGCCCACCTGGAGCAGCTGCTGGCGGCCAGCAGCGAACAGATTCTGCGCCGCCGCGCCTTCATCGTGGCGGAGGCCATCTGCTACAACACGGGGGCCCTCTGCCCGCTGCCCCGGCTGGTGCATCTGCGCAAGACCTACAAGCTGCGCCTCATCTTGGACGAGAGCCTTTCTATCGGGGTTAGTGGCCCTACTACATCCTTTACTCGCTGAAGGAGGTCGTGGTAAGCTGGGCTTGATCGGTCACGGTCAGCCACACCTACTTGGAGCGGAGAGGCCTTCTTTCAATCGGAACATTTATGGATCTTGGTAACCATTGAAATGGAGATTTGTTTTTAAAATTACAATTTATTGTATCTGTCACTATTCATGCGTATCTTCAAATGGAAAAGGGCGAAACAGTCCAATGGGCTTCCCATTGCATGCATGTTATGTCGTGCGTTGTCGGGTTAAATAATACTTGACATTTGTCTCATCTTGGCTTCATGAACAACTGCCTAATGGAGACAATTGACCCCCGAACTTGTTTAGTTTATTGCACTTTTTATTAAAATAGCATCTTTACAAATGGTCACAGGAAATAGCTACTGCTGCCCTTGACTTCAATGATGTTAAGTATTGCTCGCTAACCGTGAATTGTTCATTTTCCATTTCAATGTTTGCTATTACTTATCTAAAACATTATATACTCCTAACATTCCATATTATTATATCTGATTGAAAATGTGAATGGAAATATATTACACGCTATCATTTATGTTTGATTTGTAAGGTGCATTTTATGTTAAAAAAAATTATTTGCCGACATGTTTCGGTCCTTCTTCGATGCACAAATTTTAGTATCAAATTACAATTTGTGCTTCGATGAAGGACAGAAACATTTCTAACAATGAAAAAAATCCAGTGTTGTGAAAATACAAAGCCAAGGCGAATATAGAAGTTTAAAGAAATGGGGAACATTGAGTTGTAGATTAACAAGCAATTAGTGTTTGTTATAGGAGTTATTTTATGATGCTTATCTTATCCAAGTTAACTTTTCATGCACAGGTACTGGGGGAGCGAGGGATGGGCCTCACTGAGCACTTCAAGGTGCCCATGGCGGAGATAGACCTGGTGGTAGGCTCGCTGGAGCACTCCATGGCCTCTGTAGGGGGCTTTTGCGCCGGCAGCCATTTTGTGGTTGAGCATCAGCGCCTCTCTGGAATAGGTAGTGTAATAATCTGATGTCACTCCCAGCCGGGGTCATCTCAAGCTAACTGTACTAATGTTATAATCTTATAAGCTTATCAAACCTAATGTTTCCATACTGATTGCCTACATCTTTAGTATTAAAAATTGAATGTAACCGTTGGTTGAGGGTGGGAGGGAGACTGTCTGGAGACTCTGTTGACTAACATGATCGCATTCAGGTTACTGCTTCAGCGCCTCCGCGCCACCCTTCCTCTCGCAAGCGGCTATCTGCGCCCTGGACTACATCCAGAAAGACCCGTCTCTCCTGCAGAGGCTCCGAGACAACTCCGCCACTCTCCAAAGGTATAATACACCATCCCACGTACTGTAGAGCATGGACCTGTAGTTGCAGTTGCAGTCACTTTCTATAGAGTACGTGTTTCCAGATCCCTGACTGACTTGAAGGACTTCCGTGTGGGTGGAGATGAGCTCTCTCCCGTGAAGCACCTGTATATTGCGGAGGAGCTACCGGTGGCGGAGCAACAGAGGCGGCTCAAGCACGTGGCCAAGTATTGCCTGGAGCGAGGCATAGCTCTCAGTGTGGCGGCCTACCTGCGGGACGTGGAGGTGCACTGCCCGCAGCCCTCTATCCGCCTCGCAGCCAACAACCTCCTCACCCAAGAGACCATCTGCAGGCTCACCTCGCTCCTCGCTGAAGGTTACGGCTCTTTGGGGCTGTAGGCAATACCTCTTACCTCTACCTTGCGCAGGGACGATCCCCAATAGTAATAGGAGCATAGCTCGTAACAACATTGTTTCGGTATCATGAAAGCAATAGAAGGAATGGAATGGTTTAACACTGGAATTCTTGGAGTTGGCACAACTAAATAAGTATTTATTTCTTTGGCTTGTTCTAGAAAAAGTTAGGACTTGATGGTGAATGATGATGTATGTCTGTGGACAACAAGTTAGCCCCCTGGCGCTCGGCGCAGTCTGGGGTAGGGGCGAGGCGCATGCACCAGAGCTTCCATGGCTCTCTTCTTCAGCACAGCTTATGAAAGTGTAGAGAATGTTGCAGGAATGGGTATGGACTTGCTTATTACTCCACCTTATGTATATTTAGGGTTAACAGGCACCAGCTGCCCGGGCACTCCGCGGTTAGAACAAGCTGCAAGCTGCTGCCTGACAAACTATGCCTCGAAATGTTTTGTGCCTTTTGAAAGGAGCCGCCTCCGGCTCATCTCTGCGCGGGTCAGCCGGGCCTCAGTGCTTGCAAGTCGGGTTTTAATATTAGAGGAAGTATTTATCTCATTCGAGTATTTTGAATAGTCTTGCACTATGTGGAGCGTTGTATTCCACTGTGGGAAAAACAAAGTTATTTATTGTAAGACACTATGCCGTTGGAATGTATGCGGTCACAATGTTATTGTATTTTGGTCAACATGTTTTTACGGTGATTCTGTGTTTAGTCAACAAAAGTATTGTTTTGTATTTGATATTTAAGGAATAACAATAAGATCTTGTTCGCGGATGCTGCCATGTTGTAGTTATATATAATAGGTATAGTTATTTCAGCTCTGGCCGCACTCGGACAATATTGGAATGCCTTGATTGTATTTGTGATAACATTTTATTGGCCTTACATTTTCCCTTTAAAGTATATTATACATATTGAAGTATAGTAGAAGTCTGTGAAGAGATAAATTACATATCTGATTAGGCAAACAAATCTGTGCGAGTCTTGACGCTATGATAGTATAAGCTAGAATGGGCAAATATGTTATTTAGTTTTTATTTGTGTAGGTCAAGTAGCAGTTTTCAAAAGGGTTAACAAACTAAATGTCCCCATCCTCATTAAACTCTTGTACAAACTTCTTCTTTATGAAACATTTCAAATTGTCTTTGCCAAATACTAATGCATCTATGGTAACAAAAACATTGGGATCTTAACTTTCACTTGGAGGGGAAATAATTATCATAACTGCTTCTACAGAGGGTAATTAAGTAAGGGAGGGGTCATTGTACGCATCTAAATATTTTATATAACTTTTGTAAATATAACGTAGGCGCAGTTTACATACAAATTGGCCAAAGAGTTATTAGATTTAAGAAATTTGATCAAAAGGTATATTTAACAGTGCTTTAGGGTTTGGTAGGGATACGTCCATTTCACCTTTAATCTGGCGGCATTCGGGGCAGGGTCCAAGTCATAAAGGAAATAAAAATATTTCTACAGAACCGAGCCTTTTATTTCCTTCTTGTTGTGCAGGAGTACTATATTGGCACCTGGTCCCCGGCCATCCTAACAAGCTCGCAGTTCCTCAGCGTCTGTGTCTGGTAAGAGATAGCCAGAGGGACTCGTATTTCGATGCAGCGACTGTCTATCTCCAGTGTATTTTCCTTGTCATCTAACTCTTTCTCCAAGTTGAAGAGAAGCTTTTCCGAAGAATTAAACGTTGACCTGAAAAGTGTATTTGTCAGGAGGTAAGTTGTCTCAGGAGATTTAGCAAAATACTAAGCTTGTCCACAAAGCCTTAATGCACCACACTGACTTGAGCTGGTTGATCTTGTTGCGCAGCTGGGCCATGGTCTGCTGGACGTGCGTGGCCTCCTCCTCCAGGCCATCGCGGACTTTGTCCCGAACCAGCTCGAGCGTGGGTCGGTAGGTGCGATTCTCTGCGCGAGTTTCCGCTAACTTGGCCACATTTATCTTTGCCTCCAAGGCATTTTCTAGATTGGCAATCTCCACAGCCGTTTTGTAAATGCTGTCTTTCATCTACAACAATACATTTGAATTAGGAACTCGATACCGATAATGGCGGTATCATTGGTAGCATTTTGTTGAATTAATAATTGTGAAGGAGCTAATTTCAAGGAGGGAAATTGTGAATGCCATGTTCCCCCTACTAGGTCAGATTTAAATTGGTAATTGTTTTTATTAATATTAAGTAAAATCTTACTTTCAATCTTTGCCATTCCAATTCATTTTTAGAGCGTTGAGTTTCAAAAATACGCTTGCGTAAAGCGTGCTCCACAATCTGCTTCTGGGCATTCAGCTCATTGGTGCACTTCTCTCGCGCATTGAACATGCTTCCTCGCAGGAACTTGGACTCCGCCATGAGTCCGTTGGCCAGGCTGATGCTGTCCTTGGTGAGGTCTAGCCAGCCGTCTTCAGTTACGCTGCTGTTGTATAGAGAATATTTCTGATTAAACTATTTCTGTGAATTGTTAAATAAGAAGTATAGTAGCGTGTTTATGCGGCGGGCTAGATTTTCAATTACAATTATGTGTATAATAATAATAAATTGGAAGATTTATAGAGCACCATTCTTATGAATCTCAGGGACGCCATAGAAAGTGCTCCATTTTATGAACTTGTTAAAAATAGACATATTTAGTATGAGAAGAAGATTGACATTTACATCAAGATATGGTAATATGAAAAGGTGCATTTTGAGTCTCGATCTAAACTATGATAAGTTCTCAATGCACTTGAAGTCTATAGGAAGACTGTTCCAGGTTGAAGGCTCGGTGGCCAAAATTTATTTGAGAATAGCGTTTCGGCACAAACAATCTACTCATCGCAGGAGACTGATGATCACATTCAGGTATTTGGTGATGCAGAGTTCAGATATATAAGCTGGTGCCATTCTATACAATGCCTTAAAGATCGTCCAACAGAGCTTGTATTGTATTCTTTCTGGAAAGTGTTGCGTTACATGACAACTCTTGGGCACATCTTTATTAGTCATGCTGGCACGTTCAGTAGTCTAGCCGTGATACAGCCAGGGAATTAATCAGTGTTTTTAAACTTCATAGAAGCAGTTCAAGGGAATTCTGTCTTTGATGGGTTTAATTTATGTTTATTCGATGTTTTAATAAATAAAATGTTTGCATTTAATAATAATAATAATAATAATATGCTAACTTTTAAAGCGCCGTTTTTGTGATGTAATCACCTCAAGGGCGCATTAAGACGTGTTTTGAATCTAAAAATCTAAATGTGACCGCTTAAAAAACAATCGGTTTAAAAGTATAGTAGAACAAAGTATAAATGTTTAAATTGGGTGTGAAATATGAAAAAGATGGGTTTTCAATTTAGATCTGAAATCTGTCGGATCATTTATGCATCTAAGGTGTGAAGGGAGATTGTTCCAAGCTGATGGACCGGCTACCGCGAACGCTCGATCCCCGAAATTTGTACTGGGGCAACGCTTCGGCTCAACTAATCTTCCTATTGCTGAGGAGTTCGCCGAGCGAAGTGTGGATTTCCTTGAATTTAGGCTGTCCGTTATACAGAGTTCAGATATATAACTTGGTGCCATTCCATGTAGCGCTTTGAAGACTGTCCAGCAGAGTTTATACTGGATTCTTTCTGGACTTTTAAGCCAGTGAAGTTCTTTGAGATGTTGTGTTATATGGGACTTTTTTGGAATGCCTTTAATGAGCCTTGCTGCTGCATTGAACGCAGATTGAAGTTTGTTTATTTGTTGTTTTGGAATGTTTGCATAAATTCCATTACAATAATCAAGTCGTGACACAACGAAGGAATTTACAAGAGTTTTGAAAGTGTCATGGGGAATACTCCTTTTGACGGATTTTAATCGTCTTAGGTGGAAGAAACTAGCGCTGACCGTATTATTAATTTGGGATTTTAGAGACAGATTTGCGTCAAGATAAACACCAAGAAGCTTTGTGGAGTTTTTGGGAACGATATCATTGTCAGCTGTTGAAATTGAGGAATGATCGATAAGATGTTGACGCTTTGCGGAAGAAGTCCAGAGAAATTCCGTTTTGGATGGATTTAGTTTAAGTTTGTTTGATGCCATCCATCTGGATATGGCATCAATGCAGTTGACAGTTATTGACGTAAGATGTTTGGTGTCATCAGGGTTGCAGAAAAAATAAAGTTGCTGATCATCAGCATAGCAATGTGAGAGGAGGCCAAAGGATTCGATTATTTTGGCAACGTCATTCGTAAACATGATAAATAAAAGGGGTCCTAAAACAGAGCCTTGTGGCACACCAGATTGAATATTAGTAAATGAGGATTTTTTACCTGCTAGCTGCACAGCTTGTGAACGATCCGACAGATATGAATTTAGCCAGTCTATGGCATTACCTCTAAAACCATATGTGATCGCCAATCGTTGGATAAGATATGAGTGATCAATTGTGTCAAACGCAGCGCTCATGTCCAGAAGGGAAAGCAGTGCCAATTTGCCCGATTCATTTGCCAGTACTAAATCTGACATGACTCTAAGCAATCCCGTCTCCGTTGAATGGAAACGTCTGTAGGCGGATTGTAATTTAGACAAAATATTATTTGTCGAAAGGTGATTAGAAATTTGAGAGGCTACAATTTTTTCAAGAACTTTAGAGATGAAAGGTAGATTTGAGACGGGCCGGAAGTTACTAAGATTTTCGGAATCTAGTTGAGGTTTTTTTAATATGGGAGAAACAATAGCTTTCTTGAGCAAAAAGGGGACTTGTCCTGTTAGAAGAGATTTGTTAAAAATTTTGACTAAAAATGGAGCAACATGGTGACAGCATCTCTTGAGAAGCCATGTCGGAATCGGATCAAGCGAACACTGCTTATTAGGTGCGTTTAAGATAAGTTTAATCACTTCCTGAGGTGTTGTGATATTAAATTTAGTTAGAAGTTTTCCCTCATATGTCGTGAAAGTTGTTGGTTTTTTTAGATGAAGTCGTTGCACGAATCACAGCGATTTTATCTTCAAAGAATTGGGCGAAGTCCTGAGGAGATAACTTGGTAGAGGCCTTTTCTTGATGATTATTTCCGAGTACTGATTTAACGGAATTCCATAGATGTCGGGGATTTTCCTTTTCCGATTCAATTTTACATTTCCAGTACTCCGATCTTTTCTTCTTGATCAGGTCTCTAAAAGAATTCTGCGATCTCACCCAGGCTTCTCTTGAAGAGCTTAGGCCTGTGTTTCGGTACATACGTTCAAACCTACGCATTAGTCTCTTGTTTCTACGACATTCTTCATCAAACCATGCATTAGACACTCGCACCCGGAGTGTTTTTGTCGAATGTGGAGCATGCTTGTCGAGAAGAGAAGTAAAAACATTGTAGTAGGTTTGAACTAATTCATCTAATGACATTTCGAGGGTATTGTTATATTTTTCACAAACATGTGAGTTCATCAAGTCTCTTTCAAAATTTTCAAAATTGAAAGAGCGCCATGTACGTGAAGTGAAAGTTTGAAACACGGGTCGTGGTGGATGGAAAGGGATCTCCGTACGAATCATTTTGTGGTCCGAGAGTCCAATATCTATAACACTTGCCGGAGTGTTAACAGCATTTTTGTTGGAGATGAGGATATCTAGTAATCCACCTGCGGTATAAGATAACTTATAAGATAACTTTCAAATATATATTAGGTCCTTACATATGAAATTGACGTTTTGCCGTACTGGCAACTTTGATCTCAAATATCTTCTCTTTGGTTAGGAATTCCAAATTCAAATTTATACAGCTATTTACTCAAGTATTTGTGTTTCGAAAATTATAATTCATTTGTTTTTTCCTCAATTGTTTTTTTTCTTTGCGTCACTCAGTTTACAAAATGGAAAACTTGAAATATCGCGTTATTTACGAGTACGAGTTCCACCGTGGCACCAGTGCTGCAGAAACGGCTCGAAGGATTAATGATGTGTATGGCGACGGTGCCGCAAAAGAAAACACAGTGCGTTTTTGGTTCCAACGTTTTCGTTCTGGAAATTTCGACCTGCAGAACAAGCCCCGTGGACGGCCGGAGACCAAAGTTGATAATGAAGAATTGAAGGCTATTGTGGAAGCGGATCCATCGCAAACCACGTCCGAGTTAGCTGCAGGCTGCGGTGTTAGTGATAAAACTGTTTTAATCCACTTGAAGCAAATTGGGAAGGTGAAAAAGCTTGAAAGGTGGGTACCTCACAAATTGAGTGAAGCAAATCAACAAACGCGCGTTGACTGCTGCGTTGCATTACTCAACCGGCACAATAATGAAGGGATTTTGAATCGAATCATTACCTGTGATGAAAAGTGGATCCTGTGTGATAATCGGAAGCGCTCATCGCAATGGCTGAACCCTGCCGAACCAGCCAAACCATGCCCCAAGCGAAAATTGACTCCAAAAAAGTTACTTGTGAGCGTTTGGTGGACTAGTGCTGGTGTCGTTCACTACAGCTTTCTTAAATCTGGCCAGACGATTACGGCAGATGTCTATTGTCAGCAACTGCAAACCATGATGGAAAAGCTAGCTGCTAAACAACCGAGGCTGGTTAATCACTCTAGGCCACTGCTGCTTCATGATAACGCTAGACCACACACTGCACAACAGACGGCTACCAAATTAGAAGAGCTTCAATTGGAATGTCTAAGACATCCACCGTACTCTCCGGACCTTGCCCCAACAGATTACTATTTTTTTCGAAATTTGGATAACTTTTTGCAAGGGAAAAAATTCAACTCTGATGGGGCAGTCCAAACCGACATTAAAGATTTTATTGATTCCCGTCCGAATGGTTTTTTTAGTAAAGGAATCGATGAACTACCTATGAGATGGCAAAAGTGCGTAGATAGCAATGGTACATACTTTGATTAAATAAATATATTATATTAAAAAAAAATCAACTTTATGTTCCTCCCATACAAAACGCCAATTTCATATGTAAGGACCTAATATATATATATACTTTTCCAGAACTCTGAAGGGTTCCATTTTGTATGAAATCATGGCGCTAGTCTTATCCATGTTGAGTTGGTCCTCGTCTATGCGGATGGCGGCGTGCTTGTTGGATATTTCGTTGTGCAGTCTCCGCTTGAGGCCCCCCAGCTGGGACATCTTCTCCCAGGCATCGCAGCACACGTGTATAAGATTTTGTTTGTTGTTTTCTGCAGTGTGTAACTCCTGAAACCAGAGATGTATGTTTATCCGAGGACCTTTTATTAATTGCATCTGATCTGACAAAATCTAATTTAGTTACTCAAGGGGGGAAAGGTCTAGACGACATAAACTGTTATTAAAAACTATTCAAAAATATGTTATACGAAGTTATGAGTGGCATGCACAATGGAGCAGTAATCATTTACGAACTACCTAAGATATATTTGGAATCGATATCGGCAGACGTTCTTTCATCGATGGTGACGGTCTGGCAGTTAATCAAAAGCGAATGCACAGGCCACGTGCAGAAAAGGATGTGAATTCGGCGGCAAAGTGTCAGAAAAGATAAAAATTCGGACAGAAAGGGAAAGTTGACGGAGGCTTTAGTGAAAAAATTAAGCACTCACTATGGTATAGAGTTTAGAAGAATTGATAATAGCGTCGAAGACATGATGACGACCTTCGTGGCAGAGTGGTTTGAGCTCTGACTGCCATATCGAAGGTCCCGGGTTCGATTCCCGGCGATGGCAGTGTGATCGTCCCACTGTCTTTGGTCTGCTGTAGAATATTTGTGACAATAAAATGGCGATAGATTGGCTACCATGTCATGAGAATCAATATAATAGCTAATTAAATAAATAAATTGTATACAAAAAGTGGCAACTTATGATCATATGATATCAACAGATGACAACTGTCCAGCTGGTGTAAATGGAAACAAGCTGAAACTCTTGGAACGAGACCTGAAGCACATCCAACTCCATTGCGTCCTGATGTCCAGAAACAAATTCTTCCAATATATAAAGATTTATCAAGAGGCAAGAGAGAGGCCACACACAGTTTAAAAATAATGGAAACCTCAGCACAGTTGGCTACTTGCTTATTCAATAAAGGAAATACAATCCTTTAATTGGTCCTGAATATTGTAGTTGGCAACGGCAGCTTCAGACACTCACAAGCAGTGCCTTGGAGACTGCAATTGCTATATGGTGCTAGAATCGCTGATTAACCAGTAAGTAGTTCCAATAAATGTATCGCTGCCTTCAATTGTTTTGTTTTCTATAATTTTTTTTTTAAATTACACTCTAGCTCAACAAGTTCTTAACCAATCATTTTGAAAATTGATAGTTTCATAATGCATTAGCACTCTATATGATCCTAAATATGGAATAATATCCTAAATATGGAATAATATCCTAAATATGGAATAATATCCTAAATATGGAATAATATCATTGTATTTTTTCAATGTAATTTTTTTTATAATAACACTTCTAAAAATGTATATTTTAGAGTTAGGTTCATATATTATAGAATGTACACAAACAGCTACATCTGATGATGACCTCTGATGGATGTCAGTTGATATCTTCAATATTTTCCGAGGAAATACTTTAAATAAATTACTGTATTTACTTAAATATATGTTTAAAATATACTTAAAGTTTCAATAAATTCAATGCATTCCTTCCTTGCCAAAAACCGTCACGTAAATCAGTCAAAAAACACAGTTATAAACGTATTTCCCCCTTTAACATAGGTTTTCCTTTTCAAATAATAGTAATGATTAACATCTCGGACAACTCCAAACAAGAGATAGCCATCAAGCCAACAGCCAGACTCCAACTCACAACCTTTATTATAACTAACCTATGACATTTGTGACTTCATTTTATGGTTGCTATAAACTGGTGATTAGTCATGTGTCATGTGCTTCAGTAATGTGGCTAACGATGTAACTAATCGCACCAATTTGATAAGTGCATAGACAATCATGGTTGACTGAATTACACTTCTTGGGATCTTAGATATGCCCTTTTCTCGTGGTATCCTGTTCGACCCACGTTTGGGAGATCTGATAAGTTTGAGTCTCGCTGCAAATTTGATGGCTTATTTTAAGATTTGAACTGAAGGGTCATTATTAGTAAAGTCTATGCATAAAACAATGTTGACTACCTTTTTCAGCTCATCAGCCAAGTAATCATCGGTGGTCTCTGTAAGTCTGCGCATGTCTCTGTTGGACAAGCATTCGGAGATCACAGAGAAAGGGATATGAAGGGCGTCCATACACTTCTCGGTATTGATTTTCTCCACTTCGAGCACATACATTTCCTGTTCAACCCTGTCTAGAGTGCAGCGCAACTCATCTCGCCACATATCCACCTCGAATATTCTGCAAATTTTGTCTCCTTGTAAATGCTATATAAAATAGAATTGAGTTCAATCCTCAAGGTCAGTTGGAGAATATAAGACTCTTCCATTTATAGAAAAACAAATAATGGCATTTCAAATGACATTGTTAATGCTGAGTTCTAACAACAAACCTATCTCTCAGCCTGTCATTGTTCTTGGAGGTGTCCCATTTGGTGAGGATGGTGGTTTCATTGCGGAGCTGGTTGGCCATGCTCCTCATGTTGAAAGCATCGGTCCTCTGCAGCCGGGACGCCTCGCGCAGCTTGCTGAGCCCGAGGTGCCAGTCCGGCATGCTGCGGCCCCCTGCCCGGCAGCGCTCGTATACCTCCACAGAAGTGTTCATAGTAGGAACACGCCTTGTGTCCTACTTTGATTGCGAACTTACACAGGAATTAAATCAATAACCTGGAATAAGCTTTAGGAAGAAGTTTGATCAATATTTTTCAAATACTTCAGGAGTTCTCAACTTTATCAAAAATAAATATTTTTTCGTAGGTGTGTGAACAATAATAAAACATCACAGATACAGTAATATAACATTAAATAAAGTATTTATTAAAAAAATAAGATATTATATACAGAGATTAATGATCAAATAAATTATCACAGAAGAAACATATTCTAAAATTAATTAAGTAATATTCGTCGGGATGGATCTGAAGGTGGAAAGCCGTATAAAGCGGAGCACGGGTTCCATGCAGTGTTCATCTTCCGCCTCCAGTAGCTTACATCAAATTTATTAGCGCTTTTATCAGGTACACTTCCAACGTAAAATACGTGTAATACACCAGCGTCAAGAATAATGGGATCAACAGAAAAACAAAGTAGTAAAGCAGGAAACATCGAGACGAAATACTGAGTAAAATCATAAATGAATTGGTCCAAAATTTTTCAATAACATCTTCGTCAATATCCATTTCGATAGATCAAATATTTCCAATATCTTTTACTATAAGATAACGAAGACTAATTGACTTATATTTTATTTACAAAAGCGAAATTCAAGCTTCGAGTCGAGGCGTCATTCATAAAAATGCAGTTTTTCGTTGTCGACAATGACAGAGTTTTTTTTAAATATATATTTTTGTTGCTAAAACCTCAAATGACAGATCTTAGTGTTGCCCGATGAAAATATATTATTGGGAGTGGGGAGAATAGTACTTAGAAAAAAACCCACCAAATACTGGCCACAAAAGTACGCTGCCAAATAGCCACAATTTGTTGACAGCCGCATCGACAGCCATTTTGATTTATGCAAAACTTTTATCTTCCTCTTTTTGGTCGCCTGTTTCGTTGTTTATCAGCGCTGAAAACAGTTTAACGTTTTTTTATTATTATTTGTTAGCTTCAAATTGATCTCAGTATGTTAGTATATAGTTGTATATATTTTATGAATGGGCCTCAAGTTCAGGAGATTCCAAATATCTTAATCGCCTTTTTTCATAGGTACCAGCGCGAAAGAAGAGGCGGCGACAGGGGTGGACCAGGCGCAGGTTTCCGAAGCGGGCGTGGGGGCGGACGAGGGGGCAGCCGCGGTGGCGGCGATGGTGGCAGGGGCGCTAGCCGGGGGGACGGGGGTCGCAGTTTCGGAGATTCGTGGGGTAGCAAATCGGGCTTGAAAGGGAAGCAGCCCGGTGGGAACTTGAGAAAAGTACGGTGGGACACCGTTACACTGCAGCCATTCCTTAAAGACTTCTATGTGCCTCATACTAACGTCCAGACACGGTCAGTTCAAGAAATCGAGGCGTATCGTAACCGGAACGAAATTACGGTGAAAGGAACTAATGTTCCAAAGCCAATGATTTTTTTTAACGAAGGTGGGTTTCCGGATTACGCCATGCGGGAAATAGTGAAGCAAGGCTTTTCGAATCCTACGCCTATCCAAGCTCAAGGGTGTCCCATTGCATTGAGCGGGCGGGACATGGTGGGTATTGCGCAGACGGGCTCGGGAAAAACGCTGGCATACATCCTACCGGCCATCGTGCACATCATGAACCAGCCGCGCCTGTTGCGAATGGATGGCCCCATTGTGCTGGTCCTGGCGCCCACCCGGGAACTCGCGCAGCAAATACAGCAGGTACCGCCCATAGCTTCCCCTGGGTTTTCCTCAGAATAATAATTTCAGCGCCAAACTTGAGTTCTTCTCGCAATTCTCACAAATTGTGTTGATTGTATCATGAACAATCATTTGAAACTCCATATTAAATAATCACCATTGATGAAAACATACATTTGATAGAAGTTTTATTAGATTTCATAGTATTGTCATGTTTTAGCATATTAAAATTGCTTGAAAACTGTCGTAACTCCTAATGATTTCTAGCCCATTGCATTGAACAGGGGAGTGTGCCTGGTGCCCTGTTCAGAGTTCTAGATCTGTTGCCTTTGCAGGTGGCCAATGATTTTGGTCAGGACATGCAGGTGCGCAACACGTGTGTGTTTGGGGGAGCCCTCAAGGGGCCGCAGGGGCGCGCGCTGGAGCGTGGGGTGGAGATTGTCATTGCCACGCCCGGCCGTCTCATTGACTTCCTGGAGAAGGGCACCACCAATCTGCGCCGCTGCACCTACTTGGTGCTGGACGAGGCTGATCGCATGCTGGACATGGGCTTCGAGCCGCAGATTCGCAAGATCATCGAACAGATCCGCCCCGATAGACAGGTCCTATATTTTTATTTTATTATTTATTTATAAATTTACAAATGAGACATTACAAACGATAAAACATTTAGGCGACTCATTTGGACACAAAACGGTATTATAAAGATAAAAAAACAAAACAACATGAGACCAAAAAAATCATACATATCAGAAGGAATCAAAATATGTCGACGTCAGTGAGGCAGTACTCTTTCCAGAGTTTGCAATATTTTTTTTATGAATACTGCCTCACTGACACTGAAAACGTCCAAATCCGAAATGATTAGATTTAGCGTCCGAATTGCTCTTCCTACTGGCATCACCAAAGGCAGGTTGGTTCTGCGTGACGGAGTAAAGAGCAATTGATGTCGGCGCTGTCGCAGGAACAAAAATACCTATTTGCTCCAGAACATACGGGTTCTCAATAGAGCCCCGAATCAGTTTGAAAAAATGTGTTGTTAGTAATCCTTCCCTCCTTAGTTCGAGGGAGTTATACCCCAGCATACCCAAGAGAAATGCCGTTGGATAGAGCCAAGGATATACCCCGTACTCTTCTCATGTAGAGGGCTCTCAAGAATTGAGCCTCATGAGGACTCCATATCACGGCACCTCCCTCGAGTCTGCTTCTGACTAAGGAGTTATACAGAGTTCTAAGGATCCGGGTATCTCTGAAAACCCTAACAGTTGGAAGAACAAAACCCAGCATCTTTAACGAAACGTCACATACCTTCTCGATCTGAGCACGAAATGTCAATCGACTTTCGTAAATTATCCCAAGATCTCTGACAGTAGATACACGTTTGAGGCTCTCATTACTCATGGAATATCAATGATATGTAATGTAGTGCGCCCTAGAGAATGACATTATATTCTATCCTTGCACTTGGAACATGTCATCCGGTAGTAGTGGTGCTAGGCTGATGTGTAGTGTCCTTCACGCAGGTACTGATGTGGTCGGCTACGTGGCCCAAGGAGGTGCGGAACCTGGCGGAGGAGTTCCTCCAGGACTACATACAGGTGAACATCGGGTCCTTGTCGCTGGCGGCCAATCACAACATCCAGCAGATCGTGGACGTGTGTGACTCCTTCCAGAAGGAGGCGCGCCTGCTCAGCCTGCTCAAGGAGATCTCCGCCGAGCCCGAGACCAAAACCATCATCTTCGCCGAGACTAAGAAGAGGGTAAGTTTGGGATCCTCGCGCGCTCTCGCCGTGCTGCCCGAGTAGTCTGCTCTACTATAGTTGTGTGTGTCAGGTGGACAACATAACACGGGCCATCAACCGCGTGGGCTGGAAGGCGCTGTGCATCCACGGGGACAAGAACCAGCAGGACCGCGACCATGTGCTGCAGCAGTTCCGCCACTCTTCGGCTGGCATTCTCGTAGCCACCGACGTGGCTGCTCGTGGCCTCGGTGAGTCCAGACCACTCTACTCCTTAAAACGTGTTTCATCGTAATTGCGTTACAACAGTTGGATTAGCGACTTCTCTTTAACCGCCAGTAGTGAACATTTGAGTGACAATAAACAAATTGTTAGCAATTAACTTATGGTCCCATAAGTGGTGGAAACAACAAACAGTACAGATTAATTCAATATTTGACTGTGCAGGCCTCGGGACTCTCGCGGGTTTAAATCTTTTGTTAGTACGGTTATTTATGTTGTTGAGGGGTTCAATTGTTTTATTTACAATATTTAAAAATATACATATTCTGAAGGTATTATCGCATTTTCAGGGAGAGAGGAACACTGAAATATAATAAAACTTCCAGGAGAAGTATGATTGTCTCCTTATCAACTACTTAATATGGAGCTTTACCCCATTGTTCAAGCAACAATACCATTTGGCTAGCCAGGACCCGCGGTTCGTGTTGGCAGTTAGATAATCACTTAGCTTCTGAAGTAGTGGAATGAGAAATATGTACAAATGCCAACCACTACTCAAGTTGTGTATTGTACGAGGTGATAGGAATACGTACTTGGCACATTACCGCAAATGTAAATAGTTTTAAGTGCAAAACAAATTCTTGATTAAGAAATGTTCATGTCTGAAACTGCAATGATCGTGTTCCCCCTCTGACTTTGGCTCTAACAGAAACTCAAATATTACACTTTTCCAAATTATTTACCGATACGAAGTCTGTCGCAACAGCTGTGACAAGCATAACAGAGGGAGGCTTCACCGCTGTAATGTGTCCATGTAATGCGGCATGCTCTCGGCGCTAGGGCCTTGTTTGTAACCGGGGGTTGTGAGGTCGCGAGGACATGTAGAGGTACGAGGCGAGGGAAGGAGGTTCCAGTATTCACGGGTAGGTTCCAGCAGAGGGCAGGCGGGCGGGACACAAGTGAATATTGGAACGGAGGATTGAGCGTGGAGCCGAGGCCCTCGCACGATGGTTGCCGTTTCAGACCGGGCAACCTCTGTAGAGTGACTTAATCCTTGGTTTATTGTTTTCAGAGGCTCATGCCGCGGCCTGTTGGCTCCAACAGTGTAGCACGCCCGCTGCATGGCCTCTTAGCCGCCTCTCCGCGACCTGAAACTTGTCCTTTACATGGCTCTAAGAGCCCAGACCAGCGCTCTTAGAGTTTCTAACTCTCTTCTCGAGCCGCACCCCCGGCCGTTGATTGTTTTACAGCTCCAGTCCAGTCCAGGTCAGTCCAGTCCTCCTCGTTTAACGCTTTTATGTTGGCCATCCCTAGCGTAGCCGTCTCGTGCCGGCCCCGCCGCCCCAGCGCGCCCCTCCAGCGGGAGTGCGACACGCCCTGGGGCGGCGGGTGCCCCTCTATTTACTAATGGATTATTCATTCTTTTAATTATTGATTGCTAAAAATGATTTTGATCGCTTTGTAATGTATTTCCCATTCCATGTGTCCGTCACAATACAACACCGGTGTTCATGTTCTGGCGACCGCCCTCCAGCTGGCCTATTAGCTTGGACGTTGGATGTTAACACCGTATTATTTATTTATTCAAATTGATTTTCTTTTGGGCAGAAAGTTAATGGGTTTTGTTTGATCTTTATTTTTAAAAACGCATGCCTGTCATATATTAATTCCAGCATTCTACAAGTAAGGACTTTGTTGTGTAACCATGCCGGGCGGGCCTAACGTACCCATATCCTTGTATACAGACGTGGAGGACGTGAAGTTTGTGATAAACTTCGACTACCCAAACAATTCAGAGGACTATGTGCACCGCATCGGGCGCACGGGCCGCTCGCAGCGCACCGGCACTGCGTACACCCTCTTCACGGCGCAGAACGCCCCCAAGGCGCGCGACCTCATCGCCGTGCTGCAAGAGGCCAAGCAGGCCGTCAACCCGCGCCTCTACGAGATGACCAGCATGTCCGGCGGAATCAAAGGTCCAGTTTACACCGCTTTTCACAAATATTATATAAAGATTATTTAGTAATAGGACTATTAGTAATAGGACTATTTGTATTTTTGTTAACAGGAAGGAGCCGATTTGGAGGAGGAGGACGGGGCTACAGTCGTGGGGGAGGCTCTGGCGGGAGGGGCGCTGGGGGTGGCGGGCGGCCAGACACGCGCCACTCGTACCCTGGTGGCAAGTCCAGCTCCTACTCCGCATCCAACAGTTCCTACGCCCCTTCAAGCGGCTATAGCGCACCGAGCAATTCCTATTCCACAGCAAACAATCCTTACTCTGCGCCCAACAGAAATTATTCTACCAATAGTTACGCGGGGAACACGGGTGCTGCGAGCTACCCGACAGCGGGGCAGGCGCCCTCCACAAGCCGCTGGGACACGGCGGCAGTCAGCAAGGCGGCCGTGCTGCCCCCGCCGCCGCCGCCTGCCAACGGCTACGGCGGCCCTCCGGTCTACAGCCAGTACTCGGTGCCACCGCCCACGGGGGCGCACACCTTCTATCAGCTGGCGCCACCCCCTGCGCCCAATAACGGATACGTCTTCACGCCGCAGCCACCCTTGCCCAAGAACTAACCTTCGATGGCGATGTATATATCAGTGGGAACATCACTCTCATTTGTAGTATACAGATCGTATGATTCCTGCCAGCACCGTACTCGCATTCATATTTTTTCTCACTTTTATTAATTGCATGTTTCCTTTAGATTTGCGGTATCACAGTTTTGGTTTGTTTGAAGCAGATGGTCCTGCAGTTTTGAACACGGATAGCCACCCCACAGGTGCCTCCCAGGTGTCTCACTTGGAAGGTTGTCTTAGTGTTTGAGTACGTTCTTATGATCTGGAGTAAAAGAAATGTCGGTATGACTCGGCTCCGGGGGGATTATTTTAAAATAGAGCAACTCCCGCATTGTATATGTACATAATAAAAGAGAACATTACTCTATGTCTTGTGATAGTGGCAGGAGCAGTTTAGTATTAATGGATGGTATCGTAGGAGTAAAATGAAATTCAGGTGCATATGATAGAGGTTTGGGACACACCTAGACCCGTTCCTTGTGCACCACTCTGCGCGTGGCGTTCTGTGGGATGTTTAGGGTAAAATGGGGTCTGTAAGAGGGCTATTTCTTTTAAGTTATGTTATTTTATTTAGGTTGATTCTTAATAAATAATTCCAAAATGTATACCACACTTCATTATTATTCCCAATCTCTCGACATATGCACATTTCCTGAAATTTAGATATTTCCCCGTACTGCAACCAGTTTTTGTTCCCTTTTCCACAGAATTGGGGACCAACATCGGAGTTTTTCAAGTATTCCAGCTAAAGCTGTTGAGGATTGGAATATTTGATTAAATGTGCCAAAACGCTGTCCAAGCACAAACTTTGGCGACCGAGCCTTCGCGGTAGCCGGCCCTTCAGCCTGGAACAGTCTTCCAGCAGACCTTAAGTGCATTGAGAATCAATCAGAGTTTAGATCGAGATTAAAAACGCACCTTTTCAAATTATCATTTCCTGACAGGAAGGGCTGATCGACTTCGTCAGGTGCAGCCCTCATACTAAATATGTTTACATTTTTTTAATCATTATTATTATTATTATTATCTAGTTGATAAAAGGGAGCATCTTCTACAGCGCCCTTGAGATTAGTAATTCATAAAAATGGCGCTTTATAAATTATCCAATTTATTATTATTATAAATAAGATTCTACCGAGGAGCAGGAACAGTTGATGTAGATAAAGATGCTGCAAATATTCCATCAATTGTCCAATCTCATGGGAACTTCTTGGAAATGGAGCTGGTGATTTCAAATTAAAGCCAATGCCAAATTATCAAGCTGAAAATCCTAGAGCATTGAAAAGATTTGTTTTTGGAAATCAAATAAAAAAGCCTCGACTTCTAATTTTCAGAGAATGAATTTTTGAAAAACAGAAATTTTGATTATCATGGATAAATGTGATCCCATAGTAGCGTGTGTAATGTATATCCCAAGTAGAGACAAAAAGGTGGTATTAAACTCTGTTTTTATTTGTAGATTTTGCTTGCGCACATTTTTAGGAATGTGCAAAAGTCGAAGGCCGCCTGTATTACATTTTCTGAGATCTTGGGTAAATCCGTGTCTTGTGGGGCAAGCGGGAGTGCTGATGATTTAAATAACAAGAGAGATTTGGGCAACGGGCTTTATTATTATCATCTACAATTGAAACCAGACTGGCGTGCGATGGGTGTTAACATGTGGCTGGGTCGAGTGCGGGTCTATCAGGGCTATCAGTGGTCGTCTCCGGCCATGTGCTTGTTGGGTTGGCCGGGATGCGGGTCCTCGATGTGCGGCCAGAAGGTCGGCTTGTTGATGGGGTCGAAGGCTTGGTCCGGGTGGGCTTCCGCAAAGTCTTCCATTGTCATCTGGCCGTATGGGATCAGGGCGTTGATGGCGGCAATCTCCTTCTCGGATCTGCCATTAATTAATATGCAAGTTTTATCATTGTTATTATGTTATCAAAGATGGTGAAATAAGTAACGAGCGTATTCCTCAGTGTAATTGTGGGACCATTTAATTTTATTATTTAGAAGAGGAAAAAACTATTCTGTAAAATATCTTAGTGGTCTAAGATCATTCAGTTCTCATGTTATGTTTTCGTTAAGAAATTAACCACCAGGTTTTAAGATTTAGAATATGAAAGCGTTAGCTTACTTAGCAATCCTCTCATTAGATTTTGCGACAAACTCGGCGACACCGACTTTAATCTTGGCTTCCTGCGCGTCCACCAGCTTGGTGAAGTTATCCGGCGGGTAAGGGATCTGGAGGGATTCGTACTGCTTCTGGAAATTGTCAACCATCCCAGCGATTGGGATCGTCTTCTTGTAAAGAGCCCAGTCGATCTTCGGGAGATCGGCAGGATTTGCTAGTACGCTGCGAAATACACAGGATATAGTAAAAATATTTTATTATATAATCAACATGACAGGAAAATTGTTACCGTCTCAAGTAGCCGTCGGACTTCGCCTTAAAAGTAAGGTATTTAGGCTTCAATGCGGGTGGAACTCTTTCACTCATCGCACTCCAATTAACTGAACTCTGAGCAATTCTTTTAGCCATTTTTACGCTTTATTGATCTAAGAAATATCAGACGACCCGACGAAGTCCAAATTTTGATTAACTTATTTTAATAAAATAGT
This sequence comes from Lepidostoma basale, assembly GCA_022606425.2. NCBI lineage: Eukaryota > Metazoa > Arthropoda > Insecta > Trichoptera > Lepidostomatidae > Lepidostoma > Lepidostoma basale. Next base: position 279,756 of record JAHDVF020000876.1, read on the forward strand.
TATCTATGCATTCCTTGCATTGCCAGAAAAGATAATAAAAAATCGCCATTTTTGAGATATGTATCGAAATGAAACTGTCTATGATTATACAATATAAACTATGGTAGTAGCTGTCAAAGTCGCGATATAAGTTCAATCCGTGTCACGCAAAAACTAAATTAAAAGATTTGGAAAATGCATAATACTATTGTGTGAGCGAGTTCTTGGGAAATTTGTTTGTACTGAGAGAATTACATATAGACACTAATGAATTTAAATAGGTTAATTGTTTTTTTAATTTTATTATTATCGTTAACTTAGGTTCCTACATTATAGCTTTAGCGCTTTCTAGTTTATGAACCTTTTCTAGCTATAGCTGGTCCCTATCTCAATATTGAAGGCATATACATAAGGATTAATTGTATCTCAATAGAGACGAAGATGCAAATTGGAAACAGAACGTGGTGATTGAGGTGTTCACAGGACTTATGACCTGTCATTGGTTGGGTTAAGCGCACGCTTTATGTAATACAACATTCCCCATTCCACCTCTCTTACGACCACCATGTCTGACAATTTTTTTGGAAGTTGTATATTTGTTAATATGTAACACCAAACTTCACATGTTAGTTTCAATCTACACACTAGCGCCATCTATGAAGATTGGATTGAGCATTAAGCAGAAGATCTTTTTATTAACGCAATGTGAAAGGCTACCGCCATTAACGTATTGCTAGATAACGCCTGGAGATGTCACTCCAATTTATGTGCTATAACTTGGAGCAGTTTTTGTTTTTACAACATTTTGAATGTATACAAATACTTGTAAACGAATACTGGATTTTACCCATTGCGGGTTATCAATTCAAGGAATTTTGACCTTGAATTGATAATTCGCAATGGGTAAAATCCAGTATTTGTATACATTCAAAATGTTGCATATACATAAGTTTGCTACATGAATGTACTCCTGCTGCAGCGTGATATGCGAGCTGTGTGGACGTCCGCTCAGGAACCGCGACGGGCTGACGAGCCACATGAAGCACATCCACGGCAAGCAGAAGGTGCTCGAGAGCCACACCAAGTGCCGGGAGTGCTGCCTGGACCTGTATAAGATCGACCGGCTCAGGGATCACCTGGTCTCTGTGCACAACATGGAAATGGATTTTGAAAATAGAGCTTTTTTATCGATGGAAGGTATTTAGTTTTCCTAAATGCTAAATATCAACAGCTATACTTCCCTACCAGCGGTACCCCCCTCTTCCGGGACTTGGTGGAGTTACGGTGTGCAATGTGACTATGAAGACGTTTGACAATGCCTTAGGCAGGCGAAACAAGAGGCTTAGTTGCGGATTGTTAACAGTTTCTGAGGAAACCTTATCATGTTATTAAGTTTTCTTAGAAACTGTGTTAAATATTGGCAACGTATCGATCCCCTCGGGCCTGATTAACTTGCTCGTCATTAATGAAAGTTTTTATTAAAAAAATTCTGTAAGGGACAGAAAAGGTGGTAGTCTGTAGGAGCAAAATCTGGGGAGTAGGGTGGATGTGAACTCCTGAATTTTATCTTGAGTCACTTTTACCACATGTCGTCTGGCATTATTGTGTAACAGAAAACGCCATTCCCATTGACGAGTGCAAGATGCTTTTTCAGAAGTTTTTCTCAAACTCTTTGCAGCTGCTGAACGTATATATCGGCAGTAATCACTTCGCCGTACTTCACCAGCTCGTGGTGGATTATTCTTCAACAGTTTTACCATACACACAAAGTTTACGAAACGTCAGAAACTGGACCGCACACTTAGCCTGCCCCTTGTTAAACTATCATACATCATACTCGTGAAGACTTGTACTCGAGTGCTGTTGGCATACGCGCGTATCCCTAACGGTTTGTACATTTTAGGAACATTACTTTTTCTCAAGCGCGTACGTGACATGGGATGTGCGTATCACCTACATTCACATGCGTAGGGCGGTAAGGGGAGCCTTCGGATGCCGACTTATTTTATATGATTTTTTTTAAAGGTGATAAACAAATTACATTATTTTATAACAGCTGTGGTGTAGGAAATTTTTATTTTTAATAAAAGAAAATGGCGGCATTATAGGGAATTCTTTCAGGCGTCTTTTAGGGTACGGCCACACCGGAGTACCAGAGTAGGAGTCAAGCCAAATACCCGACGAACCAACGTATGGCACACTATGGAACCGGCCACGCTATACGATCCGCGCCACAGGCGAATCAGATCACAAGCCAACTGCGCCTTGACTCCTACCCAGGCACTTTGATGTGGCCGTACCCTTACGTCACATCGAAAACTGCTGCACTTGCACTGCATTTTCTATTGATCTGAAAAAATATCTATATATATTTATTGATTACAGACATATGCAGTGGAAGGACAAACTTTTAAAATGATTTAAAAAGTGTAAAATAAAAAAATAGGGAGGCTTTTAAAAAAATATTCGTATTTTTGTCGATTTAGGCTGTGATTTTAATGATTTTTAGCCCAGAATGAAGTTGCCTTGGACTTCTGTCGCGTTAAAATTTTAATTAGCATTTTGGGTATGACCACCCAAGCATATTTTGAGTAAATCATCCCTGAATAACTCTTTATAATATAAGTGGACACGATGTTTAATCTCATCTCCAAGTAATGGAGTTATCTTCAAGTATTGATATTTTTTTTCCAAGCCATTGCTTTCCGTACCTACTCAGTCTGAAATTCTCCCCCACTTATCTGGTCCCAACCCTAATGTATGGAAGCCAAGCATGGAACTGGCAGAAGGATGAGAGCAGAATAAATGCGGTAGAGATGAGGTCCCTAAGACGTATGTGTGGTAGAACAATATACGACAGAATCTCAAATACTGATATAAGAAAGGAATGTAGAGCGGAAGAAGGTATTATGAACAAAATTATGAAAGGATCGCTGCGTTGGTTCGGACATATGGAGCGCATGGATGGAGAAAGAATGGTTAAGAAAGTATATGTTAATGATGTAAATGGGGTACGGAGTCGAGGCAGACCGAGGAAAACATGGCATGACCAAATTAATCAAATTTTAAAGGTTGGTCGTGTTAGAAGTCGGAGGAATCGACATGCGTGTATGACTCGTATGAAACGGCGTGATGGTTTGTTTATATTTTTTTAAATTTTCATGCGATATTACCTCGAGTTATTTTAGAATAGTTTGGAATTTTAGTTTAAAAAAAATAATAAAACTATAAATGACAAACTTTCCAGCTAAACTGACTAATGCTTGGACAACTTTAATTTCGTATTCATGCAGTTACATACAATGTCCTATTAATACAATGTAACGGTATTTCGGCTTTAAATATAGTAATTGCCAAAGGAAGGTTGCTCCACCCCAACTCACTGTACTCTGACCAGAAACCTGACCCCCTAGTACAGTATAGGGTATGACTAATTGCGATAAATATTTGTTATTTCAATATTCTCACAACATATTATATTACATGACGAATATCCACTAGGATAACACCACTAAATAGTTGTGAGGTAACTAACAGACCTATTAATCTATAGTATTTATCCAGAAAACTACAAAAATGTCCTTGTCGGGTGACTCACTGCGAGTAAATCAACCTAATATAACCGCATGTGTAATTAACCTAACTATCACACCTTCGACGGAGGGGAGGCAGAGAGGATGGACCGCCGTAGTACTCTGTTTCAGACGATAACGCACATCGGACCATGAGATGAACTTTTTACTGGGAAAATTCAAAAGTAAAAAAGTGCATCTTATGGTCCGAACAATACGGTTTCTCTCGAGTCCTCTACATTCATATAAGCTTGTTGATTTTCTGACTTTTAATGTGGCCATCTTTTAATAATTTATTACTTCATATAGTCAGGCCATGCTTTCCTCGGTCATTGTATCCATTCATTCCATATGTCGGAAACATCTCAGTTTACTTATGATGCAATCATCTGCCTCACATTTCTTCCTTATTTCATCGTTCAGTATTCTATTGGGAGTATGCATTAATTGGTGCGTTTTTTTTTCGAAAATTAAGGCTTTATTGTGAAAAAATTGTTATACATTCAATGTTCAAAGTATTGTCCATGGGAAGCTACGACATTTGTCCATCTTTCTGGCAGTTTGTGGATTCCATCCCAAAAGAACTTCTCTGGCTTGGCGGCCAAGAATGAATCGGGCCAATTTTTGATACCCTGTTCTGAAGTGAACCCTATTCCAGTGAGGGCATTCTGCATTGATCTGAACAAGTAGTAATCAGAAGGGGGCATGTCTGGGCTATACGGCGGGTGAGGTAGAACTTCCCACCCACTGTTTTCCAAATAGTTTTTAACCGGTCTTGCAACATGTGGCCGAGCGTTGTCATGATGGAGAATTATGGATTCGTGTCTAGTCGCATATTTTGGGCGTTTTTCCGCGATCGCTCTCTTCAAACGAATCAATTGTGTTTGGTAGAGGTCCCTTTTGATCGTCTGACCCGATTTCAACAGCTCATAATACAACACACCCTTGTGATCCCACCAAATACAGAGCATTACCTTGGTGCCATGGATATTCGGCTTTGCCGTGGATGTTTATGGTTGGCCGGGCTTCGCATACGATTTCTTGCGCTTGGGGTTATCGTAATGAATCCATTTTTCATCACCAGTGATAAGCCGATGCAAAAATTACTTCTTTTTGTGGCGTTCAAGCAACATTTCCGACATGCAGAATCGGCGTTCGACATCTCTTGGCCTCAATTCATACGGCACCCAATTTCCAAGCTTTTAGATGAATCCCAATACTTTTAAACGTCTGGAAATGGTTACTTGATCAACTCCCAATGATTTTGCAAGTTCTTCTTGCGTTTGGCACGCATCTTCATCGAGCAATGCCTCCAATTCTTCATCTTCAAACTTTTTTGGCTGTCTGGGTAGTTTTTCGTCTTCGAAGTCGAAATTGCCACTTTTAAACCGTGCAAACCACTTCTGGCACGTTCAATCAGCTAGAGCATGGTCACCATAAACCTCCACTAAAATACGATACTCTTTTCTTCATTTTAAAGTAATGAAGAAGAACTCCCCGCAAAAACACTCTATCTGGCACAAAGTTCCGCATTTTCAAATGAATAGTAAAAAAATTTTGTTTACGCTTCAACCAAATAACACATACTGAAAAAGACGCGCAATGACAGTAGCTTTCAAATGAATATAGTCACTGGTGAACACGACGCGAAATAATATTAGTAACGCCCTCTCTTAGAAAACCGCACGAATTAATGGATACACCCAATATAATACGAGGCATCTCATTTCTACGGCATTTATCCTATCATCCTTCTTTTGCCAGCTCCAAGCTTCACTTATATGAACATAAGGCATAGTCGTAATTAAGACATACCTTTATACCCCACCCCTTTGGATAATGTCCATCGGGACATTTTATATTTCATTTCAGATTTTTATGTTTGGAAAATATGTTACGAAAGGCAGCACAATTGTTCATACGTGATCAAGAAAAAGAACAATAACCCCGAGGACTTTCTGTATCTGTTTGACTGCAGCCGCTCGGGGGTGTACAAGAACCGCCGGGACCGGGAGACCACCAAAAGGACCCTGAAGAGTCAGGGCACCAAGAAGATCGGCTTTACCTGCACCTCCACCATCAAGCTCACCAAGATAGAGGAGATCTTCTGCGTCAGGTTCTGCAAGACGCACTACGGCCATGACATTGAGATAAAGCACGCCAACATCTCGGTGGTGGACCGCCAGGAAATAGCGGACATGCTGCTGCGGGGATCCTCCGTGGACGACGTGATGGAGAAGTACAAGCGCAGCGGAGAGGACGGAGCGCAGCGCATACACCTGCTCAACCGGAAGGACGTGCGGAACATAGCCGCGCTGTATAACGTACGCCTCAAGAGCAAATCTAAAGCCAGGAAACCACTGCCACTACCCGCGGCGGACGAGACGAGGAGCGTCATCATCCAGACAGAGGACGGCTACACACACACCTACCTCCTGCTCAGAGATCTCTCTGCTGATGCTGATATCCTCCAAGAGCATGATACACACACACGCAGTCCGAGCCCACAGCTGGGGGAGTCTAGCGGTGCGCCACACTGAGACCCGCCATTGTACTATATAATATTCATGTTAAGTTGTATAATACCAGAAAAATACAATTCAGAAACTCCATCATTTGTTTATTTTCTCACAGTTTTATTAAAAAATAATAATTGGACACAGTAAACTTAAGTACGACCTATTGATACTTTTAAATATCTTTGGAATGATATATTTGTTTGGGAAAAGCACATTTGCAGCATTACCAATGAAAATATCCGTTTTCTAGATACATAGTTTATTATATTTGATGGGAACGAGATGTTTGGCTTACTAAGGCCCTATCAAAAACATGTCATTCCCATAAAATATAAAAAATTCTAGAAAGCGGACATTTTCGTTAAAAATAATAAACGTAATATCTTTGGTAGTATTTGTAAATATTGAATGGGCTTGTGCCAGCAATAAGCCCATTAAACCCGACCCCTGAAATTAGTGTATACACGAGCCCTAACCTACCTTCTTACCTCCATCCAGCGAGGTGGTGTCGTTGAGTTGACTTGGTGTGTAAAATAAAAACAAAAGCTATACTTAAGTCTAGTGCACAAAGTATTGTCATTCATATCGAGTAATGAGAGTAAAAAGAGAATTGAAAATATGGCACATGTTATAGGACACAATAAGTAAGATTAACTACAGACCTAAGTTAAGTATTGAAATACTTGTTGTTGGTAACTCCGAGGATTCAAATAATGTTATATTTGACTACTTTTGTGACCAGATAAACTGGCAACGAAGTTTATTGAAAGAATAAACCAATATAGTTAAATGATTTTTAATAACAGACTCGCTAGCACCGACAGACCACCCTGTCGAGGCCAGCCAGTCGGGTGAAACCAGCCATGGTCGAAACAGACAAATGTGAAAGTAGTTATTAAAAAAAAACATTGTTTTATTTAATTATTGAATAAACTTATTTAACCTTGGTCACCTTAACTACTCGAGGGTCACCGTGACCCTGTATAACTCTCAGACAACCCCGCTCCCCCGTTGGTGTATTCTCAGTATTGTGCCCACTTGGTGGTGCGCTCGGTGGGTCTGTACAGTTGTCTGTACATCATAAGTTGTCATTGTTATTTTAGTTATATTTCACAATGAGACAAAAGTCCGTGTTGATGCCTTGAACCAAAAGTGTGCCAACTTCTCAGTTGCCAGATGGTTTCAAAAGTGTTTTAATAATGGCACACCACGAATTAAGTGTATGGAATTATTTCCCAATGTTGAGGAAGAGTATAAGTAAATGACTATACAAAAGAAATGGTTATTTGGTTTCTCAACACAATATTTCAGTGAAAACATTTGTTGAATATAAATATCGTAATATTTGGTTTATCTTAGCCCATATAACAAAACAGATCTCTTTCCAAAATAATACATTACCGACTGTATTCAAAACACAATTGTTTGAGTCGGTCCAATACTACAACAGTCCCATTGAGACTAGACTAGAGAACACTTGTCTTCATCTATGTAGGAAGTTTGGACTTTTCTTTCTTCAGTCTATTGTTCTCAGTGAGAGTTCCCAGAGTTGGTGGAGGGCTGGCAGAAGGTGCGGCTGCCCGCAGTCTGGCGCCGGACGAGAGGTTTGCGCCGGAATCGGTTCCAGAGCTTCTTGTAGGCGGAGCGATATTGGCGGTTGGTGGCGGCGTAGATAAGCGGGTTGATGACGCAGGAGGCCCACGCCATGATGGAGGCCAGCACATGCAGTCGGGGAAAGCTGATGTCGTCATCTGCCACATTGACGATCATCAGTGGCAGGAAGGACACCACGAAGCACAAGAAGATGCTGAGCATGAGCGTCGTGAGTCGGCTGTCTTCTCGCTCCTTGCTCACTGCGGAAGCTGTCTTGCCCTGGTCGCTGGTCGCCATGCTCAGTTGGCTGGAATGAAATTCAATCAATATCTTATTGTATTGTAGTATGCTCTAATCATAATTTGAATTAACCAGGAAATCTAATCTGTCTATCAACAACACAAAAGAGAACACGCTCGTCACCTGTGAGTCTCCAGCCGAGTCTTGGAGCGCCGCACCTTCCAGTAGATACAGGAGTAGGAGAGGGTAATGACAAAGCAAGGCAGCAGGAAGGCCACGAAGAATAGGAACTTCTTGGGAGAGTGGCCATTCTTCTGCAGGATGGTGCAGGAGAAAGTGGCCGGGTCCAACCCCAGCTGCCCCCACAGCCCCAGCAACGGCATCATCTGTGTACCACATTTCACCCGCCCAATAATTATCAACTACATAATAATTATTTAGTTTATTATTTAAGCTTTAAATCTAAAGATTCTTATTACCATGAGGCCGAAAGCAATGGCCCAAATGGCCAACAGCTGAAGGCAGATGTACTTGGCAGAGTAGATAGTGTTGTACGCCTCGAAGTACGCCACCCGGACATATCTGGAATAATAATGCACGCTTTATTTTCTCTGCTGACCCCAGGAATCATATGGCTATAGAGTGACACCGCGCTGTACCAGACTGGCAGACAGCTACATCTAGTAAGCATTAGTAATTAAGAATGTGAGTGTTAATACTGTGTATGAAAAGGACATAACAAGTAAATAAGAAATGATTGAAACGTGGTAGCACGTCATGATAGGAGAATGCGCCCCTTTGGAGAAATGGCATGGTACTTCCGTTCATAATCAAAATTTGATATTTGATTAATTACTCTATTAAAGAAAAATGCTATCTATACATCAATTGATTGGAGGCCACAGATATCAAATGACGTAAGTATGCTAATCTTACTACGAGTATTACACTATATGGCATATAACTTCATTGGTGAGAACAAAGCCATCAGGTATTCTGGTGTCTAATCCCATAACATGGGCGCTGGGGCCCTTGAGAGCTTGGAGGGAGTTAAATGTTATCTAAAAACTCTCACAAGGCGCAACTTCCCGCAACCTACACAGCACTCAACTGTCAAAATGTTTCGGTCCCGCATGCCGGCACCAAAATTTTGGCTTCCCGCAAATGTAATAATCCACTTCTTGAACAATCATATAATACGAATGAAAACGAATAAGAATTTTCTAGAAGTTTTATTATATTTTATGTGAATGGCATGTTTCGCTTGTCTGAGCCATTAATTAATACCTTAGACAGGCGAAACGTGTAATTCGCATGAAATATAGTAAAACTTGTATTGAACAGACGTTTTCATTCGTATTAATTATGTAATAATACACCTCACAGATACGTAATACATTCTTATTAACGACATGAATTCCCTAATTAAATGTATATGTCGCCGCCATCTAGTTAAATACGCCGCTCAATTGAACGGCTAGGCTGATAATGAAATGGCGGCATTAAATGTCATGGCTTAGCCAACTTGCTGAACGCAACGTTCAACCAAAAGGCTAAACGTCGCCAGGCCGATAATAAAATGCCGGAAATGAAATTTAAAAAAAAATTATTCATTCCACATCCCCTATTACTACCCCAATTCATCAAATTTTTACGCAAACGCTAAAAACTTGTTTAACAAAATCCCTATTTTATTTGTGTTCAAATAAATAAATTAATTCGCGATAATATAAAGTCACAATAACGTTGCTTTCAACATGTAGGCTAAGCGTCCGTTAGTCATGTCATTGAATTCCGGCATTTTATTATCGGCCTGGCGACGTTTAGCCTTTTGGTTGAACGTTGCGTTCAGCGAGTCGGCTAAGCCATGTCATTGAATGCCGCCATTTCATTATCAGCCTAGCCGTTCAATTGAGCGGCGTATTTAACTAGATGGCGGCGACGTATATTCCATAAAGTGGAGGAGATTTAAGGTTGTCTCTGTTGAATATTCAAATGTTGGAATCAAAGCTCAGGCTCATCCCTCCCATTAAAACATTATTTATTTTATGGGAAAATGTTGGAATTGTTACGAACTGTTTATGCTTGGACTTGGATCTTCTGGCTTACAGAGGTTCAGCTCATGTGGCTGTTCCTCTTACGTCTGATGGGAACATTGTTGGAAGGTCATTTGGTGGGTTGTTACTTTATGCGGGGGCATGATTTGTGTAGGGCTACACATTCGGCAGAAAAATTTGAATATTATAGTAAGATGGTTATATTATATTAGGAACATAGATGACTGTTCCTGTAACCTTGATTGAATTAAAAGGTAATGCAACCAGAGACGGGATGGAAGAGATATACTGTAATATTGGTGAAGGAGTTGTCGGCCAGAGATGCAGCCAGAGAACGAAAAATATATCTGACTGATACTCGTACACAACGACGGCGACGGCTCTATCGAGTCTCTCTTGATATCAGAGAGATATCAATATCAAGGCAGTCCATGTTTGACTAAAGTCAAACATGGACTGCCTGAAAGTAAATAAAGGAACTCTATATTATATATTGTAATATATAAGCTCTAGCACCGTTTATGTCTAGAAGAGCACACCGATAAGATATTATTTCCTGGAAAATGAAAGACGACTATCCGTCGTAGTGTGTCCAATGTACTTTTTCCTTTTCGAAAACAACATTAAGATTTCGAGATGCCAATCTCGAACATTACAACAGATGTTCCATCAGTTTGCATAAACAGGAAGATAAGGCTATTGGATGTGCCCAGGGAAGGATCCTTGTTAGGTATTAGGATAGGAATGATGTAGTAATGTTTCCAGCTTTTGGGAATCATCGAAGTTGTGAAAATTTGATTGAAAATACTTAATTGTGAGACTTTGAACTACCTAATTTGAATTGAACAGGGAGAAACCAAGAGTTGAGTAATTCAGGAGCGCAGTAGGTAGCATGAATGTCCTTCTTATCTTACCCCAAACTTCTGTTGAGGTGAATTCCAGAAACAGAGCTTGAACTTTTTTAAAAGGGTGAAGTTAGTAAATGTAAAATGGATCCAGAATGTTGAGGTTTTATCTAAATCTGCCGAGAATCCTGCTAAAATAATGACTTCCACAGGTATCTGGTGCAAGGTCCCAAGATATCAGAGATGCGAGAGAACTAGAAGAGAATGAAATATCGGCCGCGCTAGAGTTTGGCAAAAGGAGAAGAGATTCTTGTCGTTTCAATCTTTGCATACATGTCAACAACATATTGTCAGATAATGAAATATCGGCCGCGCTAGAGTTTGGCAAAGGAGAAGAGATTCTTGTGGGAGAGCCGTCATTCAAGATATAAATTTGCTCGTCAAAAAATGAATAATATATTTCCCACCGTTGTATTTTTTGTCGAATATGGATGAAGGAGAACATTGAATGGTTGGGCAAATGTACTGTTATTAGGTGTGCAGTTCGAGCAGTTCGAGCAGCTCCCGCAGATCAGCAGGCGCCGCCACCAGTAACCAGTCACACGACCATACGACGCGCGCCATATAGCACTCCGCGCGTAGGTACAGCTGTATCTCTACTTCGGAACTGTCTCACAATGGATTCATTCGTTTTAATTGCTTAACGTTAAATGTTATGGCGGCTTCAGAATACCCACTCGTGGCGAGCACAGGAAAATATGACGATAATACTAAATGGCCAAACCTGGCAACAATATTCATATACAATATTGTACATAATACTTAGCTAAATATTTCGCTCGCTAATAGAGCCATCCTCCTGTGTGGTAGGCTTGCAGAACAATATTATAATAATAATAATAATTAGGCTAGTTTGTACAGCCCGTTGGCGCCCGAGGGCGCTTTGACAACGTTTCTACTCATGAGAGCTGCATTTGACACCAGCAATCAGATAATATTTTATGTGATATTTGAAAAGGTGGGTTTTTAAGTTAGATTTAAATTCAGTCGGATTGTAAACGGCCGACTGTCGGCGTGCAGGGGGCATATTCTAAGCGGACGGACCTGCCACCGCGAAAGTCCGATCTCCGAAATTTGTCCGGGGGTTGTACGTAGGTAGGTACCTGTCAGCCAAGGTCTTCTAGAATAGCAAGACGAGAGGCAGACTTGTCCGTCGGGAGTGTACTACATATGTAGGTACCTACAGTAGGTACATCTTGTTCATGCATTATAAAAAACTTGTTCATGTATTATTAAAATGTTCAGGTATTATATATTACCTATACTTATTTATTCAATAAAGTACAGCGGAGCATAGAAGTAAGATGGGGTAGGTTAAATGTGGTCTGACACCCCCCTTAATATTGCCGTCTTTAAATGTAAGTCCCGGATGGACCGGGGACAAGCCCAGGGAGTGTACGAGCGAGGCTGACAAAAGGGCGCCGCTACGCCCTATAACAGCCTCGGGTATGTGGCGGGAACTTCTATGTTCCTTTATTAAAAAAAGATACATCTTGTAATATTCTCTTGTTATTATATAAATATATTTAGCATATCAGGGCCGCAGTCCACTCGAGTACAAAAACGTTTATTAATATTCAATAGTATTGGTGGGATGTGTTCCGCAGGTAGCCCAGTTGCGAGCTTGTGACAGCGCCAGCGATTAGAACGTCTAATAATACCGAACAATGGTAGCCTCCCGCCCTATATGGCGCCACTCGGCCCACTCGGCACTAACGGCCAGCCAACGGATATCATAATCTGACTGACTGACCTGTTGATGGTGATGGCCACCATGGAGAGCAGCGAGACGGCCACGTTCCCGTAGAAGATGACGGGGAAGAGCTGGCACAGCGCGTGGCCGAACTCCCAGCGCTCGTGCAGGTAGCGCGAGGCGGTGAGCGGCAGGTTCAGCACGCAGAACAGCAGGTCCGACACGCACAGCGACAGGATGAAGGTGGTGGTGGCGTGCCCGCGCAGCTTGGGGCACGCCAGCAGCGCCACCGCCGTCACCAGGTTACCTAATGTATCATTACCATATCCTAATGTTGTTCGTTCGCTATGTCTCACTCGTGTAAAATGTCTTTTGTTAAATACGATAATTAGTGGGAATTTGGGGCGGCAGCATGTTTATACAAAACGGTCATATACGAGTACAGTACGGTGCAGTACAGTGCAGTAGGTACTCGCATCCCTGCAGGCATCAGCCGCAACCAAGGGCTGAACACCGCACCGCACCGTAGCCCGTGTTTAGCTAGACCTGGGCGCAGCTCGCGGCTAACCGACTGCGAACCGAATGGCCGCGCGGACAGATGAAGAGCTACACCCGACACACTAGCATATAGCACAGCGTCTGCCTACACCGCGTCTTTATGCTCTGACAAGCTAAAGAGGTATTTAAAATAAACGCGTGGTTTCGATTCCAGACATATGTACCTACATATTCTTGGCTCCTGCGACCAGCAACACCTATTCGCAGAGAATTACCATTACCGACTCCGTACTTTGAGTATTGTCGTCACAAGCTGGCCATGCTACTCGTATCTATCTTGGCGGGAGCAAGCACTCAGAATATAACAGATCGCTGTTCTTGTTCTCTGTTGATCGCAGAACAGCTGGCCCTTGTTCTCCGGAGTACTTGAAAAGGCGTATCGGGCCTTAATGGTCTGACAATTCCTAACCCATTAGGCGCATGGGCGGCTTGACCCTTTATCTCGGGGCAACGGCCCCGCTTTGGCCAATATAGAGACCCTTTGTATTCACTTAAGACGTCACTTCAGAGAGTTCAAATTCTTTGGGGTTACTCATTGAGGAAACACACATCATCTAACTGTACACGCCACACGGTCTGTGTATGGGGGATTCTAAATAAGTATCATAAAGTCAGACAGAATGTCAGATGTGTGCTGTCAACAGACCTTTTCTCTCCAGTGCGACCTTGGCTGGGTCTTCTTGGGCTTCTTCTCCTTTTATGCTCCCCGGATCTTGCATAACCTGATTTCGCATCGCTCTTTCAGACTAACTAACTAACTAACCATCACGCCGTCTCCCCGGAGGGGTAGGCAGAAAGAATGGATCGCCACATTGTTCTGTCCTGACATACTTCTCTCGCTTTCTCTACATTCATACATATTGTCATGCACGCACCTATATTCAGCCAAAACCCACTGGATGTTAAGAAAGGTCACTGCAGAGTAGCTGAAGGTAATAGATAATGTGAGAAATTATTTCGTAAAATCAAAGTTTTATAAAGCTTAAAAAAAATACTTTGAATTTAATTGAAAAAAAAGAAGAATTTAATTGAACGACATTGCTTACGGATACCCCTAATATATCCCGAAAGTTTGATGACTTGGACTTGGTCTTACAGAGGCTTGTGTCTCACTTGGGCTTACAGAGGTTCAGCTCTTGTGGCTTTTCCTCTTACGTCTGATGGGAACATTGTTGCAAGGTGATTTGGTAGGTTGATGGTTTATGCGGGGGCATGATTTGTGTGGCTTGAAGTGTTCCTCTGAAGAAGGGTCGATTTTGGGCGTTTGTCGATTTTGGGAAGGGAGTCCTTTGTAAAAAGTTCGGCAGGTTTCAGAATGAATTCATCTATCATCGGGATTCCCGATTCTAGGTGCAGTTGTGTGATCCGGGTCCATGAAGGCACACCAAGTGTAAACGGATAGCCTTATTTTGCAGGATTTGGAGTTTTCGTATGTGACTCGAAGCTGCATAGCCCCAGATTGCGGCTAAGATCAGCCTTATGACCGTTTTGTATATCGGGAGTTTATTGTCGGTGCTTAGTTTACTGTTTCTAGCTAACATTGGGTAGAGGACTGAATCCACACATTCAATGTCTAGAAAACTGTCAACTTTAATTAATAAGCAAATACAGTAGTTCCGCAATGTACACATATTATATCTAGCAATAAGATAAACGAGCTCTCGGTATTCGCGATTGGATGGAGACACACTGCACCATGCGGAGAGCACTCCCCACTGTCACCCGCCGTCACCGTCACGGGAAGCTAGTGGCCCGAGGTCGCGCGAGATCTCGGATCTCGGCCCGTCCGTCGCAGACTGGATCCATTTGGCAAAAACACGGACATAGGGGTCGAACTCCGAATTTCGCCCTGATTTTTTAAAATTAGGTCCTCTGTGTGATTCCAAACCACTTTTGTCTTTTAACTTTTTTGATATAACTGCTAATTTCCATAAAAAAAATGTTGTTTTTTTTGTATGAAGCAAAACTGATTTTTGCAATTATTTCGGAATCAGGTGGATACGTCAAAATCAAACTTAGTAAGGATTATAGAGGGCATAATCTTCTACATAACTTGCTACGACATCTACTTCATATCTCTGCCCGTTTAACCCTTAACGTACCGTGTTCAAAACAAAACGCTCGCTCCCATGTGGTAAATTCAGTTTACCGCTAACTTTATCTAAATATCAAGCATATGACTCGATGAATCAAAATTTAATTTATGACATCTTGTAGGGAATTTCATTAGGAATAGATCGATATCTATAACATACATAGATTATTTGAAAAACATATCATTATGAATTTTTTTCTGGAACCATGCGATTTCTGATATAGAATGCGAGACAGCATATGAGCAACTGACACCAAGTATGAACTTGTCTCGCCCCGCCGCGCCGTGGCGCTATAATTTTACCTATGATAAAGGCACCTAGGCAAAATGTATAGTACGTTCAAGACAACGAGTAAATTAATATTTGTCCCTTTTGGTAAAGTGTTAATATTTTCACAGTTCTGATATTATTAAGTTGCGTGCTGCGTTTCCGTCCACAGTCGGTATTATTTATCGTACCTATGAGAAAAGGCCAAACATATAATTTATAATACGTTCAAAACAGCGAGTAAGTATTTGTCACTTTTGATAAAGTTGTAAATATTAGCAAAACAAATTCTACCTTAACACGAATGAAGGTGAGGGCAGTCTTAAAAATATTTTTTTTTGGGATGAAGGAAGTAATTTTTTGCTTTTTTTTATTACGAAATATTGAGAACACTTCAATGGAGGATTACAATTTTTTTTATAATATTAGGGTCCATAGGTTTTAAGAAAATCAACTTTAAATTGGCAGTGGAAACTCAATTGACCACATGGCAACGCGACGGTTAAAAGCAGCAGACATTATAAATCTTAATTAAAGTGGTTTCGGATTTTTTGTTAGATGCATAAATATGCTAAAATCGCTCCATTATTTTGTAAAGGAACGCGATGATCATTTATGCATCTAACAAAAAAAAACGAAACCACTTTATACTCGTAACAATTAATTAAGATTTATAATGTCTGCTGCTTTTGGGCAGACGATATTAAGTAGATGTCGTAACAAGTAATGTAGAAGGTTATGTCCTCTATAATCCTTACTAAGTTTGGTTTTGACGTATCCACCTGATTCCGAAATAATTGCAAAAACATTTTTTTTCTTGGAAACTATCAAGTTTATTAAAAAATGTTAAGAGACAAAAGTGGTTTGGAATCACACAGAGGACCTAATTTTAAAAAATCAGGGCGAAATTCGGAGTTCGACCCCTATGTCCGTGTTTTTGCCAAATGGATCCAGTGGTCGCCGACTTACTTGGCCTAGATCTAACGACCAACAGTTTTTTCAAGAAAACTTATTAACATTATTTTTAATAATCTCTAACGCCATTTCAACATGAACCGAGGTACACTAATATGAAACTGCAGTAGTATACGAGCAGTGCATTTATTTATTTTTCTTCTTCTTTTAGTAGATCTGACGATCTGTGGCACTTGAGTCGTGTATCCTGGGATGGTGAGGTCCAGCTGTTCCTCCAAATCTTAGATGGTCTTCCTGGTGGACGGATTCCGGAGGGGATTTCGTAAATGCCTGTGTAAATGCGAGTCTGTCACTATCCATTCTGGCTACATGGTCCCTCCAATATTTTCTTCTGGATCTACTCCACCGAACAATATCCTCTTTTTCGCTAGTTTTTCTTATGCCTGCGTTACGGACACGATCTCGGATTTTTTCCAATAATGGATCTTAGGACCTTCATCTCCGATATTCTTAGCAGACCCTTGGTTCGTACAGTGTCGGCCCGCGTCTCTACGGCATACCATGACAGGTCGCACGCGTGTATTATAGATTCTGACCTTACTGTCGATACGCATGTGGTTGTTCTTCAGGACTAGATTCTTCAGACACCCTGACACGGCAGAGGCTTTATTGACTTGTTCTCGTACTTCGGTATAAAAGTCATTATAAAACAAATATCTGAAGCTCATTTCTTGCTCCACAGGCATATATCATCAACAGTCGGCTTACATCTTTATCTGGATGTTGCGAGCCTTTTTGTTTTGCTGACTGATATAGCCATATTTAGCCTCTGTGATACTGTGTGGAATCTGCCCAACATTCATTGCAAGTCATCGTCAGATTCGGGTATTATTGCGGCATCGTCCGCGCACCAAATGATGTTAACAGTTTTGCTGCCCGTTTTATAACCTAGTCCCAAGGCAGCCACCTCTTCTATGATTTTGTCCATTATAAGATTGAACAGAAAGGGGTTCAAACTATCTCCCTTTACCATTGCTTGCAGGGATTTCTCTGGACAGTCAACGTTAATTTTTGGTTTGCAATTGGCAAACAGAAATTCGACAGACTTTACCAATGTGTTGGATATTCCTCCTTCCTGTAATTTTCTCACAATGTTCTTTATCAATACCCTGTCAAATGCCTTAATCAAATCAACACAACATATTATGTAGGCTACCTTGTTATATACTCGTACAATTGCCTTCTCTTTTATACGCCTCAGAATGAAGATTACATCTGTAGTGGAACGATCTCGTCTAAAACCCTGATGTTCCTTCCTATTTATTAACCTTTTGCTAATATTTTGTAAACAAAAAAAAGAGGAAGAGCGTATTATATACAGAAGGTACCACAATTTAAATAATATCGCATCACCACATGTCCCGCGATATTGGAGCTCGTTGCAGTAGGCCACGGACCCGCATTCCGATGTATTCTCTTCGCGACAGCGACAGCCAGAACAATGGCGCGTACTTACAATTAGATCGCGGAGATGAAACCCGAAACCGAGCGAGCGAGACGGAGAGCGAACAAGCGGCTGAGATGGCAACAGCCAAGGAGACATATTCCGCAGAAAGGCTCACCAATGACGCCGATGACGATGAAGAGGACGGCGCAGACGAAAGCGGCGAGGGTGGCGGGGCGCGGGTAGCTCACGGCCGACTGCAGCCCCGCGCTGCCGTTCACGGGCCCCAGCGCCTCCATGGGTCCACTCCACTCCACTCCGCTCACAGCGTCATCGGGGGGTGCCCCTCGCTGCGCTGGCGCTGGTGGAAACAGAAACTATATTAGCTGTGCACTATCTACTGAAGTTAGGTCGAGTTCTCCAGCTGCTGGGGAGGAGCGCAAGAGATAATAGTTATTAATAACGCGAGGTCGCGGGCCTTCTCGGATGCGCTGCTCTCGGTTCACTGCCACCGAAGACCGAAACAAGATAGCACACACACCCGATAAGAACCTAATAACCATATCATATGCCTACATATGTACAGTGTTCCAAGAGCTTCCAACTTCTGCGCCATACGCGAGTACCCACGGGTGTCGTATGGTACAAGGGCTTCAGCCTCGCTGAGAATACAGTAGCCGCTTTACATCCTGCCCTAGCCGGCCCTTCAGCCTGGAACCCGTTGAGAACCCGTCCGAGTTTAGATCAAGACTCAAATTCACCTTTTCCAATTATCTTATCCTGAAGAAAATGTACATCGACTGCGTCTTATATGTGATCAGGTCTTGTGGCTATTCCTTTTAGTCTGGTGGGAACAGCTAATTTGGCTGGTTATTGGGCTGGTCTGTGTGACCTGATCTGTGAGTGTTCCTCTAAAGATGGGAACTTGTGGCGGCGGCTAGGAGAGAAAGGAGTCAAGTCTACGAGTATTCATCTACCCACACCCACCTAGGCGCAGGCGCAGATGTTATGTAGGGGAGGGGATGTGGGGTGGACTTAGAGAGGTCTCAGCAGAACGAAACCACAACACTCCACGGCCACCCCTTGAGTTGCATTCCAGGGTTGATGACAAGACAACAAACTTCCCCGTTAAGGTAAAATACAGGACCGAAGTGATACCTGATGTTACCGAACCCTCATCCGTGTAGAATTCCTACCTTGTACGCACCTGAACATGGAAAGAAATGAACAATTTAAAATCGTAACTATTGTAAGAGGATCATGAATTATAATCCCGCCAAGTATATTATTTTATATTGTATTATTTCGGGCTGTCGATGATGATGATGATGATTTACATAGCGCCATTTTTGTGAGAGATTCACTTCAAAGGCGCTCTCCGTATATTTATCTATTGAATAATTTTATATTATGTTTTTCTGAGAGTGAGAACCACTGACTCACTCTCACTCACTCTCAGAAGGGTCATTAAGATGGTTTGGACACATGGAAAGAATGAGTGAAGACAGAATGGTAAAGAAGGTATATGTAAACGGCGTGAACGGAGCTAGAAATAGAGGAAGGCCGAGGAAAACGTGGCACGATCAAATCAATCAAATATTGAATGTCGGTCACGTGAGGAGTCGGAAAAATCGACGTGCGTGCATGACAAGATGTATGAATGTAGAGGAAGGCGACGGGGAGACGGCGTGATGGTAAGTTAGTTAGTTCTGAGAGTGAGATATTGGCGAAAGTGGCGGCAATATTTATCCAGAGGCATACTTCCAAAACTCGGGAGTCTCGAATGTGCACGTGCGGAGTACACTTGTCTATGACAGATGTCCCGTGTGTCCCGCTACTTACTACTGGTGCTGCCTACTTACTACTCGAGTGGCGAGATGACTTCACGACACGAAGGCCCGACAATAATTAGTGTATTAGTAAGAAACGCCATAAACCGAAAAGTAATTACAAGACTCTGTAAAGAGTCGAGTCACGAGAGTCGAGCACAGTGTGTACCTATATGGTAGAGTCCCATTAACTATGTGTGTTACAGTTAGCCCCTATTATCAGACAATAACTATTTACTTTGGGCACCAATGAGAGAAAGAGGGAGATACTTGATAGGATGAAGTTGAGAGTTGGATATACTCGTACATAATATGATACAGTTGGCATCGATGGAAATATTTCGTTCGTACGATGGGATAAGCTACATATGTTAATACTACCTAATTAAAGATTTAGGTAAGGAACAGGATGGTTGGAGGAGGGGAAGTTTCAGGACGCCCCGCCACTAGTAAGAAAGATGGAGAATAAGACCTCAAACCACCTGGCTGGAGAGATATGAAGGAGAAAGATGTTTACCGACAAAGTAGCTAACGTCAATTGGGAGGGGCGAGAAAAAAAAGAAGAAACTTGCACGATGACACGCTAGTTTCATTTGCCTTCTAAAAAGTAAATGCCGCGTTAGAAAACAATACTATTAAAAGGTGACTAAACCAAAACTTCATTCGAGGCACAGTTCGTCGTACGGCAGGGACCGCTCCTATATCCATTCTTAACAATAAAACTATTTTCCCCCTTTCTTCTTCTAAATAATATGCAGTCTGACGAAATATTCTGATTGTTTCAGAATTCCTGAATATTGACCAAAAATGGGTACTTCTGGACATCATTAGCCAGCCAAAAGATAATTTAAACAAGTAAATTCACCAAACTTATCCCTTAGAATTTCAATACTGTACAACGTCATTAGCATTAACATTAGTCACTCTTTAACTCGTGTTTTAATTTTATAGGATATACCAATAATTACGTGTATAAAAGATTTTAGAATCACTTAACATTAATGGATTATATAAATATTACAGTAACCCCCCCCCCCCCCCCCACTGTACCCCAGAAGCAGAAGAATGCCAATCTAAATAGCGAGTTTTTCAGTAGAACCAATAACTTAAGTCATTTTGAATGAATGAATGCCTTTTAAATAATTGAAACAGATCGACAGAGCCCTCATTTTTGTTTTGAGTTGGAGTCACTTCGCGTACTTCCATTTAATGTAATAATATATTAGATAGAGTTTATTGCTTTTAGACTTTAAAAAATAGATTTCAATCCATCTGCTTTTAAAGTGTAGGTATTTCTATAAGATGGGGTCGAATGATACAAATGTTCTTAGCTTTAAAACCACGATAAAATAATTATAAATTCCTCATATTCATAAGAAAAATACTAAGGGTAACCTGTGTATCAGAAAAAAAATGTTTACAGGTCCGAAAGTAGCGACGATCTGTATAATGAAGTTGAAGAACAGACAAATAGAGAAGCAGTTATCTTCGGATGGCTGAGGGCCACTGTTTGGGACAATAAGCGTATGTCAGTGGAAAGCAAAGTCAGAATTTACAAAACATGCAATCAGACGATCAGACCCATAATGGCTTACGGAATCGAAGTGAGAGCAGCCACTGTCTCAACGAAAGATCTAACTAGAACAGCATGAAATTAATCATTGCGACCTATCGTGGGAAGGGCCCTTAAATATAACCCTTAAAACAAGTTTTTTAAACCTCGGCCGTCTCGACCGGACGTTGCCGTTTAGTGAAGTCACTTGCCCCTTTATCTTGCTGGGGGGAGTCCTCCTCCTCCTTGGTTCAATTGTTACTTTCCCTATATCTCCTCCCTCCCTCCTGTGCATTATTTCTTTGTTCTTTCTCTAACGTATTTATATATCAATTGCGTCGTATACGACGAGACATCGAGGGAGAGAAGCGTAGCTTAAATGTGGTCTGGGTCCCTCTTGGTTGCAAATATATTATTATTATTTTAAACGTAAGTCCCGCATGGACGGGGGACGGGCCCAGGGAGTGCACGAGTGAAGCTGACGAAAGGCGCCTCTGCGCCTATAACAGCTTCGGGTAAGCGGAGGGAGAAGAAAGATGAAAGAAGAAAAGAGGGGCTGTATAGTTAACCCTCACAGAACATACAAGATCGATGACATTGTGAGATGGAATATGCACAGAATACGATTCTGGGGTGAGGATGGACCCAGCGAGGATTCCCAAGATCGTGATGCACGAGACTCCAAAGTCCTCGACAACCTAAATCATGGAGAGAAAGTTGGACACCTTCTTTAGAGTACGCTGTGGCTGATGTGTCGATTCAATATTTCAAAGTGAACAAAAACTGTTACGGATGCTTACATAATACACCCGCCTTCGAAGAGTGACCACTTGGTGGTTATGTCGCATTGTCAGCTCCAGTGGAGGCACGAGGCACGAGGCACGGAGGCGGGCTCCGATGATTAGTATTATAATTACGAGTAGTATTGATGTAGCCACCGCTGTCAGGAGCCATCTACCACTCTCGGGAGAATAAAATTAAAATGTGGTCATTCAATATACAAATTCATATTGCTTGCGCACGAAATGACATAAATAAAACTCAATACATAAGATAAGAATTAAAAAGCGGCCGAATTTATAAGGTTACCAGCAATATTAGCATTGTATACGTATAAGCCCAATTCAACACTCAAATCGCCGAACACAAATTACAGAAAACAGACTCAATTCGTTATAAGATACACCTACAGATACACCGCTTAGAATTAAAACAATCGACCATTTCCTTTACACGTTCAAAATAAAAGTTCCGCACTAATTGACTTAAACAATTGTAAATAAACAAACAGCTAGAGCTAGAGAAGCCCAACATGTGCTCTCCTCTACCAATACCCCAGGATCCTGCAGATGCGGGGAGGGCGACAGGAGGTGGAACTGGGTGTGGTGACTAGCGGAGATATTAATACAAAGTCTTTAAAAATACCTCTGTACAATAAAAAATGAAGGCTTGGACTTGGACTTGGATCTTCTGCCTTACAGAGCTCTAATGGCTCTAATGGCTATTCCTCTTACGTATGTAGGAAACATTGTTGGAATGTGATTTATGATGGGGCTGAATGTATGGCCCGTAGTGTCCCTCCGAAAGAGGGCGAGGGGGGGATTTAGGGTTTATGATAAAGTCTTCTATTATTGTCAAGGAATGGAAGACCAGTTAGGGTTGGGAATGTATTTATAAAAATAAGTCTGTTCCCGAGGGGAAGATAAGAGGAGCAGTGCCTGGATGGAGTAGGCGAATTCATTCATTTTCAAAACAAAAATATATCTCGGAAACTTTGAAAAACACTCTTTAATTTGGGTTCACTCTCTCGTGGAGCTTGACAACGACCAAAGACAAAGACACGCTTTAAAGTTAAGATCTTCATATTAGGGTCTCCTATTTTAGAATGTTTACATTATTTGAAGAGAGTTGAAGTTGCGAGGGCCTGCAGGTTGCCTTCTGACCGCCCGATTCATCGTTATCGCTATCACTATCGTCAAACAATACAACAGTTCGGTTCGATTGTCTGTAGACTCAGCATACGGAGCGATGTAATCATCAGCCAGTAGAGAAAGTCGCACTGGAAGCGATTGGGTGCATTATGCGCGCACGTGTTGAGAAGACCGCCATGCCAGTAAGGAAGTGTTAATGCGAGGCCGGTACAGATATGGACGGGCCAGTCGCACTTGGAATGTCTATCCCCAAGAATAACGTATGATAATGATGATGTTGATTTTTATAGCGCCTTTTTCGTGAGAGATTCACTTCAAGGGCGTCCTTCGTCCGGAAAGGTCCTCTTAAAAGGGAAAGTTTGAAGAGAGCGTCTGAAAAGTCCTTCGTTGTCCCGAGAGCGGGTATTGCAGGGCGACCTGTTCCACTGTTGGTCGATTTTTGCCTTTCAGATCGTAGTTGAGTCGTTGACTGGCGAGGGTTCAGGTTCAGGTCAAGCTAATTCTTGCGAAGGTCTTGTTCTTGTCCATGTAAAGCTTTGTGAACAAGTACAAGTAAGACATAGTTCATAATCGATTAAGGTTAGATCATGAACCTGGTTAAACAGTGAAGTCGATAGATCATTGAGGTTACAAGTGTGAACTAAAAATGAATCGTTCCGCAGTATTCATGAATTGCGGTCTATCCAGCAATCCAGCCGCTTCTTGGCTCGTGAGATGCACGTGAGATCGTCGACACAAGGGCCTGTGCAATGGCATCAGAAGGTGCGGATATGTTTTATTTGTCCCAATCCAAAGAACCCGGGTTTGACGATGTGATTGATTTTTTGGGAGAGACATGAATTACTATCGAAATTAGAAGTTTAATGACGAATTTTTTATGAATTAAAACACTGTTATTTCCACTTTTGAGTTTATTTTTCTCGACATGTTTCTAAGGCTTTACACCTTCATCATCGGGATATCGATACAAACAGTTTATATCGTTCTCTCAATGATGAAGGTGTGAGCCTTCGAAACATGTCGAGAAAAATAAACTCGAAAGTGGAAAAAACAGTTTTTAATTCATAAAAAAATCGTCCCTTGGGAATTCCACAGTGTTAACGCCTTAAGTTTAGTTTTTGGATGCGGCTATAGTATAGACGTATTTAACGTTTCAAGAGAGAGGGAGTCGTTAATATAATATTTATAATAATAATCGTCGACAGGAGGCTGCCAACGGGGGGCAGCTGGAATTTCACATTTTTCTGATTTAATGAGGACATCCATGCTCCGATTTTCTATGAAGTTTGATACGCATGGGTGGTTTGAAATATTCCTATGCTATGAGTGAAGCACCATTTTAGTGAACAGGGATCGCTATAACATTGTTATTACTAACGATCGGTTCCGCCATGCCGCATGCCGCACTTACTACGAGACCAGACGGCGAGTCTTACTCTCAACATTTAATCATTTCCTGGAAACAAACACGCCAAGGATTTAAATAAAAAAATTTAAGAAAAAAAATGGAATAGTGATGCACGGCAAATAAACCAATAAAACCAGCTATTCGGGTGGAGCGAAGCGGTTCCGGAGATAAATTTGACTTTGGTCTGCAATTGAGATTGAATTTGTAAATTAAGAAAAAAATAAGTTTGTTTTCCTCGTACGAAATAATTATTTTTGCCAATTTCGCACGCAGGTTATAACATCATTGTGAAACTTCCTCTTAAAATGTAGGTATAGCCGCAAACTAATAACAGTCCCCCGTCACTGTCAAACTACACATCAGTGTACAGTAGTGTGCAAATGAATGTGAACACACCTATTTCTGATTAATCTAATATTTTAACAAGACCCCATTTTCATTACGAAACGTGACCACCTCTGACTTCTATGACTATGACTCGTTTTATACATTTTCACACAGATTTTATCTCAATTTCGTTGATTTTACTTGATCGTCATTGAACCAGATATTTTTTAATAATGCAGTTACTTTCCTTGGCGTATGGCATGGAGCAAGATCTTGTTAGAACCAGGGCACAGTTGGACGTCCTGGTTCATGAATAGAATAGGGTATTTCACGCACTGGACAATGCGTTTAGGATAGTTTCTCGCATTGTGATTTCCTGACCTAGGCTGACCATGCACAACGAAATGGGTTTCATCTGAGAAAAGAACACTTTCCCAATCTATTTCAAACCATATTTTCTTGCTCTTATTTTATCATTGTTGTAGTTACAAGTTGTTGTTTTTTCTGAGATCGCACGGCTTTACAACTAGCATCCAGGAGTCGGACCTCTAACTGCGCTAAATCTGATTGGAGATCAAAACTTGTCAACCTATATAGGGTTTCCTGTTGATTAAGTCACTAGTTTTGCGCTTTGTGTCAAATAAGAGTGTTGACTTAATGTCACTATCTTTACTATTTTCTTTGTAGTGAAATCCATCGTTTAAATTCCAAAGTCTACGAACTAACACAAAACCCACAGAACAAAGCAACACCACTAAACTTTTAAGAGTCGAACGTCACAAAAAAATAAGTCAGAACAACTGAATAACCTAAAAGCAATAACGTAAATATGGTTAATAAACATTTAAGCTTTAATTTAACTCATAAAGTCAAATTATGATAAAAGTTACCCTTGTTCACATTAATTTGCACACTACTGTATTTAGTTTCAAATAATATGAATAGGTACGTCCAAATGGCATCCTCACGCATTTCAGATGTAATAAAACAGCACAATACTTTTACTTCGCCGGCTTTAGAAGTAAATAGATGTACGAAATAAAACACATACCTAATACCGATATATCCCTGTAACAGAATTAATAATGTTTCACTAAATATTCACAAATCGCACCACAACTCTCCTCGGTAGCTGTAATATTTCTAAATATTAAATTATCTTTAAAAAAAAACTAGATCTCGCAACGGCGAGCGACACACAACCTCACCCCGACAGAATGTGCAACTAACTAATTTTTTTCAAACATTCAAACATTAATCTCCACAGTCATATGTATATATTTTTTGGCTAGGAGTAAAAAGGAACTTCTTATTATAGTTGCTTACAAAATATTTGCTGTAGTAAAGCATAACCTTTACATGTATTCGATTTACTCTTCTACTAGCGCCCTCTAGACGTGTCCTCGGAATAAAACGAATTATTCAGGGGTTGTTATTAACAAAAACATAATATTATTCCGATAATATGTTACACAAGGAAGGAGTACTCCCGTTCTATCGCACATAAGAGTACGCACATAGAGTCTCTCGAAGGTTGGAACGTGTTAATAATCATTTATGACACGATCTATGAATGTTGAGAGAACAGTGTGGCGGTTCTTTCTTTCTGCCTACTCGGCCTACTAGTTAGTTAGTTAATAATTAGCTTCAATGTTGAATTACCATAAGTATTATAGTAAGTATAGTTGCCACCGAGAAGCAATGGCAACCTGTCTCTTCTGTATTGAATATTATTTTGGTAAGGAAAATCTCCAATGACTTTAAACAGTGAGGAAATCAATTTATTTGCATCATCGGCGTCGCGTCGGCAGCTTCTCCAGTCAATTTAATGTTATGCAAAGAGTAAATCATGTTTAATTTGTCTTACTGCTAGAAACTCCACAGCAGAATTTTCTTTCAATCGAATATTCCAATCTTATTATTTTTAATTTATTTTATTTTATGGAGTCTACGTTACTTTTGATTATTATTTGCGTTTCCGCTTATATGTTGCAATATTAGGCATTTCAGAAAAAAGAGAATCTATATTGCCTTTGTGAAAAATGATTGTTTTATTTTACGTTACTTAAGAATTATTACATTATTTGATTTCAAATGGGGAAAATTTTCAAGCAAAAAAAAACCCGCTAAACATTCTGTATATTCCAATCTTTGAACGGCTTTAGCTTAAATACTTACTCGCAATCCCACAATCAGAGAGGGGAGCGCCTGCGCAATGGCGAACAGTTTTTGCATTATCGGAAAAAAATCTAAATTTTGGTAAATGTGCGAGTGTACCTATTATAATCTCTCATCCCCAGGCTCCACAGATCGCGGCGATGGTGATAGTTTCCATTCTAAGTCACATTTCATTTTAAACCTTTGACTAGCTGAAACTTCTTTACCACATAATTATCTTAAGTACCGTATTCTGCTCCATTAGTTTGCATACATAAAGAGCTGTGCGTTTGATTCTCACTATATTGGAAGCCAAAGACACAGAGCAATTTCATTGCATGCATCAAAGTGCCAGAACCAATCTGTCTCTGGTGACACCGGTGGGAAAAACAAGTCTGCTGAACGCGGTCTCCTCGGAGATCGACGTCTTTCATATTAGTGAAGGTACGTTCAGAAGACTTTAGAAAGTATCTTGTCTTCCTAATGTAAATTGATCACTCTTCAATTTCAACAACTGACAACAATATCGTTCCTAAAGAAACTCCACAAAGTTTCTTGGTGTTTATCTGGACACTAATCTGCCCTGCCACTAATACCATAAATTGATAACACAGTTAGCGCCAGTTTCTTCTATCTAAGGCGATTAAAATACTTGTAAAGAAGTATCCCCATGACACAATAAAAACTATTCTTTCGCTGTGTAACGACATGTCTGTATGAATGTAAAGTAATTTATGCAATCATTCCAGAGCAGCAAGTAAACAGGAGTCAACCTACGTCCAATGCAGCAGCAAGAATTATTAAAAATATTCTTCAATTTTACTTGTGATATTGTTTGCGATTTTATCTATGTGTTTGTAAATGGGTGCTATGTGACTTGGGGTTCCACGGGCCATTTAATTAATTTTCCAACATCTGAAATCTCAGTCGAGATGTGGTGTACCCGTGGAGAAAATTAAGTTTTAATTCATTATTGATCGCAAGCAGATGATCCACCACCAAGTTAACGAATATATTTAAAAAAAAATCATTGTTTCGGAAGATAGCTGGGAAGTCACTCCTCCTATGACACTCCTCCAGTTTCAGGGCAGTGGGGGAGTAGGGAGACCAGCTGTAGGGAGTGGGAATTATTCCGTCTGTATTATACGTAGTTACATTGCCAAAAACTTGGAACATTTGTGGCAAATGATGCCAGTATTGTTCGGTATTCGGTAAAAATTGAGTAATAATTTATTATTTAAAGGAGGAACCAATACCGTCTTGACGTTATAACCGGAGGAGAGACCGTACCGGTACTGTCATACCACCGGACAGGGTAATAATTCAGACCATTGATGGATAATTTAAAAGTGTATTATTCTTGCTCCATCCCAGTAGAAACAAGGGATATCGTAATATACCAGTCCCCCATACTCTGCATATTACGATAGAAATATCGATGTTTTATGAATTAAAACATTGTTTTTTTTTATTTTTTCAAATTTTGAATTAATTTTTTTCGACATGATTCATAATGATATAAGTTTATATCGTTCTCCCGGTGATGAAGGTGTAAAGCCTTCGAAATATATCTATAGAAATAATTTATAATAGTAAACACGTTTGTTTAGTGATTTAACTTGGATTTAATGTATATTAATTATATAAATATTGACAAATTTGTTAAGCCATGCGAGGGCATTCTCAAACTGCTTGAGAGTTTGAGAATGCCCGTAAGGCTAAACAAATTTGTCACTATTTATATAATTTATATAAATTAAATCCAAGTTAAATCACTAATCAATCGTGTTTACTATTATAAATTAATAGTGGAGTTTTACAAAACTAGTACCTCAACCATCAAATAAAGAAATAATCTGAAAAGTGGAAGAAAAAAAAACAGTGTTTTAATTCATAAAAAAATCGTCATTATGGAATTTCATTTCATTCATTTATATAAAGTTCACAAACATAAATGTGCTTCGATCCAAGGAGTCTGCAACTATTACACCAGAAGAATTATTTTTCCAAACAGCATATAAAAAAATAAAAAAGGACATAAAGGCAACAATCACAACACAGATATTGCAACCGAGCCAAATCACACTATCACGAAATATGTCGACCTCCGAGAAGACCCGATTAAGCAATGAGATTGCTCTACCCACAGGTATAACCATTGGTAGGTTGGTTCTGCAGTGTGCCAAATAAAAAAATCTGTGCTGTCTTTGACGAAGGTAATTATCAGGGACAAATACTCGTATACCTATTTCACCGAGTTATGTGATGGAATTCCACAGTGCTAGCACCTTAAGTTTATCAGCATCCAGTTCATTAAAAAAAAATACCCATATAAAAGAATATATTATATTTTAATAAGTGAACTTGCTCAAACTTGGAAAAATAATTTATGAACTTGCAATTTATTAAATTTGACCATTACCTTGATGTAGCCATATTTTATGGCATACTCGGTGAGATTGCAATAAACAAATTTTACATGGCAGAAAATACGTTTTTTCTCCGGAGGCTGGTTTAGTTACGTTTAATTTTATTTAGTGATAATAATTTAAGATGGTGAAAAAACAATAATAGTGTAAGTGTCAATTTTGTGAGTGGCAGCACTTTGAGGGCGTGATCTCAACCCCCACCCTGCGGGCTTTTTGGAAGTGTAAGGGTTGAGGAGCGAAGGAGCTCTCTTACACCCCGGACTCCGACGAGGCCACATTCCCGGCCTCGACGGACGTTCGAACGCCGGGGAGATAATCTGAACGAGGAGGAGATCGTGATGTACATGCCGCATGGTGCCAGCTGACAAACAACCTCGTACAGGGCCCATGAAGGGTCATTATCACCATTGGGGCCTGATGCTGGCCACCGCTGTCGCTGTGAAGGAGACCCGTGCCCTCCGCGGTCCATCATCCGCAAGATGCCCCAAGCCGGCGAGATAGAAGTAGACGCCGGGCAGCCTTCTGTGCCGTGCAGCCTTTGGCAGTACTCGTGCTGGCCAACTCGCCGCCACGCCGGCTTCCGTCAGCGTCGGTCCTCGCCGCAGATCACCGCCCTCCTCATGGCGTGACCGCCTCTCGCCTTCTTTAGATCTTAAGTTATATTTTTTTCAGTATGTAATTTTGTTGTTAATAAATGTAATTTTTAAATTGTAAATATTGGTTTCAATCTCATATCATAATACATCCCGGAGCATATCTCATATAATATAATGTTAACATTAATGAATCACATGGGGAAATGTTGGGAAGTTGTTCTAGATCGGGAGTGAATAAGTCTATAAATTCAATTTTCACCCCGTGACACCAACATACTCCTAACAACCTTATGTTCCATATTGTCTGTTTAGGGAAGTAGGTACTGAATATAATATGATGGTACACTTGATAACCATAAAATATCACGTGTCAAAACATATTTTGGAGGTTATGTTGTTATTAAGTTTTTGACGTATCTATTGGCGAATGGAAATATATCTAGTGTTGAAAATATCCATTAAATTATTTGTTAATGATGACTGAAAGCTGGATAGACGGAATAGACGATATCGAAGACCTGATTTCGTCGCAAGATATTACTCCGAAAGATCGTTATAGCAATAGAAAATCGGTCACAGTCAGGTCAAAAAAAGTTAAGAACATAGAAAATGACGAAAAATTCCGAGAAAAAAATGTGTTGGAAAGCATTATTCCAGGTACACAAGGGATTTCTATACAATTGTTTTAGTAATTGAATATCACGAGCGGAGCGTAAACAGACCGCGTCTTCTACATCTTCCTTTCATGTTTGTATTATTTAGTCTTGAGATTGGATTTATATCGCCACTAGCGAATTATAATAATATGCTTTTTACGCTTTTTAAAGTGCCGTTTTCGTGATGTCTCGAGGGGACATAAGGACGTGTTTTAAATTTAAAATGAATGCTAAGTAATATAATAAATAAATAAATGTACAAATAAACTTTAATTATGGTAGTAAAGAGGAAAAAGTTGGGTTTTTAGGATCATTTATGCATTTAAAGTTTGAAGGGAGATGATGGCAGCTACTGCAAAGGCTCGATCCCCAAATTTTGTAGTAGGGCAATACTTCAGCTCAACTAATTGACCTATTGCCATTGCGTTTGCTGAGCGAAGTGTTGATGGTTTATACAGAATTTGACTACACAACTTGGTGCCATCCTATTCTATCATTGGAGAACAATTCTCTGATGGAGAAGGCCCCATAACTTGGATGGTCAAATTAATAAATATTGAGAGTTTACGCTGGTTGGGTAATGTTTGGCCCATGATTGGAGAAGAAACAGTTCGGAGACTACCCGCGCTGGACGGACCAATGGAGATTCCTTCAGGCAGCTTAACCCACCCCGAGTTGTAGCGCTATGGAACACACAGGTGAACGTGCAATAATATTCTGCAGATGCAATAATATTACGTTGAATGTTTTAGGGACCCAGACAATCTATGTGAAGACGTGGGGCTGCGCCCACAACAGCTCTGATTCAGAGTACATGGCGGGGCAGCTGGCCGCCTATGGCTACAAGCTCACGGCCCAGAAGTGGGACGCCGATCTCTGGCTGTTGAACTCCTGCACAGTCAAGAATCCCGCCGAGGATCACTTCAGGTTTGTTGGTTGAACAATCTAGATATCGCACGCAGCAATGTATGTTTCAGGAATGAGATAGAGCTATGTGCCCCGGGCAGAATACCTGCGTGGACTGAGTACTGTGGGTGTGTTTCAGGAATGAGATAGAGCTGGGTGTGTCGCGCGGGCGCCACGTGGTGCTGGCGGGCTGTGTGCCCCGGGCAGAATACCTGCGTGGACTGAGTACTGTGGGTGTGTTTCAGGAATGAGATAGAGCTGGGTGTGTAGCGCGGGCGCCACGTGGTGCTGGCGGGCTGTGTGCCCCAGGCAGAATACCTGCGTGGACTGAGTACTGTGGGTGTGTTTCAGGAATGAGATAGAGCTGGGTGTGTCGCGCGGGCGCCACGTGGTGCTGGCGGGCTGCGTGCCCCAGGCTGAATACCTGCGTGGACTGAGTACTGTGGGTGTGTTTCAGGAATGAGATAGAGCTGGGTGTGTCGCGCGGGCGCCACGTGGTGCTGGCGGGCTGCGTGCCCCAGGCAGAATACCTGCGTGGACTGAGTACTGTGGGTGTGTTTCAGGAATGAGATAGAGCTGGGTGTGTCGCGCGGGCGCCACGTGGTGCTGGCGGGCTGTGTGCCCCGGGCAGAATACCTGCGTGGACTGAGTACTGTGGGTGTGTTTCAGGAATGAGATAGAGCTGGGTGTGTCGCGCGGGCGCCACGTGGTGCTGGCGGGCTGTGTGCCCCGGGCAGAATACCTGCGTGGACTGAGTACTGTGGGTGTGTTTCAGGAATGAGATAGAGCTGGGTGTGTAGCGCGGGCGCCACGTGGTGCTGGCGGGCTGTGTGCCCCAGGCAGAATACCTGCGTGGACTGAGTACTGTGGGTGTGTTTCAGGAATGAGATAGAGCTGGGTGTGTCGCGCGGGCGCCACGTGGTGCTGGCGGGCTGTGTGCCCCGGGCAGAATACCTGCGTGGACTGAGTACTGTGGGTGTGTTTCAGGAATGAGATAGAGCTGGGTGTGTCGCGCGGGCGCCACGTGGTGCTGGCGGGCTGTGTGCCCCGGGCAGAATACCTGCGTGGACTGAGTACTGTGGGTGTGTTTCAGGAATGAGATAGAGCTGGGTGTGTAGCGCGGGCGCCACGTGGTGCTGGCGGGCTGTGTGCCCCAGGCAGAATACCTGCGTGGACTGAGTACTGTGGGTGTGTTTCAGGAATGAGATAGAGCTGGGTGTGTCGCGCGGGCGCCACGTGGTGCTGGCGGGCTGTGTGCCCCAGGCAGAATACCTGCGTGGACTGAGTACTGTGGGTGTGTTTCAGGAATGAGATAGAGCTGGGTGTGTCGCGCGGGCGCCACGTGGTGCTGGCGGGCTGTGTGCCCCGGGCAGAATACCTGCGTGGACTGAGTACTGTGGGTGTGTTTCAGGAATGAGATAGAGCTGGGTGTGTCGCGCGGGCGCCACGTGGTGCTGGCGGGCTGTGTGCCCCGGGCAGAATACCTGCGTGGACTGAGTACTGTGGGTGTGTTTCAGGAATGAGATAGAGCTGGGTGTGTAGCGCGGGCGCCACGTGGTGCTGGCGGGCTGTGTGCCCCAGGCAGAATACCTGCGTGGACTGAGTACTGTGGGTGTGTTTCAGGAATGAGATAGAGCTGGGTGTGTCGCGCGGGCGCCACGTGGTGCTGGCGGGCTGTGTGCCCCAGGGCATGCCCCGGGCAGAGTACCTGCGTGGACTGAGCATTGTGGGCGTGCAGCAGATAGACCGTATTGTGGAGGTGGTGGAGGAGACCCTCAAAGGTATGTGAAATCATCCTGTTTTGACTGGTCGTACAGAGTGAACATTTCTTTCTCAACACTGTCAACACCATCACATTGTGATTTTCAATCTAATCTGTTTGCCTCTCTGGCCACTTGAGTACGCCTCTCGCACCAAGGGCACAATACAAAACTTGATCGTTCCCAAGGAAATGTTAGGCCACTGACCGCCGTAAACAGAAGAATGTTTTAATGTTTATATTTGTGATGCTGTGATATTTATCAATAAATAAGACTATTGTTTACTTCAGATGGCTGTACAGCTGCTGAAGAGTTTTGGCCTCCTTGATGATATTATTCTCTGCTCCTTTTGCTTTTCACCCAGCTCAGTCAAATCAGCTAGAACATTATCCACCAGGCGCTGTCTAGGGCAGGGATGGTGAACGAGGGATTAATTATCTGACCCGCTTGAACTATTAGAAATGATAAGTCTCGCCTCGTGTGGGAACTAGGGGTGATAGGGGCGAGGGAGTGAGCCATGACTCCCGAAAAATATTTGGCGAAGATTTTTTTTTTTTAGCTCATTTCTTGAAAATCGGACGTTTGATTTTTCGAAATGAGTAAAAAACAAAAAAGGTCGATACCGAATTCTGGGTCGTTTTCAGGGGATATATTTCATCGGCGACCTTTTTTTCATTTAGAAAAAAAAGGTCGCCAACGTCTCCGAGATAATTCATTTAGGGCCCACCCCTAGCCGAATTCTTTTTTGTTTTTTAAAGAAATTTGACCCACTTGCGAAAAAGCGGGTCAAATTTCTAAAAGGTCTAGGGCTTCCTATAGGTTTTACTCCGGTCACTCTTGACTTATATAAGATTTAGTTTTATTCGCCGAGTCTAGTTTTAACTGACTTAAAAAAGACTAGGTTTTAGTAAAAGGCTCTTAAATGAAATATAAATGGTTGTAGTACAGATATTTGGCTCTGGCTTTAGTCAATCCACAATCTGTTGAAACTCAACTGTCGGGGGCATCAGGGCCAACAAGCCTCCGACAATTTGACGAGGCCAACATAATTTAAAGCAAATAATATATTTTTCTGTGGGCGCTGTGTTACAATTGCAGGTCACACGGTGAGGTTATTTGGTAAAAAAAAGACTTCAGAGGGGAAGAAGTCGGGCGGAGCATCCCTACTGCTGCCGAAAGTGCGGAAGAACCCTCTGGTAGAGATTATTGCCATCAACACGGGCTGCCTGAACCAGTGCAGCTACTGCAAGACCAAGCACGCCCGCGGGGAGCTCGGCAGCTACCCGCTTAGGGAGATCGTGGAGCGGGCCCGCCAGTCTTTCCAGGAGGGGGTCTGCGAGGTCTGGCTCACCAGCGAGGACACGGGTGAGCTGACTGCCACCAACACACTCGCTAGACACTCACTAGACACAGTAGAACTTGGTTAAGACTAACAATTACTTGACAATTTAGTTTATGATTTTCTCCATACATTTATTACTTTTATAACGAGCTACTTCTCGGCATGCCGAGCAAAAAGATCACAGAAGTGATATTGCAGAAACTGTGTTCAACGGAGATGATGATGATGTGGTCCAAACCATTAATGCCCATCTAGCTAGTCAAATATTTTACACAGAGCACTGAGATCACCGAAGGGTCTTTGCGGGGAAATTAAAAATGTAATATGTCTGTCTGTTGGTAAAGGGTGTTAAAACTGAAGCATTTAAAAATACCTTTTCTCTGATATAACAAGCAAATTCAGCCGGTCCCATCTTCCCCGTAATAACCGAGTTCGATTGTATTTATAATTTCTTCTACAATATATTTGCCATCACTTTCTGTTGTGGATTCACATTTTAATAATTTCCCAGAAACATACTACCCGAAGGAAACATGTTTGTGAAAAGTGCAAATAGTGTTGTGAAAATACATTGTTTTAAAATAAAATATTTAAAAGGGCGCTGTTTTATAATATGAATGACTACATATTTGTGTACCGATGATAGGATAGCGACAACACACAACAACAACAGATCACTGCGCCTTGTTATCACTGCATATTGTATGTAAATGTATGCATGACGAAGGTTTAGGAATGGATGGTCCATTTAGGTACTTACGGTCGGGACATTGGCAGCTCCTTGCCGGAGCTGTTGAAAGAGCTGGTGGAGGAGATCCCGGAGGGCTGCCGGCTGCGGCTGGGCATGACCAACCCGCCTTACATCCTGGAGCACCTGCGGAGTATGGCGGCCATATTCCAGCACCCCAGGGTTTACAAGTGAGTACTGGGAGTAGTAGGAATCCGCTGCCAGGGACCACCACCATCATAAGATTGACAACACGAACCCCTTGTTTCAGATTTCTTCATGTTCCCGTGCAGTCTGGCAGTGACCAAGTGTTATCCGATATGAAGAGGGAATATTCTAGATCTGAATTTGAACACGTAGTCAATTACTTACGAGAGCAGTAAGTTTCAACTTTACATTAGTTTTAATGTCTGTAGACGATGTTTATACTCATATTAGTTACGTTGTGTTTCAGTGTGGAAGGTATGACAATAGCTACAGACATCATATGCGGTTTTCCAACTGAGACAGACAAGGATTTCGAAGAGACTCTGGAGCTGTGCCAGAAGTACAAGTTCCCCAGCCTCTTCATCAACCAGTTCTACCCGCGGCCCGGAACGCCCGCCGCCAAGATGCCCAGAATCCCCGCCCAGGAAGTGAAGAAGCGAACTAAACGCCTCACGGAAGTGTTCAACTCCTACGGCACCCACGGCGGCAGGATGGGGGAGGTGCAAGAAGTGCTGGTGACGGACATTTCGCACGACACCAAATATTTTGTTAGTCATAATATTTATTACGAACAAGTGTTGGTTCCTCGGTGGGAAAATCTCATGGGGAAAGTTGTTAGAGTAAAGATTGTTAAAGTTTCCAAGTTCTGTATGTTTGGTGAACCGTTCGAAGGTCAGATCTCGTCCCCCGGTTCCGGCCCGCCGCTGCAGCTTGGCCAGCTGTCCGGTGCTCAGGGCTGCACCCGGAGCGACAGCTTTGTCAACTTGGGAGTTAAATGCGCTCTCTTTGTTTTGTGTTTTGCCTTTTTCATTAGGCTTGTGTGCAATGCTTTTTGATGTTTCTTGGAATGTTAATAAAGTCAAAAAGTACTTTGTTTTTGTCCTTCACCCTTGCACCCTCGCAGCTGCAGGACATAAGCAGACAGCCATAGCGGATGATTGGGAATTGTTAGTTTTAACCTTTGTAACCTTATATGCCTTTGTGGCGCATGCACGCCGGCTAACAATACACTTCCCGAGACAAAGGGAGACATGCCCGGCGGACAAGTGGGTCGCGGGAGTCCTTATATAAGGCGGCCCCCCGCAGTGCAGTCCACAAGTGAGAATAGAATGTCCACGTACGCGCAGCCCTGCAGCAAGAGGCAGAAGACGGTGCGGGACTCCTCGCGGGGGAGTGATGGGAACGAGTATTTCCCGGGTGAGTCTGACCTCCCTCTGTGGTGGACACGTATCTGGCTATTATTCTTATGTTCATTTATTCCACGTGTCCAAACCACGTGTCACTCCCATAAAATATAACACCACTTCTACAAAATGGATACATTCATCTTAGAGGTATTATTTTTAGAGCATACATTCATCCTTTTACCAGCTCCAAGCTTCACTTGCATACATAAGGATTGTCACTAGAATTATTGATATATTTCTATCGGGAGTGTTGACTTTGAGTGCACTATTCCTTTTGATTGTGCACCAACTTTTCTTTCAATGTCTTTCCATCTCATGTAAACATGCTTCCCAGATAAAAAAACAATTCCTCCAAATAAACTCCAACCAAAACCCATCACACGTTCTTCCTTCTTAAATACTGTTACTTTAGACATGGGCACAAGGTCACTCTTCTCGAGCACTAAATCTTTCATAATGCCAGCGATTAAAGCTGCCCGACATGTCGCTTAGCTTGGCATCACGCTTGTCCGCGTAGAGGTCGGAGACACCTGCTTGATGAGTAACAAATGGTCCCAAGGTATCGGCAAGATCGAGTACAAGGGGGAGGCGGCGGCCTGTGAGGAGACGCTGTGCTTCCGCTACTACGACGCTGGCGAGAGGATCCACGGCCGCGCCATGCAGGACTGGCTCCGGCCCGCGGTCTCCTTCACCGCCTTCAAGTGCACCGGTGAGATGGTAGAGAGTACTTTCTTAGTCCAGCGCTGTCTTGCTGCTGCCTTTTCGAGCTTTCTCTGGCCCTCGTGGGCTGCTGGGTCATGCTTTGGTTATTCCTATAATATTATTCCACCGCCTCCATTGGACTTAATATTACAGGTTCTGACTCGTATGGTAAACCAACTTTCCACCGAGGTTGGGATGACCAGAGTCAGTCTGTGGAAAACTACAAGCGGTGTCTTAAGGCGGGGTTTGAGTTCTGCAGCAAGTTGGGCATTCGGCACTGGAGTGCGTACGATGGAGATCTCGTGCCCGAAGCGGACACGCCGGAGGAGAGCGCCCTGGCCACCGAGGCGGTCACGGAGTTCCTGCAGGAGATGCAGCACAAGACTGGCGTCAAGCCTCTCTGGGTTGCCCCTGATTTACATTCCAATCCAAAGTAAGTCCGCCGCCACACGATGCGCATACTTCATTATCAAATACAAAGTCTAGTGAACATTGTGGCTTCAGGTACGCCGGCGGAGCTGCCACGAGCTGCGACTCCGGCGTCATGCTGCTGGCCGCTCGGCAAGTCAAGAGATGTCTGGAGATGTCGCACAAGCTGTGCTCCGAGTGCTTCCTGGTGTGGGGAGGCCGGGAGGGCTGCAGCAGCGTGCTCAATACAGATTTCCAGAGAGAAATAAAGCACTTTGCACGCTTACTAAAAATGGCATCAGACTTCAAAGAGAGGCTCGGCTACCGGGGTCAGCTGCTTTTCAAACCGTGGGAACATGAGCGCAAGGCAGCGAGTGCTCTAGACGCGAGCCATACGAGCAGTATCAACGAGTTTTGTCCTTACACGAGGGATGCCACGAGCGCTCTTTGTTTCCTGAAGCATCACAACTTGGAGGGAACCTACAAGCTCTGCACCCCCCCTGGGTTTCAGTTCTACTTGAGTTCTGGGTGCGTCACAAGTACCCATTGGAACATTCATTATTATTAACCTAACCATTATTTCTCAGGCATGTATGTATATATTTTTAGATACAACAGCGCAGGATGCCTCGAAATATCCCAAAGAGACTTAGTGTCTGTGAAAGATGCCACTCTGATGATGAAGAGTATTCTGGAGCAGGTGTTTTATTCCATTTATTTGTGCAATGAATGTCTCCTCTAGAGTAGGAGAAGCAAAGTAGAATACAAAGTGGTGTATTTTCCCTCAGGGAGGTATCCAGCCGGGGGGAATCAACCTCAGCATAGTTCCGCAGAGGGATTCTGCGGACGCCAGGGAGCTGTTTGCTTGCTACATCTCCTGCCTGGATACCCTGGCCCTGGGCGTGCGGCTGAGTGCCAAGCTGCTGGCGGACCAGGCATTCACTAAGACCTTGCAGGTGGAGTTTCCCTCCTATTATTTAAGATGGCGCTAGTTCCAATATAGATATGAATAAAAAAGTGAAACATTTTTTCTTTACAGCAAAAATACATATCATTTTACAGTGGCTTTGGTTCTCGTCTCAGCAATGGTGAGGCGAGCCTGGAAGAATGCGAGGAGCACATGAGGTGAGTGATCGAGTTGCTTCAAAACAAGCGGACGCGTATCGGATGTCAAATGAACGTCACTGAACTTGTCACCATTTTGTTTTGTAGAAAACTTCAAGCGCAGTGTCCGGACAGTGTCGCCGGCTCGAGGCAAGAGCACTGGGAATCCGTCTTGAATAATTTCATTCACAAAAGTATTTAAATTGCAGAAGAAACAATGGCAGCGTGGAACATGTTTCTTGAAATTATTTGAAGAAAAGTGTAAGCCAAGTAGGGGGGTGAAATAAAGACCACGAGTAGTATTAGGAATTTTATTTTTCACAAAATACAAATATATGGTAAAGGTCACGCGTGTCATCGCCACACTGTAGACTCCTTACAATATAGCGCAACCTCACCAAATACAACAACTGCGTGGGTGTGGTTAAAGGCGTCTATTGAGTACAGGTAAAATATTATATATGTACGAGTATATACAACATAATACCAGGAGCTCATTAGATATGGTTCGACATTAGGAAGACAAGAGTATTTGTCTTCTGAACGTAACCTTCACTAATATGAAAGACGACGATCTCCAAGCAGACCACATTCAGCAGGCTAATTGCTCTTCCCACCGGTGTCACCAGAGGCAGATTGGTTCTTGTGGCCGGTAGGTAAAACAATCTGTGCTGTCGGAGATATCTATCGGGGACAAAAAGACCAACATCCTCCAGCACACCCGTGT
This sequence comes from Lepidostoma basale, assembly GCA_022606425.2. Lineage (NCBI taxonomy): Eukaryota > Metazoa > Arthropoda > Insecta > Trichoptera > Lepidostomatidae > Lepidostoma > Lepidostoma basale. The sequence continues at coordinate 319,549 of JAHDVF020000876.1, forward strand.
TCTCGAAATATCTCCTGATTAATCTAAAGAAATGGGTTATTAGATGCCCATCTCTTTGAAGCTGCAGAGAATTGGTCCCGAGCATTCTCTAAAGAAATGCCGTGGGATAGAGCCACGGAAAACTACCATACTCCCTCATGTAGAGATACCTCAACGGAATATCTCGCCTCGTGAGGACTCCATATCATAGAACCACTATTGATTTGAGTTCCTTTCCTAGCACATGACATCAACACGGGTTTGAAGTAATTTAGGCTCAAAGAAGGTTATTAAAGAAAAATCACGTTTGCAAGCAATTAATTGGGGTTATTTAGAATTGACACGGAACCATGCGAATGGTGACCTCGATCTGTATATAATATTCTGTAGGCAGTAGTCTCTATTGTAGGCCTGCAGGTCATCTTTAGTGGGCAGATTAGGGTTGAGGAATAAAGAAGTTGTGTCCAGCCATTGACTCGTTTTTATTCAAAACAAATGAAACATAACAACGGATAACAATTAGGCGACTCATTTGGAGACAAAACAGTTACACAAAAACAAATATAAAATCAAATAGCACGCCGTAATACATTCCAGAGAGTGCCTAGTCGCCTAGTCGCCTAGTCACCTCCTAGTTGCAAGTGCATCTCCTTTTCTATATTTAGTCGAGCGCGGTACTCTTCAGGACAGTATTGTTACTGACTTGTAACTTTTTTTTAAAGAATATTCCAATGAAAATAAAATGAAAGTTTTTGATTGCATTCAGTTAGTCTGGACTTAATTTGGAACTGTGTGGCCGTGTAGGTGAGATTGGACTAGTTCAATTAACTCTGAATGGAAACAGCAGCTCGTAAGGATATTGCAAAACATGAGGAGAAAGCAGAATTAAATGTTTTGAAGTAGAAAGCAAAGGAAGTTTCATTGTTATTTCCACAGGATACTCTCTACCGGCATCATCAGAGGTTCCCATCAGTTCTCAACTCTCCCGGGTATAAATACCTCCAAAACATATCCTCCCGATAATTCTCTCCGGTAAAAGGGAATATTTAGGGTGCCTGTCCACGGGAGCGGAGCTAGGTTGCGGAGCGGTGAGCGAGGTAAAAATCCACCAATAGAATTTTTACCTCGCACACCGCTCCGGTGGACAGGCACCCTTAGGCTTGTGTGAACCCACTATCGTAGAACCATTTTCGAGTCTCCTTGGAATCAATGATTTACATAAAACTGAACCCAACCTCTACTCTTGTAGATACATGTGCCAACTGCTGGCTAGCCGTTGTGTATCTGTGATATACAATTTTTAATGCTGTTGTAAAAAATAACATTACGCATTTAGAAACATTAAACTGCATGTAATTACTTGACAATTGGAGGATAGACAAGTCATCCCTAGGAATAATCACACCTTCCCAACATCATTTATGAAGATGGTGAAAAGTGGGCCAAGATTCAAACCTTGTGGCACCTCCAAATATACAAGAAAATATTCAGGTTGAAAAATTCCATGACATATTTTTTTTCTTCAAGGTAACTAATAAAAACCACGACCATGTGAGAAGAAAATTTGAGATTACTTTTGCTATAAGAATGAAGTGGTCCAGAGTATCAAAAGTCTTCGAGACATCATTATAGGAGTGGTCGACATTGACGAAGCTATTGTTACGTATTCTGTGAAGACCGTGCGATTTGTTTCGGTAGAAAATATCAAATAATTATGGACCCTATCTGGTCAGCTTCAGCAGATGGGGTCCATAATTCTCAAGTGACTCTCTTGCGCCGCTCTCAACCCGACGGTCTTTATTATGATTTATCTTGTAAGCTGGCAGAGATATCAGGAGCCAGAGCTCCAGAGGCGACCTATGAAGAAGAGTTACTCTTATAGCCGGGTGACGCTGACCTAAAATCTGACAAGACAGGAAATTTAGAAAATCTGCAATGGTGGAGAGATTTGAAATCGGTAGACGTCAGGTTAGACAGCACAATCCTTCCGAGAGTATCCGGGATCAGAAACAACATGTGGATGGAATAGATGGTCAATGTTAACCGGGGTTCGTATTTCATTTGGCAGAAGTCCTCTCTGTTTTGATTCACTAACGCTTGTGTCTGTCTATTGAAATAAATAAGTACTATTCGAGCTGTGCCTTTTCATTTATGCACTCACAAACCACCCACAATCAAAAACATTGGATGTCAGCCATGCTATATGTCAGATGCACGGAACTAAGGAAGGGTTCAACTAGATTCCCCCGAATACTGATTCGGCATTCCATTTTCTCCCTGCAGGCGGTGGTGGTGTGGTGTAACTAAAGCTAATGAGAAGTAAAATAAGTCATTCATCACAGTGGACAATGCGTAGCGAGGTCAAACGTGCCCATATAATATAATAAAACTTATGTTTCCACCAATATTAAACGTAAAATCATTGTTCAAGAAACACTGCCCCACTGCCGCAAGTCAGGTCTCGGAGACAAGGCAACTTGTACTACTAGACTAGTCTAGCGTGCCCTCAGTAGTGATCGGCCGGCTCCGTTCCGAAGTAGCGGTCCCCGAAGTTTCCGATGCCTGGGAGCACGTAGAACTTCTCGTTGATCTCAGGGTCCAGGGCGGATGTGACAATTTTAACCTGAAATAAATAAAATGGTAAATGCGGTCCCAGAGACACCCAACATGGATGGACCGGGGGGAGTGGCGAGGAAGTCTGATGATGATTAAGAAAGCTATGACTGCTAGCTGGGAATCAACTTCCCAAGAGTGGCCAGCCTTACCATGAAAAGATGCAATGTCACCCATTGGGGGAATACGGTACAAGGAAAATATAAAAAGGAATCTTATGTTTGCTATCAGTTGGTAAAGCTATAATCCGTGTTTATTACATTGGTTTATGGAAGTTGTTTGACTAGTTTCATCTCTACTTCCCCTAAGGAATGTCTGTCGAGTGGTCATGTTAGCATGTTACATCAAATGATTTGTGCGTTTCAATTTTTAAGATTCATAGAAACAATTTGATTTTCTATAGAAAAAACCACTTCTGTTCCATACCTTTGGGAATGCATAAGCAATGGAGTGCACGCCAATTTCTGCCATGAGCAGGGACACGATGCTGATGTGCTCCTCGGGCACGTCGTGGTCCAGCAGCACCCGGATGGCCATCATGGCGGCGGCGCCTGTGGCCACCGTGGCGTCCATGAGGACCACGCGGTAGTCCTTGATGTCCTTGGGCAGGCGCAGGTAGTATAGCTCCGGCTCCCCCGTGGCCTGGTTGGTCTGGATGAGGATCTTGCCGATGCGGATGTCCTTGCACACGTCGCACACGGCCTGCTCCATGGTCTCGCCGGCGCGAAGGATGGACACGCCGCATATCCGCTGGCAGCTGCTGCGCTTGCCTGCGCACAACACCCCAGCATTAGGTCGCAACAGTCTCCATACCCCACCAGACACTCCAACTCTGATTACTATAACCCCGCCCTACCTTGGTAGACAAACTCCTGCGGCGTGTGCACCTCCACTTCGTGGAAGGGCAGCAGGGAGAGGGCGTACTCGATGACCAGGCGGATGAGGCGCTTGGAGTAGAAGATGAACTCGTCGCGGGGCGTGTCCTTGTTCCGGATGAAGGTGTGCAGGCCTCGCACCTGCGGTGTGGGGGTGAGCAGGAAGATGGAGTCCGGCAGCGGCTGGCCCATGTGGGCGTGGGCCAGCTCCTCGCGCAGCTTGAACCCTCTCTGTGGACAGATTGGCACTCATGTAGCATTAGCAAAGGGCGCCAGCAGGCGGGGAGGGGGCGAGGGGAGCTCCACTCACGAGCATGAGCTGCGTGTGCACGTGCTGGACGATGAGCTGGATGGCCACGCTGTTCTCGCCCCCGCGAGGCACGATGATGTCGGCGTGCACCATAGAGGGGGCGATGTAGTTGCTGTAGGCCGGCTTCACCATCTGCATGTATTGCTTGAGCACACCCTCCAGGTCGCGTCCGCGCTGCGAGATGTCCCTGCAAGAATGCCAGTGTGTGAGTGCGGCCGTGAGAACAGTGCAGCGAGAGCCTGCAGACGGTTGTGCGAGGGTTACCTGCGGAGGCGGCGCGCGAGCCGGATGTCAGCGTCCGTGTCCACAAACACCTTCATGTCCAGTAGCTTCACCACGTCCGGGTGGTAGAAGGCCAGGATGCCCTCGAAGATGATCACATTGGCTCCGTACATTGTTTTCTGGAAGACACATGCACAGTAAGGCACACGTACGGGGAGGAAGCCTAGTAGTATAGTATATCGCGCAACAATATGGTGTACAAACAGTTCTGTTGTCGCGCGCGTGCGTGACGTAGTTGTAGATGGGCACCTCCACCTTCTTGCCCTCCTTGAGGCGCTGCAGCACCGACACCAGCAGCTCCAGATCGAAGGCATCCGGGTGGTCGAAGTTGTACTCGTTCTGGATGGCCTGCATGTGCTGCGTCTCGTTCAGGACCTTGTAGAAGGAGTCCATGCTGACGATGGTCACCCAGGGAACGTCGAGGGACTCGATGATTCTCTCGGCGACCGTTGTTTTGCCCGAAGCACTAGCGCCGCAGATTCCTACCAACCAACAATGCATTTCTCGTCTCAGTCTCGATCTATCTGGGGATACGGTGCAAGTGTGCAGGGAGAGGGGCGCGGATCTCACCGATGACGAAGGGCTCCACCTGCTGGCCGGCGGAGTTGTACCACGGGGGGCGGCCGGCCGTGTAGATGGTTCTGCGGTCCGCGTGCATGATGTTCTCCGAGGCCGTGCGCTTGCTGCCCGCCTGGCCCAGGGATGTGGTGCGCGGGCGCCGTGACCGCGGAGACTTCAGCGCGCCCGACCCTGCGTCATGGTATACGTAATGTACAATACCGCTGCCCAAAAATTGGGAAAAACATTACATACAAGATTTTGATTATTTTGTATTTGATATAAGCGGTTATTCAATAATAATAATCAAAAGTTTAAAATATAAAGACTGTGGAATTCCACAATGTACTTTTCTCGATATATTGTAGGATGTACCGTAGTAAATGAGTGTACCGTTTATATTGTAAATAAAGAGAAATAATAGTGTACGTATGTGTAGGGAGTAGCTAAATGTTTTCTTTTATTCATTTAGATTTCTGGGCTTCCGTGGGAGTACCGCCACTGTCAATCAGACAGAGGGGCGGTCTCAACTATCAAGTACATGGGTACCCAACGAGAAACAATACTCATTTTAGAATCAATCCAACATATTCCAGGGTTTGAAACAGTGGCGGCACTCTTATAGAAGCCCGGCTTGTGTAAATTTTTTTGAATCAAAACCCCCAAATCTAAGGCGATTTTATCGTGATTTTGAGTCGTGTCTAAATAAAATAAAAATATATATTTTGCGCGCATCAATATCACTTACGTTTTCTACTATAAGCACTCCCCTACACATATATATTGTCTCTTTCTGTCTGGGTAGCACCCGCATGCAAACTGAACGGCAAAAATGCGAAAACACTCACATGTGTATATTGCGTCTCTTTCAGCCCACGCTTGCAATATACTCTTCCCAATCATTGTAAATTGTAGCAGTTATTAGATTTCACCATGAAGTTAGTACTTAGTACGATTGGCGTTGCCATTCAATTAAAAACATCAGATTTTTTCCATTTGTCATCTGGTGCGCGGGAATTGTACTTTACGTTTCGGTGTTAACAAACGTAAAAACTATATTGAACTGTAATATTTACCACAATATTCAAATTAATTATTTAACTTCTTGTCAGTGAAAAATGGGTTGGGAACGGAAACATCATTGATTAAAGGTAACTTTTTAGAGCTTATTTCTTTACTCTCAAAATAAGATTTTGTTTTAGAGAAACATTTATGGGAAGGCCATAAATCAGGTATTAATTATTTGTTAAACTAAATTGAAAATGATATTATTCACGGCGTGTCAGGTGTTCAGATGAAAGCTCGTATAGAATTAGAAATAAAGAATGCACCATTTGTTTCTGTGATTATTGATGAACAATTATGTGTTGTGTTTAGATATTTTTCTGGAAATGACATCCATGATAGATTTTTAGGATTTATTGATGTGTCTGAAAATCGTTCTGCAGATGCACTAGCAAAGATTATCTTGGACTTCGTAAATAATCATAACTGCACAAAAAAATAATTGCTCAAAGTTATGACGGAGCCAGCGTGGGTGATATTCTTGGAAGTATTTCATATCATATTTGAAAAATATGATAGTTTGTATAATATCATACAATAATCCCAAGTCGAATTAGTTATTATTTAAATTAAATAAAATTATTTGATGAAATTAATGACAGATATTCCGAAATGTTGAAACTAACTACAGCGAAGAAAGCACACACCTTTGGAATACATTTTCTATTTATATTATATAACATACAGTGGTTTGGTGAAAGTATACTTAATAGCTTGCCGCAAGTCATGAAGGACTCTGGAAATGTTCACAATTTCCGCAACCAATGTATAGTGTACGCCCGCTCACATTTTAAAGTTTTCTTCCTTGTGTGTTTTATGCCTTTCTGTTTTTTATTATACGTTTTAACTATTATACATATCTTATGTGTTGTATTAAAAATGTCATATACCAGTTACACGAATTTAATTTTTTTACAACTAAATAAATTTAAAAAAAAACCCTGTCCCAACCTTCACCAAAACAATATAAACATTGTATGTAAATAGTTGAATGAATAAACAATTGCAATTGTAGAGGAGTAAGGGTAAGGGATCCTGTTTGGTATGTGGAAACCCCAGGGCCATCAGTCTGCTGAGCTCCGTTCACAAACTGTACTGATACAAAGAGTAAGGAAGATGACATTTGGGATGTACAAGGAGCCTCATGAGTGGACATGGATGTATGAACCAGATTTTTTCACTCCGCAATCTAACAGAGAAGTTTTTGGCAAAAGTGGTATCTGTGAAAAGCGTATGACTGAGTGGATAGGAAACAAACTTTGGAAAGGTGTCGCTGTAGTATTGGTCGTGTAGGAGTACTTCCACTTCATGTTTCCTTTGTGGGATGTCCCCGCAGTTGTTCAATCTAAACTTAGACAAGTGCATGAAAGTATAAACACTGTCAGCCCTATGCAGATGACAGTATGTGAAATCTGCAATAAGAGTGAACTTGCGATGAATGTTTCCCAGTCTAAAGATTGTGACTGAAGTGCGATGGGTGAGAAACTGGAGCAAGAGAAAACCATGGAAAGAAGGGTTGCTACTGGGAATAACGTGAATGGCGTACTCAAAGTCATCACTGCAAACAGAAATATTAACTTACCTGTGGAAGGGGGCCGGTTGGAGCGCGTGCTGGGCACGGTGGTGGGGGAGGCGGGGGCGCCCGTGAGGAACTCGTCATCCTCGCGGAGAAACACCGACTCGCACTTGGCCGCCAGCTCTGCCACATCGCTACAACAGACACGCCCATTCACCACTCAACTCACTGTGCCGCTAGGACAGATTGAACCAAAACGCGAAAACCGTTTTCCCTCAAACAACAGATTTAGATCAGCACAGGAACCCGTGCATACGCGGGCGGAACAACTTGTTTGGAATGATATAGCAAAATATATGGTTTCATACCAATTTGCAAACATAAAGGATGTCTGATCTTTTGAAAGAAACCGATTGTCATGTTTTCTGTCCCATCTGTCCAAACATCTACTAGGCGGGCACGAGAGCGTGGTCGAAATTCTAAAAATAGACCAGAAAGGGAACAATGATCGAAAGAGGTTAAGAATGCGTGATTATTTCTATGCGGGTTAATAGCTAATAGATATATACAGAAAGAGAAACACTCGTTTTGGAGTAGAAGTCGAGTCGAAATGAAGCGCGTGGAGACGCCGGAAGAAAATGTGATGGATGGAACGCGCTCGGCACACATACCGAGTAAGTTGTATACCTCTCGTAAAACAATAACATTTAAAATAAAACAAAACGTGCATACCTATCGGAACTCGCGGAACTTAAAGTTTCACAATGATTAACTTGAGCTGCCATATTTCATACTGATAAAATTGAACTCGGTTAAATTTGAACGCGACACGCAAAATACCAATTTGTATAAAAAAAAATAAAAAAGGTGGACACGATAAAATAAACGCAAAATTAAATAGAGGAATCTCAACACGACAGCATATTTTATATCATTTGTAAGCACTCATAAGAATTTTAAAATCGAAACTGCGCCCGTCGCAAGTCGCAACTGTGCAAAATGTCAAGACCTGATAAAAGATAAAACCAATCACAAACTAATGTCGGATAGAGACGTGTTATCCATGGTCGACAGTAGGGGTGAGCGATCCGCCCACGAGTTAACTCAAAGAGTTGACTCACTTTGATGAGCGAGTGAGCGATGACTCAGAAATCTTTTTTTTTTTGCTCTTCAGGGAAAAATCGGACATTTGATATAGCCATGTTTCATGGCATACTCGGTGAGATTGCACTAAACAATTTTTACTTTATTTAATAATAGTGTATAGGAAAAACAATAATAGTGATAGTGACAATTTTAGTGAGTGGCAAAACTTTGGGGGGCGTGATCTCAACCCCCCACCCTGCGGATTTTCAACTATAGGGCTGTGTGGAGCGAGGCCGCGACAGTTAGACACCGGCCTTCGGTGGAAGGAATATCTTACCGGCGCTCAGCGGGCGCCGAACGCCGGGAAGATAATCTGAAAAAGATCGCGATATCGCCGCATGGCGCTAGTAACCATGGCGTCAGCTTATCATCATTGGGGCCTGATGCTGGCCACTGCTGTCTCAGCGAAGGAGACCAGACCGCCTTTCACTTCCACGCTTTTCCCCATCCGCACATCCCTCGTGGTGCGGACGGAGGAGGATGCCAAGCCGCCTGACACGATCCATCGCCGTCCACACCGACACCATTAGCCGCCAGGTGCCGGCTGCCTCAGATCCGGCCAGCCTCCACGTCATCCTTCGCCGTCGTCTGCCTCGCCCGATCTCCGCGGCAGTGGCCATCCAGCATCCACGGCTCTCCCCCATCGTCCGCCTCGTACGTTCCTCATCCGCAGATGGATGAACGCAGCCCCAACTCGGCGCTGCTGTCCCGAGGATAGCATTACGCAGTAAAATTAAGTAAGCTGACCAGCTTTTAGTAAGTAAGTCTTTGATTGTAATTTATTAATATTAAGGTGTTCCTCCCGTGTAAATTCTTGTAATCCTATTTATAATAAACTTAATTTCTAAATCACTTGGCCTTTCAATAATTACACTCTCAATCCCGAACGAATCATATCATCTATAAATCATGGGCATTTGGCACCGAGGCAACGAGAGATGATCTCGACAATCCCAAGTCGAGATTCCCCGCATCTCCTCGTTCATGGACCCCGTTCCATCATCAGACCCCGCCAACTTTGGTATGTAAAATGTTCAAATTAATCCTTCGATGTAAACTCAAAATTCATAATAATAATACATAACACAATAATATTTGTTACGAAGAAGTTGCCGTCACGGGGTGAAACATGAAGATTATTCGTATCTCACTCCCGATCTTGAAGCAATTCCCCACAACGTGTTCCATGCCCATGTGCTTATTCGTTAATGGCTCATCAGTATCTGATCTCTGAGGTGCTCCGGGATGTATAGTGACATGAGATTGAAACCAATATTTACCATTTACAATTATATTTAAACACACAAACATACAATATGACAAAAAGAAAGAAACAAGATTACTTATAAACTAAAGAGTACTTACATGATATTCGTTGGCCAACGACTTAAAACTACTCCGTCACTGAAATAACACTACTTGATCTGATCTGCGAAGTCGACGAGCCGGCCGACACGTGGCGTCCACACCACGAGGGACGTCCGAGGCGGAAGAGCGAGGGAGAGCTAGGAGCGAGTGGCGGTCTGGTCTCCATCGCTGAGACAGCCGTGGTCAGCATCAGGCCCCAATGATGATAGGCTGGCGTCAGGGTTACTGGCGCCATGCGACACGTATCGCGAACTTTTCTTCCAATTATCTTCCCGAAGTCCAGTATAACACTTCGCGATCTTTCGAGACTATCTCCCCGGCGCGCGTTCGCCGGGGGAGAGATGTACCTCCCGAGGGCCGGTGGCAGACTGCCTGACTGACTGAGCGCGGACTCCCATCCGCAGGGTGGGGGGGGGGGGGTTAGGTCATCCCCCCCAGCAAAGTGTGGCCACTCACGAAAGAATTCGGCCCGGCAGTACTTACGAAAATTGCGATACCGGGACAGAACGCTATTTTTTTAATCACAATTGTAACTTCACTTCTTTAAACACTATTATTGTTTTTCCTATCCACTATTATTGTTTTTCATAGTCTTATCACTAATTAAAATTAAACTTAACTAAGATTGATATAGCCATGTTTCATGGCATAATAGGTGAGGTTGCACTAGACAAGTTTTACACGACCGAAAAGGCGTTTTCTCTCTGGAGGCTTGTTTGATCTTAGTTAAGTTTAATTTTAATTAGTGATAAGATTATGAAAGACATTTTAAAAACAATAAATGAGTGAAAAATAATAGCGTTCTGCCCGGTACCGCAAAGCAGTTAGATACTGCCGGGCCCAATTTTCTTGAGTGGCCACACTTTGAAGGGGATGACCTAACCCCTCACCCTGTAGAGCAGGCTCGAGAGCGGCGCTCGGGAGTTGAAAATCAGACTTCGGAGGAGGCGGACGTGCGGCTTCGCGCCCGCTGGCCGCGGCGCGCTGGCCAGAGGCCATTCCCGCCTCGCACGTCCCTCTTGGTGCGGACGCCATTAGCGGCCGACTCGCCACCACGCTGGCTTCGCAGATCACCGTCCTTGTGCTAACCAACCGCGCCAGCCTATCATCATTGGGGCCTGATACTGACCACGGCTGTCTCAGCGATGGAGACCAGACCGACTCGCTCCTCGCTCTCCCTCGCTGTTCCGCCTCGGACGTCCCTCGTGGTGTGGACGCCGCGTGCCGGCTGGATCGACGACTTCGCAGATCAGATCAAGTAGTGTTAATTCAGTGACGGAGTAGCTTTAAGTCGTTCCAACGATTAGCAAGTAAGTCATCTTTAGTTTATAAGTGATCTTGTTTATTTGTTTTTGTTTAAATATAAGTGTAAATAGCAAATATTGGTTTCAATCTCATATCACTATACATCCCGGAGCATCTTAGAGACCGAATAATAATCACTTTAGCGAGTAAACACTGGGCATCAACACGTTGTGAGAAGTTTGGTTCGCGATATGGAGTGAGATACGACTAATCGTCATGTTTCACCCCGTGTCGGAGAGCTACTTCGTAACAAGATCAAACAAGCCCCCAGAGAGAAAACGTATTTTCGGTCATGTAAAATTTGTCTAGTGCAATCTCACCTAGGGATGCGCAAAACGACTCATCTCAGGGATCTGATCTGAACGAATCGCTCAGTAAAGTGAGTCGACTCTTTGAGTCGACTCACGACTCGCTGAGATGAGTCGTTTTGCAAAGTGAGCCGACTCTTTTTAACGATCCACGGTTCACAATTGGTGACCTTTTTTTTTTTTTTTGCTCCTCGACCAAAAATTTTGATTTCGATTGCCGAAAAAAATTATTGGTGACCTTTTTTTTTTTTTTTGCTCCTCAGCCAAAAATTTTAGTTTCGATTGCCGGAAAAAATTATTGGTGACCTTTTTTTTTTTTTTGCTCCTCGACCAAAAATTTTTGATTTCGATTGCCGAAAATGAATCGGCTCACTTTGTTGAGCGAAACCGTTCAACTCAGATCCCTAAACAGCTCACTAAAAAGAGTCGACTCACTAAAAAGAGTCGAACGATTCACCCAACGGATCATTGAGCTGCCGCTCTTTTTTTAAGGATCATCGCTCAACCGCTCACCAAAGTGAGTCGACTCTTTGAGTCGACTCGTGAGCGGATCGCACATCCCTAATCTCACCTATTATGACATGAAACTCGGCTATATTGTAACGAAGAAGCTCTCCGACACAGGGTGAAACACGACGATTAGTCGTATCTCACTCCATATCTCGAAGCACTCTCTCACAACGTATTGCCCAGTGTTTATTCGCTAATGTGATTATTATTCGATCTCTAAGATGCTCCGGGAGGTATAGTGATATGAGATTGAAACCAATATTTGCTATTTACACTTATATTTAAACACAAACATACAAAACAAATAAACAAGATCACTTATAAACTAAAGATGACTTACTTCTATTCGTTGGCCAACGACTTAAAGCTACTCCGTCACTGAATTAACACTACTTGATCTGATCTGAGAAGTCGACGATCCAGCCGACACGTGGCGTCCACACCACGACGGACGTCCGAGGCGGAAGAGCGAAGGAGAGCGAGGAGCGAGTGGTCTCCATCGCTGAGACAGCCGTGGTCAGCATCAGGTCCCAATGATGATGAGCTGACGCCATGCGGCGATATCGCGATCTTTTTCGGATTCACTTCCCGGCGTTCGGTATAACACTTCGCGATCTTTTGGGACTATTGTCCCCGGCGCGTGGCCGGGGCAGAGACACTTCTCCTACCGAGGGCGGAGGCGGACTGGGGGCCGAGAGCTGCCCGGAACTCTCCAGGGCGGAGGGTTGGATCGTCCCCTCTCAAGTGCGGCCACTCTCGAAAATTGGGTCCGGCAGTACCTAACTGCTTTGCGATACCGGGGCAGAACGCTATTTATTTTCACTCACAGAATTGTTTTATTGTTTTTTAAAATGTCTTTCATAATCTTATCACTAATTAAAATTAAACTTAACTAAGATCAAACAAGCCTCCAGAGAGAAAACGCCTTTTCGGTCGTGTAAAACTTGTCTAGTGCAACCTCACCTATTATGCCATGAAACATGGCTATATCAATATCATATTGTTAAAAATGTTTATTAACTGTTTCGAAAAATTCCCGATATTTTTACCAAAATCGTTTGACATTTGACAGCTGTCAGATCGATGGACCCAGAGTTATAAACTTAACATTACGGCTCGATAAACATAAATTCGAGACAGCATTGTTGTTAACCAAATGCATCTACGCTACGATGTTTACATCATCTGACCTGTCAACTTTGTAGTGTTTTTTTTTTACTGTTTAATGCAATTCAAAACTTTAATTAATAAATTCATCATTGTGTTTAATGTGTCGTGTATAAAGGAGTTTCTTGATATTTAGGTAAATATTATTTTGAGCAGTTATATTGTAAATCGACTACTTATGTTTAGTGTTTGGATTTGTGCTACAAAATTTGGCCCAATTCGACCTCAGCCTCAAATTTAGAAAGTTGTGTCATTTATGTATCGACATGTCGTTATTTTGTGCATTTCGACGTAAATTTTCTTTTCTGTGATTCAGTGTCTTATCTTCATTTCCTTATCACTAAATACGCATTCTAAGTATCTCTCTAGCTCAACACAGTCAGAATTGATATGGAAGAAGCGGTGGAATTGTTTAATCGTTTTAGTTAGGTTAGTAATTAGTAGTATTATTAATAGGGAGAACTGGGTTTGATTGTTCCCACTCGTGTTGCTAAGGAGGAACAACCAATACATTGATAAAGACTATCAAAACCAAAATGAAGGTTTGCAATGGGGAAATTCCTGCAAGCAGTGGTATAAGATAGGGAGGTAATTTGAGCCCCTTCTTGTTCAATCTTATAATGGATGAAATCATAGAAGAGGTGGCTACGAAGCGTAAGCCAACTGTTGATGATCTGCCGTGTCAGGGCATCTGAGAATCTGGTCTGGAAAAACAAGCGCATGCCTATGGACACCAAATCAAAATCAATAAGACACGCGTGCAATCTATCATGACGCATACTGCAGAGACGCGGGTCTGCTAAGAACATCTGAGATGAAGTGAAATCCATCCATGCCTATGGACACCAAATCAAAATCAATAAGACACGCGTGCAATCTATCATTACGCATACTGCAGAGACGCGGGTCTGCTAAGAACATCTGAGATGAAGTGAAATCCATCCATGCCTATGGACACCAAATCAAAATCAATAAGACACGCGTGCAATCTATCATGACGCATACTGCAGAGACGCGGGTCTGCTAAGAACATCTGAGATGAAGTGAAATCCATCCATGCCTATGGACACCAAATCAAAATCAATAAGACACGCGTGCAATCTATCATTACGCATACTGCAGAGACGCGGGTCTGCTAAGAACATCTGAGATGAAGTGAAATCCATCCATGCCTATGGACACCAAATCAAAATCAATAAGACACGCGTGCAATCTATCATGACGCATACTGCAGAGACGGAGATGAAGTGAAATCCATCCATCGTCCGATCTATTAAAATAAGAAGAAGATTAGTAAGGTCAGCAAAACACCAAAGTTTGGTTTATATCATCATTTTTATTTTCATGTAGGTTTAAAAGTTTTGAACGATACAATCATATGGAACAGTATATGTTAGTTATGGCGGGAGCTCTGAATGTGCACGTGTCTCTTTTTATCGGATCCCGTTGCATTCCCTCTCGGGCCATACTTCTTCATACTACTGGGATATTCCGTACCATCCCCTTCCACTGCATCATAGTTTCGGGAACGTGGCGCGGCGTCCCCATCCCGCGGAACACAGATGTCACCGCTGATTTCAATTTCTTGGGATTGTGTGTCGTCCCCTCTGAGCGGAGCCTGGCAGCACAACTCCATGTCCATGCCCATCTCCTCCCCGTCCTGCAGGGTCTGCGGCAGGTGCTGGTTGAGCGTCTCCGGCAGCAGGAGGCTGGCCACCGCGCCGCCGACGAGCAGCACCCCCATTATGACTAGCGGCAGCACCATCATGTCCCCTCCCTGAACAGTGCGAGGGCCACAAGCGGTGAATTCAAATCACAAATGTTCATTATTACGACTGAGCCGTATTTAACTGTAGAGGGTAATTACCAGATAGTTGACGAGCGGGATGAAGATGGGTCCCAGCATCCCCACCACGGAGCTGGTGCTCATCCCGAGCCCCCTCACGACGGTTGGGTAGAGCTCCGAGGCCATCAGCGGAAGCACCACAAACGAGGAGGAGATCCCCATCTTGCCCACGCAGTACAGCGTGAGGGTGAGCGCTGGATCTAGAGAGAGGGGAAGTATCGTAGTAGCGTACATCAGCGTGGGGGTATTAGTAGTGCATATTGGTGTGTGCGCTCACCGTTTTGTACCAACACGGTGGCGAGACAGGCGGTGCCCCCCACCAGCATGCTGAGGCACAAGGTCCAGCGCCGGCCCAGGCGCTCCATGGCCGGCCACAGGAACAGGTAGGTGGGCAGCTCCACAGCCCCGGCTAGGAAGAAGTTGAGAAAGTCGTCTCCGCCCAGCGCGGGTGCATAATACGACAGGCCCACGTACACGCTGGTGTTGGTGAACCAGATGAAGGTGATGATCAAAGTCTTCTTGCGCAGGTTGGGGGTCCGGAACAAGTCCCGCACGCCGTACTGGTAGTCCTTGTACTTGTCCGCCCCTCCCTCGAGCTCGAGCTTCTCCTTCTCGTATTTGACCTTCAAGCCACTCATGTAGTCTGGGGGGAGGGTTTTCCCGTTTATTCTGAAACGAGTGTGACATGTGCTGTACTGTACCGGTGCTTGTGGGTGAGGGGGAGGAGGGGCGTGCGTGTTCACCTGGCCATGTCGCGCAGGATAGCCGCCGCCTCGCGGAAGCGGCCGCTGGCGAGCAGCCACCGCGGGCTCTCGGGCATGGCGCGCCAGTAGCAGAAGAGCGCCACGAAGGGCAGGCTGGTGGCCAGGGCCAGGCGGCGCCACTCGCGAACCAGGAACACAACCCCCGCCAGCAGCACCAGCCCCAGGGAGTAGGCGATGTTGGACACGATGGTGCACAAGGTGCGCTGCTTCGGGCCGACCAGCTCGATTGCTGGTCCAGTGGGAAGGGAACGGTTCAATCTGAGTTCTATTGCTGTATACCTTGCTATACTACCTTATACCGGAGTTATGTATTAACCTACCCAAGACATAAGGTGTTGCCAGGATGGCAGGCACAGTGAATCCCACTCCGACCCGGTATATTGCCCAGGTGACGTAGTTGTGCGCGAATGCTGTGGCTACACCGAACACGCACTGGATGAGGAGGTAGATGAAGAAGGAAGGCCGCCTGCCCAGGGTGTCCTGCATGTAGCCGAATATGTAGTTGCCCACCAGCCCGCCTGCTCCGAGCAGCACCAGGGCCAGGGTCCCGTAGAAGTCCTTCTGGCAGGTCAAGTCCCACTTAAAATAAGTCTCAGCTTGAAATATCATTTGTTGATAGAATATTGAATTTTCTCTTAATTATCTTTTTGAAATATAAAAATTATGATACGTTTCGGGGCATCGCTCACAGCTGCTTTTCTCTCGGCAGTATGACAAGCACAGATGATTTAAAACTGGTAATCTTACACTTATTATTGCTTCTCGAGTCAACCCATCATCTAGACCTGAGTGAAAGTATCTATGTCTATCTATATATACAAGGGAGCCAAGCTTACTTCCATAACAACGGTGTTTTGGTACAGACTTTTGTTATATTTCCACCCGTCCTTGCACTCCACGGTCTCGCGGAGGGTGGGGAGGTGGTTGCCGATGTCCTCTAGGGAGCTGTAGTTCTCCAGCAGCTGCTTGTAGTCGAAGTCGTACATCTGACATTCCGAATACCTCATCTCTCCGTCGCGATACTCCAGGGGGATGCTACCGAGAGTAAGACAGAGGCTAAGACAAAGTAGTTGGTTAGTTCCCTCTAACGTGGTGTAATCAAAGCGTCAGTTAGCGTCACCTTATGTTCTTGACCTGCTGCACGCGGTCATCCCATCTCTCCAGCTCGGGCACCCGGCACCAGTGGTCCGGCCGGGCCGCCATGAACAGTTGGGCGTAAGCGTGGAAACCGCACGGTAGAACGGCTGGTAACAAAACCAAATAAATAACCAACTTCTGATACCTCCCAAACTCCCCGACATCCACTAATATAGCGTCGAAATCCATGGCGTGTGTGCCATGGAGTGTGTGCTGCGAGTGTCGCGGCTGTACCACTCGTGGACAGCGGGTCCACCCGCCCTCGCTAATTGGTAATTGAATAGTTTAGTAATTCAATTAAGATCTCAGGGCACTAATTGGTCTTGATTGAGGAAGTTACGTTTCCTGCTTCGTTGGATGGAAGGTGAATTGTGTCTGTGAGGAATTAGAGGGCAGAAAATAAAACCAAATACACATTCACATGTGGTTGCCACTAGTGATAGTAAGGTGACCATATGTATTTTGGAAACGGTTGTGACAGCAATTATTGCGAGCAGGACGCGTGCGGGGGAGTGATGCCTAGTGGTCCCGGAGTAACTGGAACCAGTCCGGGTCCCCGCGGCTCCTGGCCTCGGGCCGCCCGCCCTTGTGGTTGTAGTGGAACTCCGTGACGCCCCAGGCCCTCACGCCGTTCACGCTGAACTTGGCGAACCTCTCCACCATCCGCGCATCCCAGTGGGTGCTCACGTAGTGGATGGACTCGTGCTCAACATCCACCTGGAAATAGATTCCTCAACTTACTCTAGGGACTCGACTTCCTTTAGAATCAGTATGGTATCGTATCATATGAGGTATAGACGCTTGCCTGCACGGTGTAGACCTGCCCCCCTGCTTGGAGGCGGAAGGCGTAGTCCTTGGGGGCACGCCCATTCTCTCCGTGCTGGTACAGCTGGAGGTCGCACCACTCCACCGCGTGGTTCTTGCCGCCCTCTTCCGGGGACCACAACACCCCGGCTTCGAACCTAATATCGGAACGAGGCTGGGATTAAAGAAAATTATTGTCGGATGTGCGGCCCGGAACACGCTAGTAATAAGTAGAAAGGCTTACACAGATCCAGTACTAGGCTGACAGATCACCCCTACAGAGATCTTAGTGCCATCGGCCGCAAATATGTGGTGGAAGGCATAACGGTGCATCAGCTCCCAATCCCGTTTGTGACCTGCAACATTATTAATCTCTCTATACTCAAGGTACGGTTAGCAGTTACGTCGACCTTACGACGACCTTTCAATCACATGTTCCTCACCGTAGCTGTGGTCACGAAAAGAGTCCATTGTGATCTCGTACTTCTCTCCATCGACAGAGAAGGACGCCTTCATGACCCCAAACTGCTCGTAGTGCGATTGGTGGGCCCTGCAACACAAGTGAGGTGCCCTCGGCTTCACCAATAAATGTGCTGTGGTACACCTACATATAGTACAGTGGAGGTACTCACGTTTTCAAGTTATTCAGGAAGGCGCGGGTCCACGGCTCGCGGGCGATGGCCCGTGCCACGCTGCGCGGGTCGAGGTCCGTGTCGTAGTCAAAGTACTCTGTTGTGGCGGTCCACTCGCCTTGGAAGGCCACCTCCACCGTCCTGGTCGGGTCCGACTGCAACCTGATTAGAAAAGTACGTGCCGGGGATATCACACATAGGGTGATGGTGTTACTAGGCAATGTGTAAGAGGACTCACGTCATGCTGCCAGTGTAGGAGACGGCCCAGGAGCGCATGGGCTCCAGCGGGGACAGCAGGATGCCCTCGGCCCCGAACTGATTGATCTGCGCCCCAAACAGGACTGTGTCTGGGATTTTGGGGCTGCAGAGCACCCCTTTGCCGGGGATCTAGGGGAGACGAAGAGATGAAGTATGACACCATACAATACATAATACTGTATACAAACAGCTTCCTCTCACAATAATGTAGAAGAGTCCCCCGATGATGCCCATCTGCCTCCTCTCGCAGCCGGCTATCACGTAGAAGCCCTCCTTGTTGGCAGATATGAAGAAGGCCGCATCGAATGCCTGGAAATAAATTATATTGTTTCCTTATGAAAGCTTACACTATTTACTTGTATATATGGGTGTTTTTCAAAAAGTTTGCTCGTTGCGTAATAATTCCACTACGTCACATTTGGCGTTCCACTAATACATCACGTCGCGTAGTGGATGTGACGTATGATGCCAGTATTGAAACAAACTCCAAAATGCAGGTTTATGAATATGATTTTACTAAATATTACATTGAATTCAGATTCTAGATGTCGGTCATTTTTACCCATGAAAAGCTGTAAGTCAAACAATCAATACTTACATTATAGAATCACGTTCGTAGTGGAAAATAAAAACAGCACGTCGTGACGCCCGACCACTATTTCACATAACATAATGCGACTGGTGTCAATTTACGAACATGGCGACCGTTGACGAGCTATAAAATGTTGCCATCAATCAAATATATACTTAGTTTATAGTAAATTTTTCGTTTAAATCAGTATATCGACGTAGCGTATACGGAATTTTCCACCAACGTCGTTTTGAGTGACTAAATAAAAACAGTATTTTATATTATTTTGAACTCTAATACGCTGTTATCTAGGAATATTATTGAATCATATAATCCTTCCAAATAACATAAAACTCTTGGACAAGAAGTAGCTTATCAATGAATATTTTTCGTTTATAAAGTGCAAAAGGAGCGTGGGACACTAGAAAAATCACCACTTTTCTATCGTATATTCCCAATAATTAAGCAAAATAAACAGATATAAGTACTTTTGGATATGTGAATAATCAATTTGTGAGTTATTCTGTTGTTTTGAGATATAAAAAAAACAGTTTTAAAATCAATAGCCTGCAGAATTACCTCGAAAGTCATATAGGACATGTAATTTTCGAGTAAACATTTTATTTGAAAAACACCCATATTTACTCCGCAGTTCTTTTCTCTAGGTGAATTTTGACCTCACCATTTTGCTTATTGACTGCAAGTAACAGTAAGGCTTGATTTTTATTGGAAGTAGTCTGTATTAACTACAACTAAGAATTTTCAATACTAAACCACAATTGTCACCCCCTTATTGTAGTTTTAAGGAGATTTCACATTTGACAATTGATTTTATTTCAGATAAAATGGACGGTGGCAAGAAGAGCGGGGACACGGCGGCCGTCCATTCCTCGCTGTCGGCTTTCATGCAGAAGCACCTGGACTCCGCCGTCAGGAAGCCTGATTCTTTCATTACCACCAGCCCCAAGTCACAGTACTTGGAAAACCACATCTCCAAAAGCCCCTCTGATAATCTGAACTTCAGTCGTGCCGCGGGAAGTTTTGTCATTCCAAATTTTTCAAACATTCTCAAAGGAAGTAAGAATGGTGGCCTTGAAAATTTAGTTTCCAAGTTACAAATTCAATCATCGCCAATTAAAATCCCAGCGAGTAGAGACGTGGAGATCCAGCGCAGATTAGCGGACAGGTGTCAGCTGTCCCAGAGTGTGGAGTCAACAGAAGATTGCGACAACGATGCAGACAACTGGGAGATTGATCTCTCTGATGCCATAATTAAGACCGCCATTATTAGCAAAGAAGAGACTGCTATGGAAGAACCACCAAAAGAAAGAAGAGCAGAAGAAGTGCTGAGTTTGGAATTGGTCAAGTGTGATGTGGAAGAACTGCCGATGTTGGACAACAGGCCGCTGCTGCCATGCCTGTTGTACAATACGGAGGGCTCCGGGCTCAGGAGGAGCAGGCGCGCCCCCGGCAAGGTGTCTGCAATGGGCCGGGTGATGTGCATGCGGCCGCGGGGCCCGGGCGTGCCCCGCATACACTGGAAGTACTACGATCCCCTCCAGACGGTGCATCTCTTTAAGTTTGACTGCCCCTGTCCAGACCAAGTCATCTTGAATAATTTGAAAATGAAGAAAGGGTGCTTCAACAAGCGGACGTTTCTGGAGCCTTGATATATATTTTTTTCCTTTTTATGTCCTATTGATTTTAAAATATTATCAGTTTTATGGCACTACTGGCCTCCTCTACCTAGAGAGAGCTAGAAACATTTAAAAATGCCCTAGCAAAGTGAAACAAGTGTATTGTGTGTGTGTATAGTAACCACGGTGCAACTTGATATATATAATGTGAACAATGTATTTGAATGAATAAATTATTTGACCTGTGAGAATGTGTTCACCCGTGACCCTTACCTTGGCGTGATCTGACAGGTGTTGGGCCACGTCCATGTCTTCCGGCCTGCTGAAGGACTTCACTCCCTGCCCGGCCCCGGCGCTGCTGCTCCGTCCGCCCTGCCTGCTGGCCACCCGCACGCTCCACTGGAGAAAGTTCATCCACCATGTCACCCGTGAATTATAATTGTGATGTTTCAAAATGTTTAGTTCTCTAATGCAAGTGCAATGATATGCAAGTCTCAACTAAAGCTATATAACGGAGGTACACGAGGAAACAAGACTTACCCTTCGATAATAATAAATGCAAAGGAAAACAACATATTTTAGCGGGTACCACTTTCCTGGCTGGGAATAAACACCAAAAATGGGTCGGGGGTTCTTGGTTTGAGTGCAGAAATACACTGCCACGAGGGCTACGCACACCAGCAAGAAGCACAGCATCCTAGTGTCCGGGCGGCGCGGCTGTGCCAGTAGTTGTGAGACAACACGGCAGGTGGACAGATAAGCTATCTGCTGCGCCGCTATACACTCCCATTGAGGGCTTATCAGCTTGATACTGCGTGATTGTTTGTTTACCTGACACTCGTTCCTACAGATTACCATTTCCTTACTTTCATTTGGGAGTTGCTGCAAGCTGATGGGCCGGCTACTGCCGAGGCTCCGTTCCCAAGATGTGTACTAATCTACATAAGAATGAAAACGTCTGTTTCAGGTGAAACATGACTGCCATCAGACATTTCCATTCGTATTACTTATTTAGCGTCCAAGGAACAATATACATGTATATGGTTATATTATCTTTCTTGTGGCTCTTGTGATGTTTATTTCTTGAAGAATTGCAAGCAGGAATAGAATCGAGGACACTACGATACACGCTATTATTACCTCCTTGGATACACTTGCCGGATATAAACATTGGATATGCTATAATTTAATTTGAAACGTGTCCACTGCAACAATGTAACGTTATCAGTGGAGAATATAAGTAATATGGTCTCTGCAAGTCAGTAACCTTTGTTTCGGTGTTTACTATCCTTCTCTGACAAACAGATATCTCTCGGTGGGTCTTGATGTTGCTTTTGATTGTTCACTCAGAGTGTGAAATGTTCCTCAACACTAACCTTTGGTCTTTCTTTCTTCTCGGATTAAGATCAATTGATATTTGAGGTTTTAATTTATACAAAATGTATGATAAAGGAAAACAACTTATCTTTTGACTGATAAAATATTTATTAACATTATTATAATTGTCAAAAAACACACAAATTAAAAGGGAACATTGGACTTAAATACATTTGATGGAATATTGCACAACCGCCGCGGTATTACTGCTGTCCTATTACTTAGCAAAATACAAAATCTACATTTCTCTCTCCTTTCACCCGCCCCCATATTCTCCGTGGCAATGCCAGGCTCTGGAAGCAAGTAACAGGAAACAGTACCGGCAGCTGCACCTTCCAATGTTGCTCGTCAGGTCTCACTTCCGGCGAGCTGTACTATTTACAATCTTAACAAGAGGAAAGGAAAGGAATGTTATATGACAATCTGAATAGTAATAATATATACAAAGCGGGATTACAGACATACTCGGGACAACCATCCAACAAAGCTCCTTAATTTGATTGAAATAAATAACTCGAATGTGTGAAGCAACTAAACTCTGAAATGACTCGGCTGCGAGGGGCCCCACGCCGCCTCGTGCCAGGCATGCCTCGCTAACAAGCTGTAAACCGAGTGGCGGAGCGTGTATTTGGTGCTCAGTCTCGGGAGGCACCGATGATAGTGAGTATGTAAAGGAAGATGTTGATGACATCGAGGTAGAGGTTCAGGGCAGCGAAGATGTACTCTTCGGGGGAGATGGAGTACTTGTGGTTGCCGCCCATCATGAGCTGCGTGTCGTACACCAGGTAGATGGAGAAGATGAGGGCGCCCAGGGAGGCATAGACGAGCGTTATGGTGCGGCCAGGAAAGAAGATAGCCACGATGCCGAAGATGAAGAGGATCACGACGGCGGCCAGCAGGATGCCACCGAGCTTGGTGAAGTCCCAGCGGGTCTGGAAGGCAAACAGAGTCAAGGACAGGCACACGGCCGCCGTGATGCCCACGGCCAGCAGCACCTCGTAGCTGTTGTAGCTGGAAGCGGCCATGGCCAGCATGAAGGACTCGGCGAAGGTGAAGAGGGCGAGGAAGATGAAGTTCATGGGCGCCTTGCGTCGCACGCTGCTGCAGCACGCCATGGCGATCAGGGTCACAAACATCACCACCAGGGCTATCCACCTGCACACAAACATGGGCTCCTTTAGGAATGGCTCGGACTAGGTCACTACTACTTGCTCCCGAGGGGAGGGTAGACGTACCACATGGCGGGGTGCGCTCGGATGTACTTCTTGGTGGGCTCGTGCATCAGGCAGAGGGCGATGAATCCGAAGGTCACCAGCAGCTGGCACATCAGGATGGCATACACCTGGACACACAAGCGCATGACTTAACATATCATATCATCACTTACTTTTATTGATAACAATTAATTTATCCATAAACTTTCTCTCACCTTGCGTATGAAGGCCATTCGAATAGTCTTGTCGGAGAAGTCAAAACCCTTGACTTCCCCATCTTCTATGTTGCTCATGTTAGGTGCTGTGCCCCCGTAGCCGCTGCCCTCGGGGGGCACGTAGCCGCCTCCGCCCGGAGGAATGTAGCCGCCTCCGCCCGGGGGGATGTAGCCGCCGCCCTGGAAACAAAATTCCGTGCTGAGGCTAAACGCAAATCTAATAAAATGCTGGAAATACAAAAAGTGGCGAGACAAGCCCCCTACCTGGTTAGGATACCCCGGGTTCACAAACCCAGTGGGCGGTGGGCCGGGATAGCCTGCCTGGGGGTACCCCTGCTGAGGAGGGTAGCCGGGCTGCGGGTAGCCTCCGGGGGGAGGGTAGCCACCCTGAGGGGGGTAGCCGCCCTGAGGGGGGTAGCCCGGGTTGTTGGGGTAGGCCCCGAATCCTGGCTGGCCTTGTGCTGGAATTAACATTGTCATAATAATTCCACTTCAAATTGTTTTATATCGGTCAAACTCCTTGATGCACACGGCACAGAGGGTTTCATGATATAATAGGGTATGTATCATGTTGCAAGATTCACGTTGCTACTTCAACTATTATTGTTGGACGCTCGATAGTATTATATAAAGTATAATGGTCATGTAGATCTGAATAATAATTTTGATAAATCCCTTCATTTTGCCAGCTACAACCATTTCATCACTCACATCAACAGCTTCCATCAAATCTCCAGTGTATATTAACACTGAAGATACTGAAATAATCTACTATTGCTATAACCATTTGGTTTGTAAGAAAAGATCCTTCTAGAAGTGATATTTTATTCAAATTGTGCCGCACAGTGACACCAGATAGAGCAACATTCGCTTGCAAGGGGAGGGCACGCCGTGGGAAACTGACTTGGGGATGGTAATCTGCTGTGTCGTAGTGCCCCCCAAGTGTCGCAATGTTTACATGTCACATTCTATACACAACCATCGCCGTTAATGCACCGCCCATTCTTCTCTACGCTGATCCGAGAATCTTGAGTTCAAATCTTGGTAATTTTTTTAAAAATAATAACAACGTACACATTAGGGTGTCCCTTATATGGTCAAAAGATTTTTTTTTGGATTATTGAAACGCATACCCCCTAATTGTGTTTAATAGTGTACTAGTTACCCAAATACAGAATTTCAACTTCCTTCGTTAATTCTAACCATGCCGACTTGCCCTCAAATTTTAGAAAAAAAGCTGCTTTAAGTGTCTCTTTAATGTAGTTAGATAAATATTGATGAAAACATATATTTATACAATGCTTTTCTTGTAATTATCAAAAAAGATCCAAATTTATATTTTTTTACTTAGATATTTCCTCTTCAAAGTCTCTTTTTTTACAGTCTGGGTAAATTTTTCTATGTTCTTGCACACAACATAATATGAACTGCTTATGTTCTTCATCTGCGGTAGTCAAACCATGAAAGTCTGTCATTAGATTAACAGCTCTTTCAGCTGTGTCATTAACTGCTTTTAAGCTAGTAATCTTCTTTTTAGCTTCCACAAACATCACGCTGTCTTTCTACGAAGATACATTTCTTGAAGGAAACTACTATCAAGTTTCAGTCGTGAAAATAAATCTTTACCCTTGACAGAAACAAAATCACTCAAAGATTTCCATAAAACAAGATAACAAATACTTGTAGTACCTATAAATAAAAAAAATAAGTTCTAAATTAAATACCAGATTAAACACTACTTACGTACCATACAGAGAGCCAGACATCTGTTCCTTCGATGGAACATATCTCTTTCCCGAATCACCAAACTTTCTTTTTGTAAGTTTTCTACAATGTTTCCTTTTGTCTGCTCATCAACGTTGTCATCAAAAATTAAAAGGACCGCTATTTCCTCTGACAAGTACCACAAATTTTGACTGAACTTGTTTAAAGCCGCTTTGGAAATTGTTAACTTCTTCTTAATCTTTTAAGGTCTTTAAAAAACAAAAATCTTGATTCGGAGCTTTTATCGCCAAATTACATTCAAGCCAGGGCTTCACATAAACTGCCACAATAAATAAACAAACATCTCGTAAAGCTTGTTTGTCCGTAGCGCACATTTTAAACTGGGACTGCAGCAAACGTATTTTTAAGGAGTAAATAGCTCTTGCCATCCATCGTGCTTGATCCATTGGGCCAGCAGGTCTGATTTTTATTTTATTTTCATTGCCTCCACCCAGAAAAACAATAGAAAGCTCAATAAGCTCGCTATCATCTCGTACAACCGTTTTTGCGATTCAAACGCACTTTTGAGCATCAGTTCGTATATATGATGGCGGCAAGCAAAGAGTAACAAATCTCTTTCTAGTTTTTGCACACAAGCTCCGTTCAAGCATCCTGTATAAGATGCTGTCGTATCACAGCACATTTGAGAGCATCGGCGTGTGCGATATCGAATAAATTATCTAATTCAAGTTGAAAGTTCTCTTCGCGGCGCCTATGTAAGTTCTAAATCTTCTTGCTATTTTTTGCAGTTCTCTTCAGGCCTGATAAAGATCCACTAACTTCTTAACATAATTAAGTACAGCTCTCATAGGTATTCTAGCCTTTTTTCAGAATATGTTGCACTCCAGAATGACAAGATTTGCGCTTTCATTAACAGTCAAATCAACTTCACGTATGTTGAAAAATAGAACTGCGAGAACTTGACGATTAGATGGTAGTTTACACCTGTTATTTGGTGAGTTACTTCACC
The DNA here is from genome assembly GCA_022606425.2 of Lepidostoma basale. NCBI lineage: Eukaryota > Metazoa > Arthropoda > Insecta > Trichoptera > Lepidostomatidae > Lepidostoma > Lepidostoma basale. The sequence continues at coordinate 345,740 of JAHDVF020000876.1, forward strand.
AACCAAGAAAATACTTTTTTAATTGCTTCTTAGTTCCACTGACATCTTCAAAATATAAAACAATCCGTGCTTACTACTCGACAAGCCGAGACTAAATGATAATAACAACGACAACGCGCCGCTCCTGTGACGCAATTTGTATAGGACATCTTTACGCGCAAGTCGGCACGGGTTACACTCTTCCGAATAAGGAAAAAAATTGTTTTAGGATGATTTAGGCCCAAATGAATAAAACAATAGCCTATGCATTGTAAAATTAAAACTTTGAAAAATAAGGGACACCCTAGTATACATATAAAAAACTGGAAATTACAAAAATAGAATAAACAAAATTTCCTATTAACCTGTATTTATTTAAAAACAAATTATAGCAATAACATTAAAATATAATAAGGATGTTATAAAAAAATTATAACATCCTTATTATAAATTTTAAATAATTGTGTATTTTTATAATTATATTAAGAGAAAAAAAAACTGAGATTTGAACTCGAGACTCTTAGATCAGCGTAGAAAGGAAAGCCCGGCGTGTTGAGTGCGACGGCAAAATTTGTCTATATGTATAATGTGGCATGCAATGTGTAAACAAGCTATGCAATTTTTTTTACAAATTGACTTCTCAATGGACAACACTTAGGGGGTATTGCAACAGCGCAGATTCCCATCCCCAAGTCAGTTTTCCATGTCGTGCCCTCCGCTTGTTAGCGCTCCAAGGGCTAATACCACCATCAATTTTCTCTAAAAAACTACGAGGCATATCTAGAAAGTAAGTGTAAAAAACTACGAGGCATATCTAGAAAGTAAGTGTAAAAAACTACGAGGCATATCTAGAAAGTAAGTGTACTGAGGCTCTCACGACCGGATGCATTTTATTTTCGACATGTTGGCTACACTTCCGTGTAGCCTGACCCTTCCCCTCCGCAACGAGACCGGTTCGAGGTCAGTACGTTGAGAAGTGTCGACGCGACAACACGTTTCGTGAAAAATGTCAATCCAATCTCCCGCCAAGTGCGAAATACGCGGTGCCAGGCAAGAGTTTTTGAGGTGCTGCAAACTCCATGGAGATGAATTTCTCCGCTCCATCGTTACTGGAGATGAAACTTGGATTGCACACTACACGCCTGAAACCAAAAGGCAGTCTCAACAGTGGCATCACGCCTCTTCACCCTCCGCCAAAAAGTTCAAAACCACAATTTCAGCCAATAAAATCATGGCATCCGTGTTTTGGGACTGTCGAGGCATAATTTTAATTGAATATATGCCTCAAGGGGAGACCATCAACTCTGCAAGATACTGTGAGACCCTAAAAAAATTGCGGAGGGCGATTCAGAACAAGAGGAGAGGTATGCTGACAAAGGGAGTCCGCCTGCTGCACGACAATGCCAGAAGGAACTGCTCGCTTCGTTTAAATGGGATGTCCTGAACCATCCCGCGCATTCCCCTGACCTAGCACCTTCAGATTACTATCTCTTTACCTCCCTGAAGCTGCACTTGGGTGAAAAAAGGTTTTGAGAACCGACGAGGAGGTAAAAGAGGTGGAGAAGTGGACGAATGGGTTGGCGGGAAACTACTTCGAGGAAGGCATCAAAAAGTTGATACCCCGCTTCACCACCTGCATTGAAAGGAATGGCGACTATGTCGAAAAATAGCTTAACGGTAACCACATAATTTTTTTGTTTAAATATAAATAAATTGTAACCTACAAAAATTCAGTACACTTACTTTCTGTAGGTGTCTCGTATTATTGGTTGATGAAGCGAATGATTGCTTCATATTAATAGTTTAGTTTTTAAATTAATATAATAGTTAATTAGTATTTATTGCAATTTCCCATTTCAATTGCGGTTTTAAAGCTAACTAGATTCGGCACCAGCTGATAGCTATACATTACACATTAAAAGCGGAAGGATGCAAATACATAACACTACTATTATATTAATATCCTTTTACATTAAATGGAAGTATTTGAAGGGACTACAACACAACATAAAACAAAAAAATAAGCACTCAGTTAATCAGTTTGGATGATTTAAAAGGTATGAATAAAAAAAGCCTTGTTTTGGGCTGTGCTGTACTGTACTGAAAGACTCGCTACTCGGATTTGGATTTGCATCTGCCTCCGAGGTACAGATATACTTGAAAGATGTCAAATTTACTTGGCACAATAATTCCACTATACATGTGGGGGAAGTTTTGGAATGGAATAACCCAAAATAATATATTGATGCAGGACAAGACAGATATTATTTGAAAATGTCAAATTCAAAATTGTCTTGTTTTGTCAAATGATTAAGAGTTTTCCCAATAAGTACCTACTTACACATATATGGTGATTACTTACACATGCAGATAAAAAAAAGGTGTTATATTTTGTACTAGGTTATTTTGCTGAAAAAGAACTTTGCGAACACTTCTCTTCAAATACGGCGGAGAGACTGAGGACTGAGGCAAGGCACGACTCCTCCCAACAGTAGAGGGGGAGTGGCGCTGTGCTCTCTTGCTTGTGCGTTTATAATTTGAATCAAAAAGTACATTAACAGTGGGCCACAGTGAATCATGCCAATTCCACTGACAAGGTTATGTGAGGCCCAAATTGGAGAACAGCAGAAGGTCGTGGATTAATTTGGTAGTATAATTTAGTTTAGTTATTCATTAGAAAACTAAGTAAGCATTGGTCTGACTGCCATATTTCATATCTAATAAACATTCCTGGACTAGTAACTATTATATGTAGTCATGCAGTTAGGAGAAGACATTGAAGTGAAACTAGAGAAGCGTGAAGTAACAAACAGGGCCTTGTAATAAACCTGGGTATCCGCTGTTGGGCCACATGGCGCCTCTATCGCTCTCTTACTATTGCCAACGGGTTTTTATTAAGCTGCACCACTACAGGCGACAATTGCAGCCAACTGAAAGAAAAGGCAGAGTATAAATAGTTGTAAACAGGTTAGGGGTTACGTACAGTCCATTGTTTGGTAGTTGGGTGTGGAAGCCCGGTTGAAGGGAGCCCCGGTAGGATCCACAGTGGAACGTTATTCCAAACTCGGGCTGGCTGCAGTGCGTGCGCTCGCTGCGGTGGGACCTGTTAGGAGCTCTTGTCAACATGAGAAATACAACAAATTTTAACAGAATCTAACAATTGGATCCATCAGCCGCCAATCAGAAATACTCATTTATCACTTATCGTCTTAATGGAAGGACATGCAAGATATTTCTGATTTTAGACTTCCTTAGAAATCGGAAGAAACTTCACTTATCAATGTGAAATTCATATTTTGGAGTGGCAACATTAAAGAGGCCTGCCGGGCGCGGAGCCTGCTGGAGATAAGGAGGGTAAACAGCACTATCAGTTGAATCACTCTCTCTGGGCGTCCCGAGCATTTCGCTCGCTAGCTTGCCAGACTATGGCGCTGTAGCTATTATAATTCTTGTAGTTGCTAGCAGGGCTCTGAGGGCCTAAGATGTAGCCTCAATAGCTGGTCAACAGACAGCCCTATATCCAACAGCGGAGAGATCAAGGTTGAGGGAGAAGAAGAACACGAACCCGATTCTAATATGCGCTTATTCAGACATCTTATCAATGATGAATATAAACAATCAGATTTATCGCAACGTTATCAAAATATATTCATTTAAATGGCAAAGTTAAAATAGTTTAGATAACGAAAACCATAATTAGTCTGTTTTAGTTTCTAATTAACAACTGATTGGTTTCACCTTAAAATTTGAGTTTATATTTGAATTAATAATCGCTGAAACATTGAATTGATTCAATAATGGTTATTACACGAATAACAAAACACTTTCTGACGATACTAGTTGTAATTATTGTGAAACTCATCAGAACTCAGTGTTTATATATCTGAAGTATGAGTCATGTTTACGCCGAATGTTATCAAAATGGAGGAGGATCAATATACTTGTGAATAATCGGAATACAATATAATAAGGCTTGTAGAAAAAATATTACTTACCTTTATATAGTTTCTCACTTTTAATACAAACTTCTAAACTTGCACATACTTGTCAAACAATATTAGAAAGCCTTAATGCGCAAATTTCTGAATGAACCACCAAACACCAATGAACAGTGACAGAAGTGCGAAATTACTTCTATTGGTGCTAATGCAATATTTCTAGAAAATTCAGATCATAGATAAAAGATTCAGAGTGTAACAACCTAAGAATTTTTCAAATTATTCAGTTCCTAAACCAATATTATATTTGATAGTGGCAGTACTACTAGTATGTATTTTCTTATCTGGCAAATATTTTAAACTGGAAAAGGGAAGATCGGAGTTCTTCCATTAATAATGAATATATCAAAAATGTTTATTTTACAATTTATCAAACCAAAGTTTATTATTTTTAACAGTAAGTGAAAATATATATCATCGTGTCTTAGGTTGCGCCGAATTGACTTTTCTTTGCTGTTGTTTATGTAACTTTTTAGGTTATGTAGACAGAATGTGAAGTTTGTTATGAAAATATTTATTTATTCTTTTACGTAGACTTTTCAGTAAAAATATAAGATTTTATTTTAAATCTATTTAAGAAACTTAATTCTGTCGATTCTTTGATACATTTAAAGATTTTTGTTTTTCGCGTCCTACTTTCTAATTTCTTTCACGTTGTGTTTATTCTGTAATATTTTATCTTAATCCTCCTTACAGATGTTTCCCAGTATAAACTCCACACTTCTGCTACATGTTGCACAATGGCTTGGCGGACATCGAAAAAGTTCCCTCGAAATAAAACATCGGCAGGACCTTTGACAGACTCCTCGGACTTCAGCTACCTCGATGGCAGACCCACCCCGTTGTCGGTGAGCTTCATACTTAGCAGCAAGAACAAACCATCATGCCCTTTCCCCCGAAAGGGTGAGCAGAGCGAATGGATCGCCACATAACTCTGCTGTGGACTTGTGTTCTAGGTTAACCAGCTCCGCCGACGCAACTTACAAATGCAGATTACGGAGAAGATCATCTGCCTCAACTCGGAGGTAGACTTTGCTGTCCGCCGTCACGAGGAGATGGCCACCGAGAGGTCCGAGAGCGCGCGGAATGAGGCAGCCGGTAGACTAAAGGAGAAAGGTTACAAAATGCGGAGTAAATCCCGAGCGTAATCTCTGTACATCATTAATTAATGTTTCATAAAGCTACATAAAGTACATTGCCCCTCTTATTATTCATCTCCCCTCTTGTGCCCTGAGGAGTGTGTCATGTTAGGGCATGTGTGCGGGATTATGGTTGAAGAAAATTTCCAGTAGAAAAACGCATATATCTTTATTTCTGAAGTAAATAGTTGAACAAATGGCTGACTTAATTGTAAGGTACGTGCTATGTGATAATGCTGAAGAGATTCCTGTAATTACGATTTCTCTTGAAATGTTTCAATTCATTATTGTCAATTCACTAAAAGTATCCTACACTCACTTAGCCTATTCCATTCTTCGCCAATCAAGTAATTAGGTTATTTTTTAGTATATTCCCTGTCACAGTAAATTCTTTTTATGATTAAAATTGGACCGACCGTCTACTCTATACGGGTAATTAATTAAGTTAGCATACTTCCATCTTTTGCTATATTTATTTTGTTGGCATCTTTTGATATTTGGCATTTTTATGAGATGTGGAGGAGAGTTAGAGTTACCGGGGTAAACTAGCAGTTTAGTAATACGAGAGGCAAGAGAAAAGTTACTGCAGTAGACTTTGGAGCAATGCAATGGCATTGGGCTCTACCTATGAAATAAGTTTATTTCTTTGTATGCATTTTTATTAAAATTTGCAAATATACATTTTTGACAAAAACGTACACAGGATTTGCTAATTAATTATATATAAATTTAAAAAACAAAACATCAAACACAGTTCTGGAGAAAGAAGATAATACTCCACGCACATGGAAGGCACGTTAAACACGGTGGCTCGAGCCAGCGCCGGGGAGTGCTCTATGGAGGCCTTGCCTACCTGGGTTCTCTGAAGGGAAGGAACTTATCCAGCGACCTAAATTACACAAAGTACGCACACATGTTATAAATATATATTATTAGGTAGCTCATCAAAGGATTATAAAAATACTGAAGGCAATGGGGGAATTGTTGTATGCGAGTACATGTAGAATACGGAACATGAGGAGCAAATTGCACTAAATCCACTCCCATAAATAATATTCCCCAAAACTTACTTATTTGGACCCAAAATTACCCGAGGGGAGGATTTGCCACTAATTTGATGAGCTGTGCACTGGTTGTTGCCCTAGTATACAATATATTACGAGTAGATATCAATTTGGACCACTTGTATGATTGATGAAAAGGGATTTCCTTACATTAGTCTCACTATTAATTTACTAGAGTAACGTGTTTGGTGGGTTAGCCTAATGAGACGGGAGCCTACTGTCCGGAGCCGTTGGCCTAGAGCACGTGCAGGTTCTCGCAGTTCTTGAACTTGGAGTCCTCCTTGCCGAAGATCCAGGTGAGCATCTGGCGGGCCTTCATGCTGGCGCGCACCACGCCGCGCGTGCGGTACCACTGCGGCGGGGAGCCCTCGCGCGCGCCCGACGCCGCCGCGTGCTCCAGCTTCAGCCGGATCTGGTTCAGGATGCCCACCAGCAGCTCGTCCACGTTGTGGTTGATCCCCACCGATATCTCGATGAACTTGGCTCGGTAGGTGCACGCCAGGCACTTGCCGTCTGAAAAGAATCGCACAACTCTCGATTAGGCCGCATTTACCTGCACGTATCTCTACACGTGTGAATGCGGGCGGGACGGGGCGGGGGTTACCTTGCGAGGACACCGTGCGGCTGCGGGCCATGTCTATCTTGTTGGCCACCAGCAGGGCGGGCCGGGTCCGCAGCAGCTCGGCTTCGTGCAGGCGGCTCAGCTCCTGCTCGGCCTTCTGGAAGGACGCCTTGTCCACCACCGAGTAGATCAGCACGAAGGCGTCCGGCGGGTCCGCGCGGTCAATCTCCTCCTGCGCACACCCAACTCAAGTCAGCACTCGGTTCACACTGACTGGACGCCCGGCCCGTGTATAAGTCACTCAAAATATCTCAATTTAACTTTCTTTGGGTGTTTTGTTAAGTGGGACAAAATTCTAAAATTCAATAAGATTCAATAAATAAGATACTACGTACAATCATTGTACAATATGATGAAATAGAACTCTGTTCCCATCAATGCCTCCTTGAAAGTAAATGTGTTAGAGCGGCCAGACGATTCAGTGTGTCTTGGCAAGTGGAGCGAAGCGCACGTCGCGCACGTCTTTGATTTCTCATATACCTACTCGGTGATTCGAAAATTACTCGTTTTGCAGGAGTGTTTTATTATTGATTAATCGCAAATTTACGATGTCGAAATTAGGAAAAGGAAAGCCACTTTCGGGTCAAGCAAAGGAGATTGTATGGAATGGTCACAAATATCTAAATGAATTATTTAAATTACTTAATAGTAATTAACACGAATGAAAACGCCACTTTACTACAAGTTTCACTATATTTTATGGGAATGACATGTTTCGCCCTAATTTTTAATTTACTCTTATTTTATAATTAACGAAACTTACTAACCACCGCGCCGTGTCCCATTAAGGATCAAATATTTGATTGTATATCGCCCCGTTATTGGATTAAGTGTCCAAGACAACAGGATTGGCGAAAAGAAGAGAACAAAGAATTATTGCAGGTACACGAATTAACAATAAAGGATTGTCGGATCCCATTATGTCTACGAAAAGTCTGAGCTTTACAAAAATAAGGATAATTCAGTAATACGGCGTTGTATTTATAATTTCCATATCAATACAGAAATAATGTTTATATAACTAATAATGATATACTGGAGATAAACTCCTGCAAGGATCTAATATTGGAATTGAAAACAATGAAGGGAAAACAAAATCTTTATTATTATAATCGCTTTACCAAGAAAAAATCAATGAACAAATTATAACTTAATTTAGCTGATAACATTTTTGTTAATAAAATTGACATGTTTATTTATTTCAATGTTAGAATATATGATTGAAACATTTTATGGTTTTCCAATCATAAAAAATTAAATAAAAATAGCTTCTCGATTTTTTGTAAACGCACTGTCATTCATACGATTGCCAACGATCTCCCTGTCGTGAACGGATTTACCAAGCCGAAAGCACCAGAAACATTGTTTTTCCAACGTGGAGATTTATGGGGCCGTATGTACCAATGCCGCAATGCCGCGCCGTCTGGAAATCCATGTTAACCAGGCTGTAATGTTGATTTATAAAAGTGGGCCGATTGATCTGACAGCTATCAAATGTCAAACAATTGTTGTAAAAAATATCGCGATTTTTCCAATTAATAAACAATTAATAAACATATTTTTTTTTAACAATATTTATGTATAATGCTTAATTACTTATTCTTACTTCTCGGTACTTACTCTTACGGCCTATAAATGTATTTGACAGGCCGTAATATTTATATTTACCAGTTCGTGATATTTGCAACTTGGAGATTTATGGGACCGTATGTAGTATTTGTTTAATGTTGAATATAAATATGGGGCCAATCTGATTTGACAGCTGTCAAATGTCAAAAAATGGTAAAAAAATCTAATTTTTCGAAACAATTAATAAACATAGACATTTTAACATTGTTCTTTCATTAATATTGTTGGTGCTTTACAAATGGGGGAGATTCTACATCACATCCTTTGAAATTGTTATGTAGAATTTTCAGTGCAGAGAGGTTAGGCAGCCAAATTGATATACCAGCACTGCGGAATCACAAAAATACTCGATTAAAATGTTTATAATACGTATATAAGAATTAATAATACCATCATTGACATTTCTAATCGAAATAAAATGAGATCACGGCACACAGTAACTTCTTGGATTTCAATATTACATACGGCCGCAATAATTTATATGATTCAAATATTGTTTATAGTGCTTACGACCTGGTAAGGTGCATTCAAGGCGGCATGGCATTGCCAATGCCGAAATGGGGCCGATTTGATATGACAGCTGTCAAACGTTAAATTAAAAAAAAATATATCGCTACTTTTCGAAACAATGATTATAGATAAACATTTTAAACATAAAATATTATTTGATTAATATTGTTGGTACTTTACAAATGGGAAAGATTCTACCTTACATTTGTTGAAAATGTTATGTAGAATCTTCAATGTAGAGGTTCGGCAGCCAAATGGGTAAATCAGCACTGCGGAAACACTTTCATTTGACATTATTTTCGAAGAAATAAAATGAGATCACGGCACGAGACTTATCTCTGTATTGCAAATATTGTTCATGGTGCTAACGGGCTGGTAAATAATATCAGGACGGCATTGGTTTCTCTGGAGAACTTTCGCTTGTGCTTACTTTCTTTAAATAATCCGTTCTTTCAAGAAAGAGAAAAGTAAGCAGAGAATTTCGAAAAGTTAGCGAAATTCTCCAAAACTTCATCCACAACTTTCCCAAGTAACTTGTAATTGAATTGTTGTTTTGTGTACTAGTACCCACTTTGGGAACCAATTCCGTCTCGAAATCACTGTTTACTACTATACTTCAATCTACAACCTTCCCCACAATATCAATCAAATAACAAAATGTTTATGTTTATTAATTGCTTCGAAAAAAATTGCAATATTTTTTTAAATTTTTTGAGATTTGACAGCTGTCAGATCATATCGGCCCCACTTTTAGTTTAACATTACGGTTTGGTAAACAGTGATTTCGAGACTTATCGCATATCTGCGCAAGTGTGAATTGTTAATCGGTGGTGGGGGGTTAATCTTTCCACACAATAATTTAAATTAGAACAATATACCTCTCTTAGTTACTAGTCTCTCATACTTGATGGAAGTGACGTTAAGGTTTGCTCGTATTATTATCTTATCATCCCTGTATCATCATCATGTAGGAACATTTGAGAGCGGCGGGGAGCAGCAGTAGCAGCTGCTAGCAAAGTCGGTTTATCTTATTGGCGATTGCTGCCCCCGAAATCATTAGTCCAGTAAATAAAACATGGAAAGGTCTTTTCTCTCGGTGGAATATTTCTGAAGAACTTGTGAGGCCTCAGAAAGGAAACCTAAATATTCTTCCAATCTTGTCTGAAGAGACGCGATAATTCCAATACTTCTCGGAAATCGGTTCCAAACTTTTTATGGTAAATTTTCCATGACGATTTTCCTCACAATCACAAATATTCGTTAGTAAACTCTTCTCCACGCCAGAATGTATTTCATACCGGCTGTACAATAACATCGTTCATTCATCGCTCCACAGAATTCTGGATCTTCTCTCATTTCTCTTAACATCCTTTCGCAAAATGCGACTCTTAAGGGATGGTCTCTTGGCAGTGAGCACTGGACGCGTTGGTAGTGTTAAGGGTGTAGATTTTCTCTTTTCGAAATTCTGTGCACTGATCGTGTGGATATGCCGCTTCGTCTCGATATGACTCGAACTAAACGGAGCCAATAACCTCAATCGACCAATTACGAGAGCGCGTGGAGACAGCGGTGCGAAAAATAAATGAGTCGGGGTATGCGCGCAGGATCAAACACTCATTTATCAGGCGATGCAGAGCCTGTATTAGGGCCCGTGGTGCTCATTTTGAGTATTTGTTGTGATATAATGAATATTAACAAAAACTGTTAGATGTTATTTTTCGTTTAAATAATTAAAGCAGATTTTCATAATTACCTGTAATTTTAAAAACAAAGAACCCGACCCCCTTAATAGGCATATCCTTTGAACCGAAAGCTGGAAATACAGCGTTTTATACCATTTTGGAATTTTGATAAAATGGGCAAACTTATTTTGACTTGGTCACACAGGTCGCGATACATTTTTTTTACACCACAGGAGCTCAAACTTTCAATTTTTATTTTCGTCTAACTAAATTTTGAATTCAATTACCGAATAATAAAAAAACAAAACAAATGGTACAAAAACAGCAGTTCACATTTGATAGTGCATCTATCCAAGAGTACTATTAAAAAAACAGACTGAGAAAATACTTTGATTTGTGATCATGTCATCGAATAGAATGACCAGGGGGGTAATTATTTATGAAATTTAGAAAATGGCAAAAAACTCGAAAACCATGACACTTTCACTAAACATAAATTTTCATTCTCTGATCAGTCGTGACGCCCCCCCCCCCCCACCGGTAACAGGTTATCTACTCTTTACGCCACACCCTGTATGTACAAGAAGGAGGTGATGTGATGTGAATGTGTTAAGGGTTATGTAGCAGTGACAGTCCCCCTTGTCTCCAATTAATGTCGCCCCGTGATTCGCGGACCGTGCAATGTCGCTCGCGAGCCCTCCGGAGTACCTGTCGCGGTAAAGTGCTATTGATTAAATAATTACCCCGAGGTCGGTAATTTCCCGATTATCGATCTCCCCCTAAAGTGTGCGCGGCTGTGTGGTGCCCGCGGGAGATGCTGTTCTGTTATACTCGTATTTACACCCGTGCCGTGCTCCAACTAACGTCATCTGCAAAGAAGGTGCCCGAGTATTATCAGTCGAAAGAAAAATGAATTTCACGAGACAATAAACAAATACAGAATACAAAAAAAAAACATTTCTTTGATAATATCTACTTGGTGGATTATACGAGTGAAGTTAAATCATTAAATAAGTGTATTTGGTTCAAACCTCTGCGTCAAACCTACTTACTGAAATGGTGATGTAGGTATATAAAACAAATGAGCCATAACAAACGAACAATATTTTGGCGACTCATTTAAATATGAAACAGTGCAGGCGTACCTACAAGAATAACAAAGGTTACAACATTGCGATGTAAAACTGCACATGAAACTTATTTAATATGCATTAAGAGGAATGAAAAGGCAGGTTGGTTCTGGGTGACGGAGTGTGAGACGATTTTTAGGGGCTCTCGATAGAGGTTACCAAGAATAGAGAATACCCTCACAAGGTTCTGACTGTTCGAAGAACAAAGCCCAGCATGTTCAATGAAATGTCACACACCCCCTGGATCTTAGCATGAAATGTCAGTCGACTTTGGTAAATAATTCCAAGATCTCTGGGGGATTCTTGACTCGTAGAATATCGAAGTAATACGTAATATTTTTATGGTGCGCCCTAGGAAATATTATTTAACACTTTCACTGACTCGTAAAAAGAACCCTCACAAACATGTCTACTCCATCAATAGTTCTATAATATCCGATTCAGACCACGTGAGAGATCTTGGAGTCACAATCGACCCGAAACTCACTTTCGTTATACTAGAGCCGTTTAGAATTGAGTCTTGGGGCCATAAATCATTTCCCTATGTCTATCTCGCTTGCACTTACGGGCCTTATGGAGCGGTTTAGGGATGGGCGTAACAATAAAATAAATATATCGGTAAGTAACGTTTATTATCATATCTTGTTCATAAACTTTAAAGAGTTAACAAAGTTTTGATATTAAACTTTATTTACTGGTTTTATGTGCGTTTAAATTCGTATGAAATTTGTGACTACAATATACTAAATTTAATACCAGTATAAACCGAATTTTTTTAAAAATTGTGTACCGTATGTCTATAAACACAGAAAGAAAGTTAAGTATAAGAAACAAAGTAGATCATATTATGGCCCTTAAAAGTCCACTGTCGCTCTACTCACATCACAAATAAACGCGGCCATTTCACGTGGTTTGTTGAAATTAAGAGAAACCATTTTATTCGGATCACTGTTCGAGTTTGAGGGCTAATATCGCCATGTAATTTCTTCAAATCAACGTTAGAAAATAAACTATCCATAGAGCGCAACGAGTGGTGACACACGAATATATTTATTTAATTGCTGTAAACACATCTACAGCAAAAAACACGCACTGCAATTGCATTTGGTAAAGACCAATCATTAGTGACTCATCGTACATATCACAACGTACAGATCATTATAAAATCATTATAGTCGATTGTATCGTATATCGATCGATGAAAAAACGGTCCCGGTGCGCTTCCCATCCTTATCTCTATTGACATTTATGGCCCCAAGACTCAATTCTAAACGGCTCTAGTATAGTCACATTGATGACATGGTGGAGAAATCTCTCAGAATATTAGGATTTCCTCGTATATTGCTTACATCACTGCCCTTAAAGTAGGTACTATATACAGGTATAGCCATGGTTCGCTCGCGCCTTGAATATGTATCTCAAGTCTGGTATGGTCTCCTTATTATGCGGCACATATCCAACGCATTGAAAGAGTCCAAAAAATGTTTATTAAACATATTAATTTTAAAATGTGCAAGTCGTTCTCTGATTACAGATCTGCCCTAATTTGTCACTCCTTGGACTCCCAAACAGATGTGGTGTTGCTCCATACAATCGTTCACTTTAAAATGGACTATTCCGAGCTTCTCTGCAAATTGACACTCAATACAATACCCCTATGTCTCGCACAAGACACACCGCGAGCCAAGTTTTCCATCTTCCTGTTTACCGCACTAACTGCGCTCAGAGCGCGGCAATGTATCGAATTTGTGAGAACTACAATAAGCATTTTGGAGACATTGATGTTTTCCATTTGAACGAGCGAAATTAAAAAAAAATTATCGGAGCAACTTTTCATGTCAGTTGTTATGTAATATTTGTGTGCATGACACGATGTATGAATGTTGAGGAAGCGATTTGAGAAGTATTTCAGGAAAGAAAAGTGTGGCAGTCAATTATTCTTTCTCCCTCCCCCTTCTGGGAGACGGTGGGATGGTTGGATGGTTAGTCAGTTTATCATATTTATATAACTCCATTGGTTCAATTATTGTAATCCACTTGTTTAACTTCAATTTCGATTGACTACCATAGTAGGTACTCGTATGTATCTACTGTTGACTCTTCTTATCATTTACACTTGTGGTATTGTAGCATGTAGGTAATTGACCTTATTCTATTGTTTCTATGTGTTTTATTTATGTACCTACCTACTGTAATAGCTGTTTGTTACCCCAAATAAATAAATAAACACATTTGGATAAATTGAAGTCTACATCGGATTGGTAACGTTTACGTAGGTACCGTCATCCAATGATATGTATTTTAAGTTTTAGGTCAAGTGTATTTATTGCCTTCGCGATATCGTTTACGAAGATAGACACCAGAAGTGGACCTAGAGGGTACCTACACGTGAATATAAATAAAATGTTAATAATACATTTGTGAATCAGCGATTCGAATAGTTTTTAATTTCCGTCCGAGCCTCTAGAACCACACCTAAAGATAGGATATTGACATGTTCTAGAGCGGGAAAAGGAAATAGAGCTTAGGGTCGCGTTAAAAATAAAACTTAGGAGTTGCGCACAACCCTTAATAAAATTAGTAGGATATCGGGGCCTCCACCGAGAGTAGAAACGTCCTCGAATACGCTTCTCAATCCATGATATTCTCGTACCTATATCTCATCACAAACATTTAATACCTAAACTGATTGAGATATTGTGCACATACACACACACACACACACACACACACACACATTTCTTTTCGGTTGATTGATAGGTACATACGAGTATGTCATCATTGGAAACTGGACAGGAGTAATTTACTTAGAAAATGGCACATTCGAATTTGCGCCTTTTCGTACAAAGCATTTTGCTGACTTCTCAAAAAAAAAACTGCGCAAACTCAAGAAAAATGAAATGACAACTTGGAAGTGTTTTATACGTGTAGTGAAAGGATTTCTGGACAACGAGAAATATGAAAACCTTACAGATGAACTCTTGAAGTACCGACTAGGGTGTCATTGAACATTCCCGGAAAATTTGGGTGCAATAAGCAAAGCTTGTGCCCGTCACGTGCTCTTACTCTTTAGAGGAGCCGCGGCGCGACCTTTGCCCGGCCAAGAGATGCGCACCTATACTGTAATCCGGGGCTCGAGTGGAACGGTCGCGGGTCGGGGCCAATCCAAGCCACCACTCTCAGTAGCGGACTAACGAAATGTACTCGCAAGTTATTATATCTATTACCTATACAACTTTTCACACGGGATACGACGAATGTTTTTATACAAGTTTGTGCTAATTTTACAACCCACGTCCGTTCGGAGACCACCGCTGATTCCAGAAGATCCTGGCAAGCCCCGGAGTATGTCTTCAATCCCAAACAACAGACTTTCCGCTTTTTGTGACAAATGAGAATATTTAAAGATATTTCACAGAAATTGGCTCCCATCAGATAGAGATAGAGCTAGGCAGCTTGGGTCCTCCCAACCTCTGTGGCTCGCTATAATAATTACTTCTTCGTCAGCTGCTGGGCGTGAGTCTCTCCACCTCCACGCCATCGTTCGCCGGCGGTCTCTCGCCAGTGTTCTCCAGTGTTTCTAAAACCTGTCCTCCATCCATCCAATCCCAATTTATTCATTCTGACTTAACATCTTCCCGCCTCCCTCATACACTACCTTCTTCCTGTTTTAAAATTAAGTTTGTTATATATTTGTCCTATTGTGGATTGTGAATTAATGTGTGTTTTATATAATTTTCGTGTGTGTGTGTGTGTTTTTTTTACTAATTTAAGGTGTGCTTTATATAATATTTACTTCTGAGATGTGAGGCCGCGCGGGAGATATATAAGGTTAAAAGAATAGATTAAATGTGGTCTGTCACCCTTTTGATTGATGACAAGAAAAGGCTAAATTAAATTAACGTAAGTCCCGGATGGACAAGGAGCAGGCCTAGATAGTGCAGCGAGACTGACGAAAGGGCGTCGCTGCGTCCTATAACAGTCTCGGGTGGTGGTGGGAACCTTATATATATGTTCTCCAGGCCCTTCCCGCTGTCCGCACAATTTCATCGTTCCACCAGATTGGCTGTTTCCCGACACGTCTCCGGCCTAACCTTGGCCTCCCTTCAGTGACCCTCTGGCTCCTTCTTCCAACATCCCGTCGACACACATGACCAGCCCATTGCCACTTCTTCCTCGCAATGCGTATCCTTATATCGGTGACCCTGGTGCGTCTTCTAATCTCCACGTCGGGTATTTGTCTCTAATATGGATACCCAACATGGCCAACATCTTTCCATGGCCCGTTGTGCATTGCTTCTTTAGTTAACGTCCATGTCTCGCACCCACAGGTCATATGATAATAATCACACGTAAATACAGCGAGGTTATAAGCGTGCACGCCCCTCACATTCACTCAGGAAGCTGAATGCTACTCGTATTATTCCAAATATTTAATAAGGAAAACGTCTCTGTTCTATGGAAATGATTATTTCGGCTTGCTAAGGCATTATTAAAAGTTTGGCGATGCACGCTATGATAGGTACTTCAACATTATCATCTGTTCAATTTGAAACACTGTTTATTCATTTCATTTTTACGAAATTGTCGTGACAGATATTTCGCGACCTAACTAGGGATTGCGACTTACGGTGATGTTGGTTGGCGAAACAGCTGTCGCAACAAAATCATAGAAATGAAATAATTGCGATATTGTAACAGTGTTTCAAATTAAACGGCTAAAAACATTTGATTCACTAAAACATTAGAAAATGCCTTAGCAAGGCGAAGCATGTATAATACCAGGTAATTGTTCCTACTGTGCAGAGTCCACCTGCTCTTCGATGTTTGAACGTCTCTTGGATTAAGGAAGTCGACGGCCATACGCATTAAGTCACATTCGTTCAAACTGCTCCTCCAGGAGGTGGCTCTATCGCTTCTAGTCGTGGGTGTAACTACAGGAATACGTTTTTAGTTTATTGAGCTTTGCACTGCGACAATTCCAACCCTAAACAATCTTCACAGTTCGTGCCGTGTTGTGGATGCACTTCGCCCCTGCCAGTCTGTAATCGAGTTCTCCCTGTCTCCCCGCCCCGCCCGATGTAATCAAGGTACAGCTCCCGCCCTGCCGGGATAATGCTACCGTAATTAAATCATAGCGGCCGGCGCGGCGCGGCGGGTAGATTTAAGATTTGAAATTAGTGTCGGGCCACGATGCGTTATATATGGGTAGGTACGTGTTAATAGAGGCAATCCCATCGGAATTGGGCCGAGATTCGGTCAACTCCTCGTCACAAGCTTTACGCTGTGTTAGGAAGGTCAGGGAAGAAAGAGTAGGAGCCCGGACCTCGAGATATTGTAGTGGCTAATTATATTCTGATGAAAGTATAATACGTTTTAATGTTTGAAGTATCCTATTCCGTTACAATACGTTATTATAATACTCGAAGTATCCTACCCAGCTGAAGGTGCGCGCGCCGTTCACAGCTCGTGAAGATGTCTTGCGCTTGCTAACTTCTACAACAGTTGCAGGGTAATGTCGCTAGCTGCTCGTTTGGTTTATAATATCGGATTAGTCGTGTTGGTCCTCATATCATCCGCATATCCACTGGAAACTTCCGTATGAAAGTAAAAACGTGGCGGAGCTGCGATCTAAGTATTTAGATAAAGAGATTAAGTATTTGATTTTAGGATTCTCTATTTTCAGAAAATTGCGTAAATCTCTAAATACGTGTATTTGTAGACACATAAATAAACTCAATTCCCAGAAGTAGACGCGCGTGTAGATCGGATTTTCGCAGTTTGCACGGGTCCTGTGAACTATTCCAGATCCGCTGCTGACGGAGTTACCGCGCGTGTCCTAATCGGAGAGTGGGACGTGCGTCTGGCCAACTATAAACTGTTTGGCTTTCAGTCACATCACGCACTGACCACACACATACCGCACATCTCCAGACACAGCGAGGCTGGGCTAAAAGGGCTGTGGAGGCTGTATGATGCTCGCACGCGGGACTCGCGTGTAGTGTTCTACATGCTTACTGTCCACTGGGCCACGCATGTACAGCCTGTACCAACCGGTCTCCGCAATGTGACGCCTGCGCCTCGCTGACACGATGGCAGGCAAGTACGAGGATTCTCGGCGACCCGCTGCGCCTCTCGCCCTGTAGGGTCCACCAGTCCACCAGTCCACCAGTCCATCAACCGTCCAAGCTCTTATCAAAGTCTACGTCTTAATCTTTTCATTTCTCTGGATAAAATTAAATTCTTAAGAAAATTTCCCGCTGGAAATTCATCGCCGCTGATAAATGTTCCGTTACTCTAATTAAAAACTTGCCGCCTATATCCTACTCTATAGTGGAATATCTCTTCTTTCCTTAGATTATATCGCTTTCAATCTGTGAAGTGGATTCACGTTTAAAAAAATAAAATTTCACTTTGTATTTTCACAACCTTTATTTTTTTACAGCCATTATTCGGTTACGACGCAAAATTTTTCGCTGTACACATTCTAACCCGAAAGTATAACTTTAACAACCGAAATATAATACGTCTGTAAAAAGGAAAAGAATGTTTTGTGAAATGGGCCTGAGAACTCTATGTTAGCTACTCGTATGTTCTCTAGTTGCAACGAGGACAACAATTGATAAATAAGGCCAAACGTACAAATACACGTTCGTTGCAAGATTTCGGCTAGAACAATACACGGAGGACGAGCGGATTTTATGGAGTCGAAGATTGGCACCACATTTAATGGCGTATATTGAGTTTTTTGCTGCCTACTTCATAATAATGAGTTCTTTTAGAAAGATACTTCTTCTCATGATGATGTCTGGTCCCCCCAACGTTGGCGATCTCTGCGGCGAAAGCCACAGTCCGGACAACTGCCTTCGGCCAACTCCCAGCCATCCCTCTATCTGGCTCATGGTTATCAGGCGAAGGAGGTGGTATTATTCTTCCCTGACAACAGTCTGCATTACTGATCTTGCAACAAGAAGTCTGTCTGCGTGTCTCACCTCTCCCCCAGTGTATAGGCAATTATCGTAACACACCCGACGGCGACGGCGACGTATGAACCTCCTTCTCCCATATATCGCTAGTTGAAACAGTCACACGATGTCTCCGAGAGCCCCAGAACTGGCCAAATTTAATTTAAATTTCCAGTTGCGTAATCGCGACAAAACAAATGAATTAGACTGTCAAATTGAAACGATCCCCCTCCATCTCCAGTTTAAGTCAGAAGCGGCGCGATCGTTCCTGCCGGAATTATTCCGACTACTCATCCCTGTCTCCGGAGTGGGGGTCGCCCTTGATGGGTTTATTATGGAGGAGTTACAGCCTCGCTGTGAGGTCTCTGTCCTCAACACAATCTTGCCCGGAGCCAGCTAGAAGTCGGCTGACATTTCAAGAAATAAATAGACTCGGTGTTCAATAGGGAAACACGCCATCTCTTGTATAACATCAAAGTTCGAAATTTTAATATTCCGATTCAATTGATAGCTTTTCTCCGGGCAGATAAGCAAGATAAGGTAATGATAAGTATCTTCACTCGATTCAAGAGGAAAGGACTGGATAAACAAGTCCAAGCTGTTTACCCGAAGGCTGGGTCCGGCGCCCATTTTCCCCGGTATAAAAGGCTCCATACATAAGTTAAGAGCACACGACAGGGGGCAATTCTAAGGTAAGCCTCACTCGTGAAATAATTGTGTAGCGCAAAGTGGGCTCTCCATAATTGAAAACATTTCAAGATTACGTTACCATTAGGAGTTCTCTCCTGCTAGCCGTACCTTGGGGTTGGCGATGTTGATGAAGCACAGCTCCGACTCCTCGCCGTTGAGCATGATGGACACCCGCTGGTCGTCAATCGACGTGTCTGCAACAAAGGAACACTGTGATAATTGAGATTTGTTCTGATCAACTCCCCTTGTCACCTTGAATATTGTTCGAGTCAAAAAACTTGTTTGAATGCGATTCTCTTCAATTTGATACTTTTTTTAATTCTTATTAATTAATTAATTAGCAGTCAAACTCTAATATTCCCCATTATTAATTACAGTGGTCGCGCCAGCCCGTCCGGCGGGAAGCATTTTACATAATTGGACTCCCCCAACCCTTTCAGAAACATCCCTACCGTATTTTAGAACGTTGTCCATCGAATTTCTTCTACTGTGAAATACACACATACATACATAATGTTGAGCAGTAGGTACTCCAAATTATTGCGAAACAATTTTAATGGGATTAGAAAACGATGTGTTTCGTAAGACAAAACCGACCGGAGGTAATTACTAGGGATTAGGTAGACGTTCAAATCTCGCGAAGACAGCTTCATTCAGTTGTGCGCAGCAGCTACGTGGCCGGCCATTGGGATGGAAGTGATTGAACTAATCCAAGGACCATGAAGTGTAAGTAAAGCGCGCCTTCCTTCCTGCTGGCCGCCGTTGGTGACGTGCGACAAGCGCGCGTGTAGGCTGTCTCTCGCACCTCCCTTCTCTCGTTCGATATACATTTGAGCGTTTAAATTTAGAACTCGTCTAAAATGGCGGTCGGCGCTTCATCTTTATTCATGCACATCCCGCGACAGGAACGAGCGAGCCCGGGGACGTGTTCACTGAGCCGAGACCCGAAGCGGTTTGCTCAAGAGCGGTCATTAGAATAAGATGACGGGCGGTATGTACATACTCGCAGTATCGCGCAGTACTACAGTAGACTGTCTAGTCCCGATGCACGCTCGCTGCTCGCTGGACCGAGAGACCCGAATCGTCGCTAATTTGACCCTTTCCAACCCGCCGGGCCGAGGAGCCGAGGAAGAAAGGGGTGGGATGATGTGAAAACCCGGAAAACAGAACTTAATTAGATGAAAAATCGAGTTGGGGGATATTAGGATAGGTTTTTACAATATTTAATTAATAATTACACTTTTTATCCACATCACCAACAGAGAAGAACAGCAAGGATTCAGAAGGGACCGCTCCACCACTGATGCAATATTTACTCTCAGACAGATAAAGGAAAAAGCATTGGAATATAACAAACCAGCATACCTGTGCTACGACAGAATCAAGCTGAAGGAATGAAATGTAGTCAAAGTATTATGAATAATATAATAATACTTTGACTACAAAGATGGTGCCTCCATCACTTATCAATGTAGTAAGAGAGATCAATCTAGACGGCAACTCAAAGATCAGAAGCAAATGGGAAATTCACTAAAGCCATAAAATCATCCATTGGCATCAGACAAGGCGATAGCTTAAGCCCAGCTGCATCATAGACAACATCATTGCAGAGGTTGCATCTCTCAATTTAGGGTACACTCGGGGTAATGAAGTAATTGGAATGCTTTGCTATGCGTCCCCGGATAATGAATACCTATACTTCAGTAGCCGGTTCACTACATTGACATGTACTATAATACAATGACATTTGAATGATCGTTAGATTTCACATCTTTAGTTTAAAGGACACTGTGCAAAAGTCCCTAGAATGCCGTCTAGGTGGTCTATCTGTATCCAGGATCGCAGGTTACCGGAATATAAACTACAAAAGACGGCACCCCTCCCCTTTCCTGCAGAGAACAGAAGCCGGCGGTAAATCCGTTAGCATGCCGCGCACATAATGGGAGCTGTTTATTAACTTTGCGGACATTCATTATATAACGCCAATATCATATATAATATATTATGTGTACTATACAATTCACAAGTTGTTTACGTTTGTAATAAATAAGGCCCGAAAGGTGTCATATTAAGGGAGGTGTTGGTGATAGATTACAAATGTTGCAATGTCCCCGATACAAACATGTGCGGTATTCTCTGTAGGTAAGTACCGAAGTTGACATCGCGAGCATCTGCAGTTATCTGTAGGTACCTACTAGTAGTAATTACCTTGGAGGGAATGCAGCTCACGCAACAGGGGCAAAAGGCTAATAGACCGGACTGGCCCATTATTATCGCGCGCCTCGCTACTCACCCCCTTGGCGGTCGTAGGCGTTGATGCACTCCGAGGTCTGGAACTGGCTGACGAGGGCGGTCTTGCCGACGCCGGGGGCGCCCATGACGGCCACGCGGAAGCCGGGGGCGGGGGCGGTGTGCGGGGCGGGGGCGGGGGCGGGCCGCGGGGCTGCGGGCCGCTCTTCGCCCGCGCAGGGGGACAGGGGCGCCAGGCTGTTGGACCGCGAGCGTCGCCGTCGGAACGAGTCGCCTCGATTGACTATACCTGGAAGATCAACGAAACATAGGTTTAGAGGATGGTGAGAGAGTCGCCTTCATTCGAGCACACCGCTCGATCCCGAGTCGGGGACTGAGTCGGTGGGTCCTCCTCCAAGAAACGTCTTCATCAGATCCCCCATGCGGTGCAAGTGCCCTAGCCAGCGCAGTCTGTTAATCTTTATAAACTTGACCACGCTGACGTCCTGGTATAGATCGTAAAGCTCTGTGTTGTATCTTTTTCTCCACATCTGACCATCCTTAGTGGGTCCGAGGATTCTGCGGAGGATTTTCCTTTAGAAGCATTTCATCTTTACTTCATAACGTTTAGTGAGTTTCCAAGTCTCCGAGGCATTTTAAAGGCACAGTAAACGCCACTTTAAGTGCTTATTGAGGCTATAGTACTCGTAGTATCTGTTTGCTGCGAAAATCCGTTTTCCAGTCCAAGTTATTTACTCGTATGTTGATATCGGTGTTACTGGGTAAGTACACTCCTCTCGCACTCCTGACAGCTCAAGAGCAACGAAAGCTCCTCTGAGAGCAGGTTCCGATCTTGCGATAGTGTCAATATATTATTAATATTATATAATAATTAAATAAAACAATGATGTTTTTTTTTAACTAACTCCACTTATTGTCTTTATTTCGACAGCGACCGATTTCGCCAGACTAGCTAGCATCGGTCTGACAGCTCCAGTCTGTCGTTATTGAAGTAAGAAAATGAGTGGAAGTAGTGTTATTTTCAATTAATGGATAAAACTGATTCCCCGTTAAACCTTTTCTAGCATTCCCAACGATTCCGAACACGAAATCCCGTTGTTAACACAATCAACATTCCTGACAGTCCTGCAAATTTAGTAATTTATATTTTTATATTCAGCGCGACATGAGGTATAATAGATTGAAGAGAGAAGGGAAGTGGAATGCGCGAGACGTCTGATTTATACACCACACCAATAACAGTGTTAAGAGTGTGACAACCACCGAGGAGGAGTCCCTGAGGAGCGAGTGACTCCTGGTCGGCCCTATACGCACGTGTATAGCGCAGCTAGCTACAGAACAGTCAGTGGAAATGTTATCACAGTACAATATTTAGATTCCACAGCCGGGGTCGTTCCCGCCAACAGGTCCCGCACCTGCCCACCCCACGTTACGTTGTCCAATACGTCCTCCATAGTCAAATACATATAATACCTACTAATAATAGCATTAGTTATCTTATAGGCCATTTTATTTCCTTTTCTTTAGGTCTAGTAAGTAACTGGGATTTTTTATAATTTTTATTTAATTAAAACACGTGGCCCAAATGGGGTGAAAATCAGTTATTGATTATGTTTCAAATTTAAAACAAATATTTAGAAGTAATAAAACTAACATAAAACTAAGTTTTCGTAACATTAAATTTATATTTTAAAGATTCACTAATTTGAAAATGAGCCGATAGTATTCACGACTTGTTTTTGCTCCTCATCTTGTGTTACATTATTGCTGCACCTATTCTTACATAAGCTTCACACCTCTTCAAGCGATGTCATTGATAACTGTAATTTTTCTCACTACTGTAAGGCGAAGTTGATAATCATCAATAGAATTCCAGTTTGCACGATCACGATCAATCAAATTGGACGATATTTTAAACCACTTAAAAAAATTCAATGTGCTTTTTGGCACAAAGTAATATAGTTATTTAGGTGTTAATTAGATTATTTCCTTTAAATCAAAATTAAGACGCTTGGAGCCACAATTAGTTAATTCATTGTCTTTCAATTTCAGGTCACCTTTATTTTTTCAGTAGATACTGCAAATGTCCCCTCTAGATCTAGTCCCCTACCGATATCGTTTACAACAAATTGATGATAAATATTGAATCAGCATTTCTGGATGTAGGCTGGATGTGTCAAACATTCTCCACCTTTATTCCCCGATTGGAATTAGATCGTCAGCCTATTCATTGTGGACTGTGGGGTCAAGCATTTGTTTCAACATAGCCCATTGTGCACAACACAGTATCCAGACGTCTTTATTAGGCAAGTTTTCCCAGTTTCCATTATAATAAAACGCAAGCACCTTTTATTCTTCCCGTCTTTGACCCATTCGTGTTACAACACAAGGGTTGCATTGTATCAAAACATATATATTTAAAGGTGTAAAATGTTATTGCCATGTCATCTCCACTGCAAGAAGCCAATTGAAGGACTCTTAAAAGATTATCTTGACCGTTGGCGGAGACCTTTTTACCTACCGGCCGCCAGAACCAATCTACCTCTGGTGACACCGGTGGGAAGAGCAATTAGTCTGCTCAACGCGGTCTCCTCGGAGATCGACGTCAATCGTGAAACTGAAAGTTCGTTCAGAAGACAAATACTCTTGACTTTGGAAAGTATCTTATCCTTCTAATGTCAAACCATCTCTCATGCATTTTACCTGTACTCAATAGATACCTGAAACACATATGCTGTTTGTAATGTCTGCTGAGTGAATAAACTGATTTGATTTGATCGGTACCTTTCATTCTTCTTGTATTCGAAGCACTTGTGTTACAACACAAGGGTCGCATAGTATCAAACAAATATAAACAGTTACTGCCATGTCGCGTCGTCTCCACTACAAGAAGCCAATTGAGGGACTCCTAAAGATGAACTTGGCTGTTAGCGGAAATAATTGATCTATGGTAAGCAGCCTCCCATCCCAGCGGATGGTAGTGCTAACTAAACTAAAAATAACCCTTTTATTACTTGTTTATTAGAAGGTAATTTAATAGGAATGTTAGGTATATTTGTTTCTCTTTCAATCAGATATACGAGCGCCATTTTCAATAAACTATGTGCTACACCCCAGTTACTGCCTATGTTTAAGCCGACGCGACGCCGAGTGGAAAAAGTATCCTATGTGCTGTTGGGTTATTTACTACTGTGGTATATTTGACATTCTTAACTTTGTGCATAAAATTTTATTAGATTTATTATGACAAACAGTATTTTGAGTATAAATGACGACCTTCACAGCCTCTGGGGCACCGGGAATGACCTATTCTTTTTCTTGCAATAGTTTTAGACCAGTTGGAAACAACTGAGTGGGTGCGACATAAAAAAACCAAAGTTGAAAAATAAGGGCCACCCTAATACAGCATATAAAAATGAGTATAACAGCAGTTTCCGCCTAAAACCGTGTTTTAAATTCACTCTAAAAGAAATTGGTAAAAACTTGGGAAAAGTTTTGGGAAAATAATTTGAGGAGAAAAAAATCTCTTAAATTTTCATCCCCGACATTTCCTGCCTCTCTTTGATCTTTTGTTTTCCTTGCTTCGATTGTCTCGGGGTATTATTTGATGTTCCTGCCTTCCATTCTTTTGAAGAAAAGAAAATCTTTGTTTTGGGAAATCAAACTTGGCGAGGTATAATTGCTCGCGAAAAGAAAATCACAAGCGAGCATCCGGTTATGAGAGCAATATGATACCCGTTCTTCCCAGGAGGATACATCCCTTTCACCTATCGTATAGTCGTACTGGAAGTCGATTTTGTTATAGACGCAATATTATGGATATTATTATATTGTAAATGCTTCCCCTTCCCCGCAAATACCCGCCGCGCCACACTCGCTCGGACCCAAATATTATTGTTCATTCGCACCGCTTTGAAGATCGCTCCACGGCGGAGGGGCGGCCAACGTAATACAAAACGAATACGCGCTATAAATTCAATTGGCCATTCTATAAAAAATCAACAAATTAATCGAAAATCACATAAAAAATATCGAGCGTGCAAAAATCAGTAACATTCGAATGAAATCATATAGCGATAACGTCAGAAAACTTTTCCTCACTGGCGATTGGCCACCGCTGTCGCTCGGCGAGTGGAGTAAGTCCGTCCGAAGTCTATTTCCGGATGTATCGGCGCTATTTGCGGCCGCCGCGGCGGAGACTCTCTTTGACAGCCCTCCGGTCACACCGTCCGGTCCGGTCCGGTCCGGCGGATAAACGCTCAGGTGCAGTGGTCGGCAGCGTTGATGACGTATTCTCATCATTTGTATTCTTTCATTTTGTTAAGACTCTACACCGACCATGTGCAGACATGCTAAAATTAAGGTGTTGCGATGGATAAAAGTGTAATATTTGTTAAATAAAGGAAGGGGGGTTGAATGGTGCTTCTTGTTCTGTTGCGTGTGTGAGTTCTGTTCAAGAGAACAAGAGTTCTCTGCAGGTCTCGGTTCTGCAACATGATACCACTCGCTAGTCTACTCTCTCCTCTCTGGGGAGAGTGAAACAGCTCCCGGCTACTTCTTACTATACATTAGAATGACCCTTATTTTTTTTATGTCACACCCCCTCCGTTGTTTCCAACTGGTCTAAAACGATTGCCAGATAAAAATTAGATCATTCCGATTATTCTAAGTGGGGCCCCAGAGGCTGTGGAGGTCATCATCAAAAATAATGTTTTTTCACAAATTTATCTGATAAAATAAAATAAAAAAAATTGTCCGTTAATAAACTTAATGATATCAAATGTGTACAAATAGTAAACTAGTAAATAATCCGACAGCACATAATATGATTCACGAAAGGAAACTTATTATATTCGGCGTAGCAACTCTGGTAGTCGGGAAAACGGACCACGGCACTTAAATACAGCTAGTACTGCGATGTCTTCCAAATGAAGTGAATGCAGGTAGCACGTGGTATCTGATTGAAAGAGAAACAGTGAGTTAGTGTTCTCTAACATGGAGTGGAATGGGAGGATCTTCCAACAATAACTGGAAACACGAAGGTCGACAGACTTCAAGATCATCTTTTAGGAGTCCATCAAGCATCCAGCTTCTTGCAGTGGAGACGACATGCCACTAACTTTTTACAACTTGAGTGTGTCAAATATAAGAATAAACTGAGTGGAAAGTCTAAAGAAAACTGGGAAAAGATCTCTAATATACACCTTGCAGACAGTGGCGGTACTCCCACAGAAGCCCAGAAGCCCGGCTTGCATAAGAAATTTTGAACCAAAACCCCCAAATCTAAGAAATCGTGCCACCGCACCAGCCAACAACCCACCAAATCACCTTCCAACAATATTCCCATCATGCGTAAGAAGAATAGCCACAAGAGCTGAACCTCTGTAAGCCAGAAGAGGTTTTGATCAAAAAATTCTTACGCAAGCCGGACTTCTGGGCTTCTATGGGAGTACCGCCACTGCTTGCAGACAGCATTTATAATAATTGGTTTTAAAGACTGCTTTTGAAGCATGCATTGCTACATCGTCTGGACACGAACCAACCCGATTATTTCAATGTTTTCAACAAGATTGCGCCAATGTCAAGCAGCATATGTTGTGCAATGTCATGCAGTCATGCACAAGCTGAAATGTGTACAATGAGCTATGGAGAGACAAATGAAAGAAAGCTTGTCGATGTGATGGACCGTGTTACCATACTGACATGTCTCTAGACAGGGACAGAGTATTGATGTGAAGACCACGGCAGGGAAAAAGAAGCATTGGTCGACCCCACAATAGATGTGCTGACGATCATTAGAATTATCCAGTCGGGGGATGAAGATAGAATAAAATGCAGAATATTTGAAACATTATCGGTAAGGACCATAGTGGACATTTGCGGTATCTACAGTAGGAATCGTAGCCTTAGCATGTTTTGATTATAAAATTTCTGTTGAACAAAAAGTAAAGATGACCAGAATGTTTAAAGAAAAAGAATCAACTGATTGTGGCCCAAGTGTCCCCATTTTGATTTAAAGGAAACAACCGAATTAACACCTAATAACAATAATAACTTTGTGTCAAAAAACATATTGAATTTTTTAAGTGGCTTAAAATATCGTCCGATTTTATTGATCGCTATCGTGCGAACTGGAATTCTATTCATGATTATCAACATGGCATGGCATTTCAGTGGTCCGAAAGCCAACATGTATTAATGACATCGCAGAAAGAGCTTGTGAAACTTACGTAAGAATACAACGTAAGGGCCCGCCATAATAATACGAGGAGGTACATCCTGTCATTACTATTGTAGCTATTACTTTTGTATTATTATTGTAATAATTATTTTGTTGTAAATCGACATCAAAAGAAATACGAACAGGAACATGAGAATAAAAACATTACAGTTATCTTTTTGTTGCTATTGACAAATTCGCTAGAGCTGCATCTGAAGAGATCCATATCGAATGTCACCCCATTTAGAAGGCGAGAGAGAAGAGAATCCTTCAAGACGATCGAGGTTCGGGCGGACCTCGAAGCGCCTCGATTGGCGCCTTAAAATAAGATACTACCCCTTAAGTATAGTTTTCTCAGTATTTCTGGCTTGTAAATACCCCCGAATAACAGTTTAAATGATGGTTTCCTAGAAAGATCATTCGACGCGTGAAAACACAAAGAGAGCCCAACATCAGTGTGAGAAATAGTGAGGGATATAAAATAGTAGTAACTATACTCCCCTTTCTAGTTCCAAGATGACTGTTTTATTTTCTGGGGTCCCAAATGATGGAACAGCCCTCAAAATTACTGCGAATCAGCGCTCCATAAAACCGGTGAATCACAATGGGGTGAGAAAGTTCCAACTCCAGTCCAGTATGATATCCCAATCCTTAATGTGATGTCAGGCAGGGATGTAAAGGAATAGGTATAATAGGTACATCCGGTACGATAGTAAGCGCGTATCACATGGAGCCAATGACCGTGGCCCTGATTGGGCATCTCTCCGCCTCCAAGGGAAACTCACAAACTCAGTCTCACAATTAGTATTCATCTCAGTTCAAGGTATGCCATCATAATACCTATATTCTGTCAAGTCGTAATATGCCTTCTGTAATCTGCACCATCGCTCAGGCAATATCAAATCATGAAGAGCGGTAAGATGCTCCACCTCTCGAATATGGTATTTGTGACATAGAGTGTGCCGAGCATATGACAAGCGAAATGGTCTCTCTGCGGGCGCAAGTGGCCATATCGACGTGTTTATCTCTGGCTTAAGGTTCTCCGATTCAAAAATGGAAACATCGTTCTATTTTCGAATGTCGGCCGCCAGATGAACGGCGGCGCCAACCGATTTGAGTTTATCCAATGAATCGGAAATAACGCGAGCACGCACACACATACACTAATGCGCGTGAGTACGCACGGCATACTTCTTAGTGCTAGTGCACGACCTCCCCTTCCTTATTATTATAATTAATATAGCTCGACAGGGATGCTGGTCGCGGTACCCGCGTGCGGGCCTCTTCTTCTGTGGGTTCACGAAAGACAAATGAACCCAGCAGTGTCTCCTAAACAATCTAAGGGGCTAAGTGTACCGACCTGAAACCCGATTATGTATTTTTACATTATGAGCGCCGAGAATGTGCGCGCCTCCATACAAACACGGCAACAGTTGGACGCTCTCCAAGTCAGCGCGAGGCCCGACGCGACATAGAGGTCAGGAGGAGTCTCGCGAGTGCCGTGCTGCAGGCCATGACCACCAGGCCAGGCCAGGCGCCATTCACCATCAGTGGCTCAGTGACGGTATATATTCGGATAGTATTTATACTCGAAGTGCAATGCAATCAACGGGCTGATTAAGAACCATACTATGCAGAACTCGCTTTACATTCCGGGTCGATCAGAATATAATAACAAGCTGCAATGCAAGCTTAAGATCACACGGTCTGCCTGAATTACTGCCCGAGTGGTGTCATATAACTAAACTGATATTTTATGGGACACAATGGAATTGATACTCAACTACAATGTTACAGGAAAAAGAAAATATAGATTGTCACCGGAGAGACAGAAATGTATCCAATATTTTTTTGTTTGTTAATAAAGTAACGAAATATTTAATGTTGATGGAAACGTCCGTTTTCTGTAATAGAAGCCCTATTATAAAATGTTCCTTACCACAGGAACACT
Organism: Lepidostoma basale; assembly: GCA_022606425.2. Classification (NCBI taxonomy): domain Eukaryota; kingdom Metazoa; phylum Arthropoda; class Insecta; order Trichoptera; family Lepidostomatidae; genus Lepidostoma; species Lepidostoma basale. The sequence continues at coordinate 375,569 of JAHDVF020000876.1, forward strand.
CAAGGAGTGTGGCTGGAACAATAATAGGACTCACCGCCCTTGTTGTTGACGTTGAAGGTCCTCAGTCTGTAGGAGTCCTCGCCCTCGGGGTCCGGGGAGCCCTGGCGCGCCACGCCGGCCGAGGGGACCTCGAGGAAGGCGGCCGAGCGGCGGTGCTGATACTGCGCCTGCGAGGCCGCGCCCCCGGCCCGGCGGCGCGCCGAGGCCTGGCGCCGCACCGGGGGGGGCGTCTCGGCTTCCGACAGCCGGGGCTCGCTGCTGTACCTGCAATGGTGATGGTTCTACATTAGGAAGACAAGATACTTTCTAAAGCCAAGAGTATTTGTCCCCTGAACGTACTTTCACTAATATGAAAGACGTCGATCTCCGAGGAGACCGCGTTCGGTAGACCAATTGCTCTTCCCACCGGTGTCACCAGAGGCAGATTGGTTCTGGCCGCCGGTAGGTAAAACAATCTGTGCTGTCGCTGTCGGAGATATCTATCGGGGACAAAAAGACCGACATCTTCCAGTACGGCCGAGTTCTCGAAGTATCCCCTAATTAATCTAAAGAAATGGATTATTAGATGTTCATCTCTTCGAAGCCGTAGAGAATTGGTTCCGAGCATTTCCAAAAGAAATGCCATAGGATAGAGCCACGGATAACTGTAGGATGGTAGTTACCATACTCCCTCATGTAGAGATACCTCAGAATTTTTTTCTGAACCCTCTCCAGCATAACGGAATATCTCGCCTCGTGAGGACTCCATATCACAGAACCACTTTCGAGGCTGCTCCGAACCAACGCGTTGTATAGGACTCTGAGCACATTGGGATCTCTGAAAACTCTTCCGATCCGGACGATGAACCCCAACATCCTCAGTGCAATGTCACAAATCCTCTCGATATGTGCACGAAAAGTCAGCCTACTCTCTTAGATGATCCCGAGATCTCTCATCGTAGATACATGTGCTAGTTGCTGGTTGTTCATTGTGTATCTATAATACATGGTTTTTAATGCCCTAGTAAAAGATAGCATAACGCACTTAGAGACATTGAATTGTATTTGATTACCGTGACTCCAACAATATTATTAATGTCCGACTGGAGGTGTAGGAATAATTTCAGATCATCGGCAAATAAAAGAAATCGCGAGAAGTTTATCACGTCCTTCGAAATATCATTTATAAAGATGGTGAAGATGGTGAAGAGTCTCATAATTTTGTCTCCCTATAACGTATTACTGAGACGATAAAATGATAGGGTTTGTATGGAAAATCAATGTTTTTTTAGTTTTCGGCATGAGTTTTTTTAAGATAACTCAGATACATATAAGAATCACCTGTTAATAGAGTTGAGAAATACTGGAGCAGTCTTGCGGCAATGATAACGAGGTTCAACCAAGTCAAACAGCGCATATCGAACATGCTTCAGAGCCACTAAAACTTGCTGTGAATGTTTGACGCAACTTTAGTTAGGTACCTACTGCAGAAACCACATTGTGTTTCATGGTCAACAAACGGAAAAGCCAAAAGAACGGACTAAGCAAGTGACGTCTTTATCTCGCCGGATAAAAGAACGCCGCACATATCTAGAACAAGATTCAATGTCTACAAATGACGATGATACATTCTTTTTTCCAAGCAAAGTAAGACCAATAACATAAATCAAGCTGCTATTAGAGGCGCAGCCACAACCTCAAACCGAAACCAAGAAGCCACGAACCCTTGCGTACATTAGAATAAAAGAAATCAAGAGGGACCAGGCCACACGTAATATACTGCTATTTCCCTCTATGTCCCGCCTAACATAACAAGCAGCCGCCCATAACTGCAACGGGCCCTATGTCCCGAATCACTTGACCTGATATTGAAACGGGAGATGACGCTTTTTGAATGTGGAGGCAAAAAAGGAAAGAACTTAGAAACTAACAAACTAACATACCATCACGCCATTTCCCCGGAGGGGTAGGCAGAGAGGATGGATCGCCACATTGTTCTATCCTGACACAACTCTCACGCCTCTTCTACATTCACACATCGTGGCATTTAGAAGCTAGTCGATACCGCCAACCAGTGTTGAACCCGAGCGTGCGTTTTCTGCCGCTGCCGCTGGGTGTACCTACCTATGTTTAACGAAATAAGATCCAATTTAAAAAACGAAATTTTAAATATTTCATTATTACTCCGGAAACACTTACAAAAAACACATCATCAGGTATGTTTTTCTAAATATAATTATCTTTTATTTCATACAGCAACTTCATAAATTCACGAGCATAACTACTTAGAACAAAATGTATGACCTCGAGGGACTGGATTCCCTAATCTCCGGCGATGTTTCTGTCCCGGATGAACCGGGGACAGGCCCAGGGAATGTACGGACGAGGCTGACGAAAGGGTGTCGCTACGCCCTATAACGGGCTCGGATATGTGTCAATATTGTGGCTGACATCAAGCAGTTACACAAGACATTAACTCGTTGGGTGCCGAATACGCGCTGGGCGCGTATATCTAACAGTTCCCCCGGTGCGGAATACCATAATATGGATGATACCAATGAGTGCATTTTCCAAGATGACTGTGCACTGTGCCACCGAGCACAAACTGTAAGTATTATTTTTTTCTGACACTGTGATTTATAATGTTCACAAAACAATATTAAAAAAATATAACACTGTTAAAATAATTTTTAGGTCAAAGAATATATGAAAATTCATGGGATTCCAACACTGGATTGGCCCGGAAATAGCCCTGACCTAAACCCTATCGAGAACTTGTGCCATAAAATGGCAATTGAAATAAATAAACTGAAGCCTCCGTCAAAGGAAAACCTTAAAAACACCATCGAAAAAGTGTGATTGAAAAAGTATCCAAGACTACATACATAATTTGGTGAAATCCATGCCTAAACGTATTGAAGCAGTTATTTAAAAAAAAGGAGGAACAACAATGTACTGATTTTGTTGGTTTTTGATAATTGTTAGTGTTATATACCTATGTAATTTTATTTGAAATAAATATGTGTTTATTTAAATTATGTGAGTATTTAAAAAATTTGTGACAAAAAATTGAAAATCTACAAATTAACTCTAAAATTAAGAAAAAATATTTTTTTTGATCCCTAAGAAGGCACTTTTCTTGCAGATCATCTTTAAACAGTGTTGCTTAATAATTTGGAGTTAAAGGTTACAAGGAATCACAAAAAAATTATATAATTACAAAAAACCGATATTTTCAGTGTGAAAAGATTTCTGTGCTCGCTACTGCATATTCATTTTCTTGTATAAAAAATTACAAAAATAAAAAATAAAATTTCCCGCATGAATATAGGTACCTACTCGTATAATTTGCGAGTGTACCTAAAGTCAGCTTCAGTCTTACTTCACTTATCTCAAAGCGAGTGTAAACTTGAGCCGCCAGTGAATGCTACTCACTAAGTGTGTACTACAAAATGAAATTTCTAAATATTTTTTATTTTTAATATTGTTTTATCGTTTTGAAAATTGCTATTTTTTCCGCACCCCGTGAATGTTCGCGATATATTGGCCGCCGTGAACGTGTTAAGTGCTTTATTTGTTCATATGTTTATATTTAATTCGTATATTTGAAAAATAATCACTTAATAAATAATGCATTCATATAACATTTTTTCAATGTTATTTAAAAAAATCTTAGGAACTACGAATGTTAAGTAAAGGCGCAACCTAGGGTTAGGTTAGCTGGCGAGGCGAGCCCTGCACGTGAACACAGGACGCAAGTGTGTCACAATATTATTATTATTAGGGCTCGGAATTGACATCAAAAGTATATTTCAGAGTTTTCAGGGTGAGAGCAATTAAGTAGCATATTCGAACTTGCTACTGTTGTGACAAGGAAAACTGGCCATGGCAGAGAATACTCTGAAAGCCGGAGACTGTTTGAAGGTGTTTTATACTTAAATGGTGTGCGTGGATCCAACGTACGTGGATGCTCTACTACGTTAAATACGGAGAAAGGGTAAAGGTAAACCTTTGACGACGAAGAGCATGCCATTGGCAGAACCAAGGCGGCGGCGGCGCGGCGCTTAACAATCCGAAAGTCTTTACTGAGTTTCCTGAACTTCCTTCGTGCAGCGATGTTTGGAAAGCTGTTGGCGCGGGGCGCCGTTTTGACTTCGGTTATGGAAATTGTTCTAATAGTTGACGTGACCAGAGAAAGGGGGGACCTTGCCTCCATCCCGCCTGGGAAGTAATTGGATGGCGCCATCAATCTACAAGTTCTTACCGATTATCTCGGCAGACGTCGAGAGTTCGTTCACCAACCTAAACCAAACTCTTGTACTTGACGAGTGTTTCATAGTATACCTACGTACGAGTATACGTTAAGTGGTGACCCCGACGTGATTTATAAGTTTGTGTGGGAATAATGGCTTACAGTGCTAGTGGCGGTTCCGGCCCGAAATTCCGGATTTTTGGGATGAACATCCTCGGCTTTGGTTTCACCAACTGGAGGCAATTTTGGCCCCACAAAAAATTAACGACGATAATAAATACCTAATTCTGGTCGCGAAACTGGGTAAAAATGAACTGCGACAAATCAGTGACATATTAAACAACCCTCCGGCAGAACACAGATATCTGGCGCTGAAGAATAGACTTCTTCAAGTCTACGAAGAGTCAGAGACCCAGCAACTCCAACAACTTCTCGGGGAGCTGGAATTAGGCGATCAGAAGCCTTCGCAACTCCTGCGACGGATGAAAGAGTTGGCGATTAACAAACTCTCTGACGAGACGCTCAGGATCCTTTGGCTGGGACGTCTCCCACAAACCGTTCGTGCGGTCCTGACCGTCTGCGAAGTACAAGAGATGGAGAAGCTGGTACAGATCGCCGACAAAATAATCGAAACTATCAGAAGCTCCGATATTGCTGAGGTTAAGGCGCATTCATCTTCGGCCATTGAGATGCTGACGCGTACCGTGGAAAAGCTGCAATTGGAAATAGCCAGCTTACGACGAGAACCACGAGGCCGCGAGCGACGACGCTCAACTTCAAGAGCCCGCCGGTCAACCTCCCGAAATTTTTCCCGTGCACCAGAGCCTGGCGATCCCAATTACCTGTGCTGGTACCATTTCAATTTTGGCCCAAAGGCTCGCAGGTGCCAAGATCAGTGTACCTACAAGTCAATAAATGCACTATAATAGCTACCGAACTGACGTGTCTTTCCGTAATAGTGTTTCATAGTATGCCTACGTATACCTAAATACTTATTGTAGGTACTTGAAAAAATTTAAAAATACGATACAAAAAATAGTTTGTCACACATAAGGTTAGACAATATAAATCCGAGCCCTAGTTATTATACAAAGCTTACAGAAGGCATAGAAGGCGCGACCAGTAATGTCACGCCTTCTTTGGCTTTGAGAAAATACCTTCGTTCAGAAATGAATTTCAAGCATTAAATAAGATTATGTAAATTAAAACTGTGTTTCTAAAAAATGACTTATTTTAATTAAAAAATATATTTGCATCTTCTATCGGATTTTAGCCGAATCTATATAAATAAAAATGTAAAGGTTAAGTTGTACATTTAAAGTGTACCTAACATCATTTTAATTGTTCGACTCAGTCTTCACACGTTGACAAATTCTACTTGTTGTGCAATACATAAGCAATGATAACCATTATACTTACATCTAACAATAATCGACGAAATAGCGACATCGCAGAAAGCCTCACGCAGAAGAGTGCAAATGCAGCCGAGTCTTTCCTATATATTAGGTCCTTACATATGAAATTGGCGTTTTGTATGGGAGGAACATAAAGTTGATTTTTTTTAAATATGATATATTTATTTAATCAAAGTATGTACCATTGCTATCTATGCACTTTTGCCATCTCATAGGTAGTTCATCGATCCATTTACTAAAAAAAACATTCGGACGGGAATCAATAAAATCTTTGAAGTCGGTTTGGACTGCCCCATCGGAGTTGAATTTTTTCCCTTGCAAGAAGTTATCCAAATTTCGAAAAAAATAGTAATCTGTTGGGGCAAGGTCCGGAGAGTACGGTGGATGTCTTAGACATTCCAATTGAAGCTCTTCTAATTTGGTAGCCGTCTGTTGTGCAGTGTGTGGTCTAGCGTTATCATGAAGCAGCAGTGGCCTAGAGCGATTAACCAGCCTCGGTTGTTTAGCAGCTAGCTTTTCCATCATGGTTTGCAGTTGCTGACAATAGACATCTGCCGTAATCGTCTGGCCAGATTTAAGAAAGCTGTAGTGAAAGACACCAGCACTAGTTCACCAAACGCTCACAAGTAACTTTTCTGGAGTCAATTTTCGCTTGGGGCATGGTTTGGCTGGTTCGGCAGGGTTCAGACATTGCGATGAGCACTTCCGATTATCATACAGGATCCACTTTTCATCACAGGTAATGATTCGATTCAAAATCCCTTCATTATTGTGCCGGTTGAGTAATGCAACGCAGCAGTCGACGCGCGTTTGTTGATTTGCTTCACTCAATTCGTGAGGTACCCACCTTTCAAGCTTTTTCACCTTCCCAATTTGCTTCAAGTGGATTAAAACAGTTTTATCACTAACACCGCAGCCTGCAGCTAACTCGGACGTGGTTTGCGATGGATCCGCTTCCACAATAGCCTTCAATTCTTCATTATCAACTTTGGTCTCCGGCCGTCCACGGGGCTTGTTCTGCAGGTCGAAATTTCCAGAACGAAAACGTTGGAACCAAAAACGCACTGTGTTTTCTTTTGCGGCACCGTCGCCATACACATCATTAATCCTTCGAGCCGTTTCTGCAGCACTGGTGCCACGGTGGAACTCGTACTCGTAAATAACGCGATATTTCAAGTTTTCCATTTTGTAAACTGAGTGACGCAAAGAAAAAAAACAATTGAGGAAAAAACAAATGAATTATAATTTTCGAAACACAAATACTTGAGTAAATAGCTGTATAAATTTGAATTTTGAATTCCTAACCAAAGAGAAGATATTTGAGATCAAAGTTGCCAGTACGGCAAAACGCCAATTTCATATGTAAGGACCTAATTTAACAAATGGATGCATGAAAATGAAATCCTAAACCAAAACACGTTCCTCTTCCAACATTCCATCCTCGGATAATCTGGGTGATATGTATAATAATACTAGAGTAGAGTGGTAAATACAATAGTTCAATATGTTTTAATATGTGTTTACAGCGAAATATTCGTAATAAAGAAATACATCTCTGCACATAACCTCGGTGACAGAGACATCTAACAATAAATAAGACTATACCTATAAGCTAGCAGTAGGTATTAGGTACTGTGTTGAAGGCGAGGGGGGATTTCATCGATCTAAAGATACCTAGTGGGAAAGTTGCACGAGGAAGTTATTGTTTTAGTTTGTTGCATTCTGCATCTGATGTAAGTGACCAAGTATAATATAGGTAATGACAAAGTGCCATGCCACTCGTGGAGCGTGTTACTGTCATTTGCGGTGTTACTGTTACTGTCGGTTCTCGTACTGCCGTCCAAACAAACATGTCACCGGAGCTCAATCTCGGCTTCTCCCAGTCCACTCCCCAGAGACGACATAGCCGCTACAGTCTTCGGTACAATACTCCATCCGTTCAATTGTAATACATTAAACTAGGAGCTCGACTCTGACGATGCTTCTCAGATTAAAATGACTTTCTATGGCCTTTAGTTTGTAATTTTGGTAATGCACGCGGTACCCTTATTGAGATCCTACTACCGAGATACGCGGACATACCCAAGATTCACAAAAAAAGAAAATGTTCCAATTTTGTTAGAACTTAAAGTTTCATAGAATCGAATATAATTTATAACTAAATCCACTAAATAAGTATTAAAAATCATAAACTGTAAATACATGTATTTCATAAGCAACACTTTGCTTTGGAATTCCCTTCTGCGTTGGTCGTGTGCTCGTATGTAGTCAGATGAATATTTTCTACATTTTGTTGATCGTCGACTCCATGAACTGAGCTTCCTAGGTAATTGTTTTATTAGTAGGTAGGTACATTGGATTACAGGCTACTTGTGTCACTGCAGTGACATTTGCGGCCCCGGGAATAGCCCGCGGTTGCACAATGCGCGGCGCGGCGTGCTTGCCAAGTTGCCATGTGGATACTCAGGACACTCCATTGACTGGTCAGTGGGCGACTACTCCCCGGAGTCATTCACGACGGAGAAGGAAATGGTTGTTGCGGAGTGCCTAAACATATTTCAGGATTTTGCGATGCCTAAACATTTTTCCATACCTACGGCCAAAATATCGCCATTTCGCGAATTCTAAACGACTTTTTGCGCGGCAAAGTGTTTTGTTACTTTTGCCAAGTAATTTTCGCGTTCATTTTAACGCGGCGAGTTGGGCTTTTGGCAAATTTGGGAGAGTATTTTTCCGTCCGCCGCGGGTCTCGGCCTTGTTCTCTTGTATTATGTAATGGAACAAGTGGAGTGAGGATTATGAGCCGTTCCCCTAATAATATCAAACACAAAATTAAATGGTTCACGGCTAGCGAGTACCATTTTATTTTCTGACATTTGCAATCAAGCAACAGTCGGAGAACTAAATCTGTAGCATATCTTTATGGCCCGAGTTGCCGCACAGAGGCTACTCTTTGGTGTAGTTATATCGAATTCATTAGTAGCCTAAAGATAAGTAATATTTCTAGTCACATGGTTTATGCCTATTTCCTTTGATATTGATTTGTCTCGTGCTGTACCCAATGATGTAAACAACAAAATAATAATAATAAACCAAGAGCAGAGAACCAGTCGATTGCAATAGCGCCATTGCTCGGCTTTGGGCGAGTGTCGCTTCGTTCACTGGTCAAGTAGTAATGATATACCTAACATATGTGTGCCTACATTACCTACTTGCTGCGCTTGTGTCCCACTCCTCCATTGTAATGGACGTATTGTAGACAATCACCTTCACACTTGGGTAGAAATTACTGAGCGGTTGCATTACGCATTGTATCGACATTTAATTTTGTACTAATTATATGTAATGGAACAAGTGACGTCCTGTCCCGTGTCCGCTATAGAAGAAAGATGTGCGTCATACTGGAGTGCCATTCCACATTTGTCTTCTCAGTCCGTGGTCTGCTTCCCATAGAATCCCCTTTTAAATTTTGTTAGGCATATTTGAAGTATTATTTTGTGATTTGCATGTGCGGCGGGACATATTATTATAGGAGTAGATTAAATGTGGCCTGTGTATATACCATATATTTCATTTTTCTAACCCCGCATCCCGCTGGACCGACGATCTGAAGAGGATTGCTGGACATGGATGGATGGATGGGAGCGGGAATGGATAGGGGGCGGTGGCGGGCTTTGGGAGAGGCCTACATTCAGCAGTGGATGACAGACGGCTGATGATGATGAAGTCCCCCATGGAAGAGGGACGGGCCTAGGGATCGAATGTGCGAAGCTGCCGAAAGGCGCCGTTCGCCTATAATATCCTCTATGTAGTAATTATATTATCGAACGAAAAATTCCCGAAAAGTGCCAAAAAACTGAAAGTAGGTTACTAGAGAAAGGTGACTGCTTCTCGGAAGGGCAATTGGCTGGAAAACTTTACGATTCTATAGGGTAGCGGGAGTTGTCGTGCCTTTTTACCGAGTCCAAAGTCCAAAATACTTAAACCGAGTAAGCAAAAACACAATGGTAGTTTAATTATCAAAATAATGTTTCTCTTATCGCAAGGTGAGTCATTGGTAAGAAGTTTTCTCCAAAAATAACAAGAAAGAGGGACTTTGAATTAGTGGCTTAGGGGCAGAAACGGGCTTAGGCGACTAAAGAAATTGAATTGTTTTATTCCATAAATTGTTCCCAAAGTTTTAAATACAATTTTCAATTCGATAATTTTATTTGAAACTTTAAAACTTATTACCGATTACGATTGTACAGTTTAAAGGGGTAGAATATTGTTACTTGTATGAATATCTCAGGGGTTGCAACTAGTTGACATTGTGTTCTGCAGGATGGACAGTCTCACCTGGTGGGGCGCTTGTGCGGAGGGGTTGGCATCGAGCGTGTGCGGTGTTGTATGATATTGCACAACAGTGCAGGATGGACAGTCAGGTTGGCGCGTGTGTGGTGTTGTATGAAGAGTGTTACCTGGTGGGGGGCGCTTGCACGGGGGGCTTGGCGCGGCGCGCGGGGCGGCCCCGGCACGGGGGGAGCGCGCCGGGCGCCGCCGGCGAGGCTGGGCGGCCGCGATGGCCTCCAGGCTGCCGGAGCCGCCGGCGCCGCCGATGCTCATGCTGCGCGCCTTCAGCGGGCCGCGTGCTCCGTCCATGCTGGCGGCGCTACTGCCACCTGCCACTGCCGGCTTCCGCAAGGCGCTCTCTGCAGGTGGGCCCCCTCACATGCACTCGACCAATGTGACGAGCTCCGCACTGGTTCCAATATTCATCTCGTATTAGGTCTATGTTATGATCTGTACTACTCGAGCCGTTACGAAAACAAAATACCGTTTTTAATCACGTCATTTAATGACACGCGTCGCCCTCCGGAGCGATAGTTGCAATAATTGCAGAAAGACAAACGCGCGCGAAGAGAACAATAATATTCCGCTCGGTGTAAATATTTAGGTAGAGTTGTGTACCGTGCGGTAAACATGCCCGCACACGCAAATAGATTTACAGAAAATATGACACACTCGCTGCACAGTGCTCCAGCGCGACCGCCGGGAAGTAAATGACGTCATTTAGTGTAGTTTAAGCGCGAGAGTCCCAGGATGGCCATACCTACTCGTTCCCGAATCGTTATATCCCGTTCGGGAAAGTCCGCCGCTCTCCGCGACACGTGCCTGTCCCTTTGGTCTCGCTCGTCCGAACTAAATATACCTTCTTCCGAAAGCCGCGGCCGGACGCGCGCGCTCGTCTGAAGTGAAGCGCACACTGAGCGTCGAGTTTTCTTTGTTTTCCGCGGATTTTTGTAATTGGAACGTGATTTCGGGCGCGAGCAACAGGCGGCTCTGGAAGCACCACACTTCGGCCTGCGCCTGCGCCCTCCGAGTAGAGGGTAGGAATCTGCATTATCTACCCACGTGACCTTTCTCTCTCTCGGTCCTCCATCAAACTGCTGTGAGAGCGTAGGGGTCAATTTAGTCTAAATGTGTTACGGGCGCCTCTGGTGCAATTTAAATATCTGGGTGTCGAGATGGTTGGCCGGTCAACAGCAGACAAATGATCTAATCTAATAGAATAAGGCGAAGAAGGAGATATGGTACGACCTGGGTTAGAAAACAGACAATTAGGTACCTATTGAAAGATTTCCCTTAAATGTTGGATCATTATGTTGGTCCATATTTGGCGTCTGTCATTCTAAACAGCCTTTTCCAAAATGTCAGCCATAGCTTTCCGCACAAAGTCTCTATTCATGTCAGCTCTACAAGTTATCTTTATATAGGGAGCACGGGTAGAAGTGAGCCACGGGGAGGAGTGAACCATTTACCATATTACTGTGAAACACAATTCGAAACATGTTCAAACTTGACCAACGTGTCACATCCAGTTGCCGCCTGAATCTCATCACGGGTTCACCTGCTGACAGTATCGCTCGCGCTTTTCGACGCTAAAGTAAAATTTACGAACTTTTTATGAAGGCTTTGACACCTTGCTGTTTAGTTCTAAACAACGGAAAGTGACTCAAAAGTAAGTACTAAATTATATTGTACCTAGAACTGTGTGTTTGTGGTGCATATTACACATATGTATATATTTTTTTGGAAATTATTTAACTTATTTTGGGTGCTGGGGAGGACTGAACCAACTTCGATTGGGGAGGATTGAACCATGGTTCATTCCTACCACGCAGTCACTTTAATCTAAAATATTTATTTTATTATTTCTCCTTTGTGTGCAGGTAACAACAATGCCTCGAATACATAAAAGAAAAACAGAAAATGCAAGGACTACCGAAACTGAAATGAAAAATGTACTGAATTTAATAAAGGCAGGAAAGAGTTTGCAGAAGTAGATTTCTTATGAACTGTTATAGACAGAGTATGCATATAGAAGAGTCCAACTCATCACATCATTTCGTCTTCTCAAGCTGTCGGACAAAACGAACTTGTTATCATAATTGATCAGCCGTCATCATCTGGTATATTTGTTAGCCCTCAGAATTTCAAAGGCAGGAATAAGGAGTGACATGAGAAAGGGAAGGAAAAAAGGTCGATCAATGATTGCTACGGATAATCCTGAGAAAGGAGAAAATTATGAACAGGTCATGTAAGGCTAAAAAACCCAGAAATATTCATCAAGACTTGATGATCAGCGAAGATGAATCAGAAGAAGAACCAATATTACAGGATTCATCAGATTCAGATTGTGAATTTGAAGACTTAATTATTTTCAAGAGAACGATTTACATAATGATTTCAATGGAGATCCTGGTGAAGGGAGCTTCGTCGTAGTTAAATTTACTATTGCTAAAAAGTCTGATATACTCGTATTATGTTCGGAAGGTATTAAGTTTTGATAATGTAACACAAGAGATTAAAGGGTATTTTTTATGATGCCAGACATTCCTGATATTTCTACGGTAGCTCTAAATGATGCTAGATTGTCACTTCCCCAGCCAAGGTATTTAGGCACACAACACTGCCATTACAAATTTCCAGTTCAATTTGATTGTATTAACGTTGTTGATTTTTTGTCTTTTTTTTATTACCTTCATTAATTTGTTATAATATTTAAATACTATTTCTCTTCATTTTTACTTTGATTACATTACCTTGAGTGAAATAAATATTTAGGCTAAACAATACTTTTACCTGGTTTTATTTTAATAATACCACCATCATGTTCACCACGGTTCAACTCAACCCACTACTTGGTTCAATCCTATTCAGTCTTGCTGTATTTACTCAAATTATAAAGAACTATTATCAAATTTGTTTTATTACCATCACATAAACAATAAACTTAGCTAACATAGGGAGCTTACTCTGCTGGTTTATCTTGTTTCCTTTCCCCAGAACAACGGTTTTAAACAAAAGTGGTTCACTCCTACCCGTGCTCCCCTACTCGTATGTTCGAACTCTGTGATAAAATAGTGAAAGGCTTGGAAAAATCGGGAAATGCGTTATTTTAAATATATTTTTTAAATAAGGCAACAGTCATGGACAGTTTAAGAAAATGTTTTTAGACCGTTTTAAAGATATATTTAGGAAATGAAATCAGGTGAGGTGAAAAAATAATAGAATGGTTTGTTGGGAATCGTTTTTAATAACGAAAATAATTAGATTTAAATACAAAAAGTTAGATGACCACAGTCATTTCTTATCTCCGGTGGTGGACAGACCAAATTTAATTAGGTTTGCACGTAAAACAAAAACTTTCTTAGCACCACCTCTTTAGGGCACATAGATGTCAGGTAAATATTTTTCCATCTCCATTACTTTATAAAAGGTTCTTTAATTCTTTCCACAATGTCTTCCATTTTGTACTAAATCTTATCGGGTCTTTCCGGCCATCTGAAGGTGTTGCCCCCCTGACCTGCATGGTTAGTCTTCCACTTAGTAACTTCCTTGTGAGCTCTTCTTGAGCCGTAAGGATCGTAGCTGGGCCATTGTATATACAAACTGCAGGGCTTTTCCCGGTGACATTATTTCTAAGAGTAATGCGTGGTACATCATACTTATAATTTTTTGGGTGCCATTGCTATAAATTGCTGAAAATACACAAAATGATATCCTCATTTGCGATCCACACTGGTTGTCCACAACCAGTATTATACATCCATGTTCATGACTGAATCCCTTGCTTTTATCAGTATCAGAAGTATAATTTTACAAGAAACCTGACATTACAGATTTAAATTGTCATAAATTAACTTTAATTGCGATGTAAACAAGTATACTCAATCACTGGTTCGTATTGAAAATCGATAATCAGTAATGAACATTCAAATTTGCAAACTGTACAAGTAGCTACATATGAATTTAGTATGATTTCGTATCTCTGATATGTCTACAAAACGCATTATTCAATTATATAATAAGTAATTACTAAGATTTCTATGAATTATTACAAAACACCTACTCACCTCACTAATGAATTCTGCAAGAAATTAGGAATTTTGCAAATGTCGTTCGCGTGGGGTCGTATAAATGTCCGTTATTTCGCAAAATAATAGCGGATCGGAATGAAATTTATGTCAGTTGACAGAGAAGGATCTAAAGTTTATTATTCAATGTTGAAAGTATGAAAAAATGTTGAATATTTCTTATTTTTAAGATTTTAAAAAACTTTTGTCCATAACTAGAGGTGTGTCCATTACTGGTGCCGTTACCTTAAATGGAAACTATTAAACAGCAATGCCATCTACCAAAAGTAAATATGACTTTAGCAGTCACATTGAAAATGTCCAAATCCGTCTCCTTCTCCCCAAGTGCAATGTTTGAGTACCTATGTTCTCGACCTACCACATGTGTGACAATACTCTTGTGTATTGACACTCAGTGCTAATGACGTGACGTACCAGTTATGTGCACGGGACAGGTTAGTGCAGGTTAGCAGGTACCCAAGCAAACATCCGCGTGTGGCCGAGGAAGAGTGAAGAGTGGCTGTCCTCCGAGAACCACTTATCTCGCGGGGTCACGACCGAAGCTGCTGTAATGACCGCGGCGCGTGCAGTCGCGTGCCAAACGAAGAGAATTACCGATACGTGGCTGTTCAGTGTAGGTATTATATTATATAAAGGAACCGAAAGGAATAAATGTATGTCCGCTCTAACGGGCGGACGATGCCGCTCTTGTTGCAGACGGTGGCGCATGGCGTCGCGGTCGAGAATGTAGGAGGCGTTTAAGGCAATGATTTAATGACGATTCTCGGAGATTCAGGGGAAATAACAGTTTGTATCGTAAGTGTGATCGAGGAGAACTTATAGCAGGAGACTGGCGTTGAAAGAAGCGCGTGGTGTGGGTAAGTAATTAGTTATTGGAATAAGAATTTATCAGATAAAGCGAATAATGAATTAAAAAAAAATAATAATGTAGGTATATTTATACAACATTTTAATGTATACAAATACTTGTAGACGAATACTGGATTTTATTTACCCATTGCGGGTTATCAATTCAAGGATTAATTTTATCTCAATAGAGACGAAGTACTCTATACGGCATTCTCTAATCTTCATAGATGGCGCTGGTCTGTAAATTGAAACTGACATGTGAATTGTGGTGTTGGATATTAACATATATACAACTTCCAACTTGCTCATCACATACTATGGAAGAAGGAATGACCCGATGCCACTCGCCACCCACTCACAAAATAATATTATGTGCCTTTTAAAACAATTTTACTTACCTACATTGTCAAGATATTCCATTATGTCATTGGATATAAAAATAAAATAAAACTTCTTAATCATATTTTTCTTGAAATCTCGCCTGAATTGAGGATTTTTTTATTAATAAAAATTACCAAATCAAGGCCTCTAGAATTTTTTATTGTTTCTTGAATAAAGATGTAAAACTCCATATTAAATAATTAATACAAATGAAATTATATGTTTTCTTTCACCTTGCTTAGGCATTATCAAATGTATGATTACCAAAGTAGACGTTGAACGATCGAAGTGTGTGCGGGAGATGCCTTTTGGTGGCGATGAGGTTCGCAACCCATCACACCGCGTCTCTCGCGATGGCGAAAAGAGAAGGATGGAGTGCCGCATCGATTAAAGTGTGGCAGTCCATTCTTTCTGCCTACCCTTTCGGGGAGACGGCGTGATGGTTAGTTAGTTAGTTAGTTACAACTTCCAAAAATTTGGCAGACATGGTGGTCATAAGAAAAGTGGAATGGGGAATGTTGTAATTACATAAAAGCGTGCGCTTAACCCAACCAATGACAGGTCATAAGTCCTGTAAACACCTCGATCACCATATTCAGTTTCCAGTTTGCATCTTCGTCTCTATCGAGATAAAATTAATCCTAGGTATATTTAGTTTTATTCTTCCTGTTCTTTAGTTTCGCCCGGGTTCGCCAGCTCGCTTGACATCTTCTGATCTAAAAGAATAAATATAGGTACAGTATCTTTACTCGTGAATACATTTGAATTATTATTATTGTATTTCCAATGCACCTCTACCGAGACTCTCTACACTGTACTGTGCTAATAGTAATAACCTTATTGTCTTTTCCTATCTACACTTCACTGTTCAATCACTACTATGAAGGGTTGTATGTTTCCGTTTATTAATTGCTACACTTTGCGCTACTAAGCATGCTGTTTTTTGTAAAAACCCTTGTTAATTAGCAGTAAGTATTGCTACTGCGAGGACTTGATTGTAATTCACTAGCAGGAGCATGTACAGCTGTAAAGCTGTAGAGCTGTAGATAGCAGAACACACAGCGCCAGCGGTCAGTGTAAGCGCGCCTCCGCCCGCTCCGCACGCGCCGCGCCTCCGACTGCGATGATCCAGGTTCCGATGTCCTCCTCGAGGATGCCGCCGATGCTCGCGGTGGTGGTGATGCTGGTGGCGGCTGCGGCGGCCCAGTACTCCGTGCCGCCCGTGGAGATCCAGGTGCTCTCCCCGCAGGGCCTGAGGGTCTCCATTCCAGGTGAGTGTGTCCCGCACACGTAATTCGCTCATGTCAGTAACGGGTCATCGCCTGGCTCAGATAAGTCGCTTATCTCCAGAAAACTCTCACATTTTGGGGAACATTTGGGGATGCTCTAGCTCTGTGCGCAGTAGCCGAATATACAAGGCAGGTATACTAGTCGTACATAGAGTGGCGACTGGTCGCGTGAAGGAGAAAACGGGTTTTGCGGCGACCAGACTCCCGATCAGACCGCAACCAAACTTATTTTGTTTATATATTATAACATCCACTGAACCACACCGATTTGATTACTGACCGCGCCTTATCGGAGCTAGTGGAGATTACACGAGGCACCCAAATATTGCTGTTGATTTAGATTATGTAGAATACCTAATACTCGCACAGACTCCCCGGGCGTGAAGCTGTTCGGGTTCCACGGGCGCGTGAACGAGACGATCGGCAGCAAGGACGGCTCGCTGGGCGGCGACGTGCTGGCGCCCACGGCCGGCCGCTGGGTGTTCGAGGACCCCTCCGCGCAGCTCACCCTCGAGGACACCCTGTCCTATTGGGTGTTCGTGCAGCACGAGAATCTCGGCTACCGCAAGGACAAGCAGACCTTCAGGGTGAGGGGTGAGTGGCCAGTAGAGCCGACTTTTGTCAAGACTAGTGGCGAGGAAGTCATTATATTTGTGATATTAGTAGCCACTCGCTGGTTGACGTATCAAATAGTATATCCGAGTTGTCCCACGCAGAGCTGGTGCCCCCCGGCACGCCTTGGAGCACGCCTCTGGGCCCCGGGAAGGGCGAGTGCGTGCCGTCCAAGACCACCGTGGACGGGTTCTCCAAGTGCAAGGGCGAGGCTATCTTCACGGAGAACTTCGGCCGCCTGGACCCCGCCAGGTGGCTCGTGGAGCACAGGCTGGCTTACGACGAGCAGGTCAGTGCGCCTCTATTAATACTCGTACAGTCGCCTGTCTATACGGCTCATGCCTGTAGCGACGGAGCTCTGATAGGCGAGACTTGAGTTTTCAGGAGAACGAGTTCACGTCTTACCAGCTGAGCAGCGTGGCGATTGCCGACAACAAGCTCTCCATCACCCCCGCGCTGCAGCAGCTGGAGCCGGGCTTCAACGAGGACTCTATTGGAGAGGGGATTCTGGACCTCAGTACCGAGTAATACACCATCGCTCCTCTAGACATCTTCGGTACCCATGTACCTGCCCTATACTTGTTGCTAACTAACTAAATATCCTTTGCTCAAGCGCAGGTGCACGAGCGAGTCCCGGGCGTTCTGCAGGAAGGAGGCTCAGGGGTATCACATCCTCCCGCCAGTCAAGTCCGGGAGGGTCTCCACCAAGAACTCGTTCAAGTTCAAGTACGGCAAGATAGAGATCAACGCCAAGCTGCCGCAAGGGGACTGGCTGTACCCGCAGCTCCACTTGGAGCCGGCGCGACCCAAGTACGGCGTGGAAGGCTACGACTCGGGCGTCATCCGGATCGCCTTCGCCAGAGGCAACGTGGGGCTGGAGGACTCGCAGAGCCGGGAGAGGCTCGGCAACGAGGTGCTGTCGGCCGGCGTGCTGGTGGACAAGTTCGAGCCGTGCCGCAGCTCGGGCGCCGTGCAGCACCCGCCCGCGGCCGAGCCCTGGGGCGCGCGCTTCCACACCTACGGCCTCACCTGGACTCCGGGTGAGGGGACCTTCGCATTCTACACACGTATTACGTACCTATCTCCGATAACTCCCCGCTTGTTTGTTGTTGCAGAGAGTTTCTCGCTGTCGGTGGACGGGAAGTCCTACGGGCAGGTGATGGCGCCTCCCGGGGGGTTCCGGGCCTACAAGGACTCCGACGGCTGTAAATCAACAAGGACCAAATTTGAAAACTGGTCTGGGAAGAATTCACCATTCGATCAAGAGGTATTCCTTCGAATGTCAGCCAACTAGTGTAGAGTATAGGCACAAGGTATAGGTACTACGCGCACATTTCTGTTTCAGTTCTACATCGTGCTGGGGGTGGGGGCCGGGGGTATCGCTGACTTCCCGGACACGGCCGCCGGCAAGCCGTGGCAGAACCTCAAGGTCAAGTCCAAGCTGAAGTTCTGGGAGGGGCAGGCCGCCTGGAGCCCCTCCTGGCACCAGGCGGACCGCCGCCTGCTGGTGGACAGCGTCAAGGTCTGGGCGCTCTGATTCCCTGACTACACCTACACCCGACTATAATATAATATAATATTACAACTATTGATAAAACGATGCGCTGACTTTTAATTTTTCCTTTGGTTCCGTCCGTCTGCCTGCCTACTCACATTCTCTTGTTATCGCGATGAATCAAGAAGACTCCGCGGGGCTATCGATGGATTTATCTATTTACACTCGTAGATGTTATGACATCATACGTACATACGTTCGTAACATCATGTTATAATCATATACAATACCATTAGGGTGGCCGTAAGCATAAAGGAAATTAAAAAGTATCTATGTTTGTAAGTCTCACTTCGCAATTCTTTTCCGTTAGGACTAATAACTAAATGGTAATTTTTGTTTAATAATAACACGTGCCCCAAAGAAAATTAAGAAATTAATTTTTTGCAAAAACTTTTGATTAATTTTGTTTCAAATTAAAATAAAATATTTAGAAGTTAAATAACTAAAACAATGCTTAGAACTCCTCAGCCATAAAAACGAGTTTTTGTAACATGAAATTTTAATTTTAAAGATGAATTAATTTACTGATAATCAATGCTTTGAGCGATATGTAAAATGGCCCCGACTTGCAATAGGTATTGTTTTTGCTCCTCATCTTGTGTTACAATATTGCTGTATTCTTACATAAACTTCACACCTCTTTCTGCGATATCATTGATAACTGTAATGTTTCTCTGACTTCTGTAAGGCCATGTTGAATTCCAGACCACAGGATCACGATCAATAAAATCGGACGATATTTTAAGCCGCTTAAAAAACCCAATGTGCTTTTTGATACAAAGTCATATAGTTATAATACTTGTGTGTTAATTCGGTCATTTCCTTTAAATCAAAATGTGGACGCTTGGAGCCACAAAGAGTTGATTATTTTTATTTCAATGTTCAGGTCATCTTAATTTTTTGTTCAACAGGAATTGTATTATCAAAAAATGCCAAAGCCACGATTTGTTCAGTAGATGCCGCAAGTGTCCATTCTATGTCCTTACCGATACTTTTACGACACTATACAACAAATTGATCATTAAAATATCTATTTCTGGAAGCAGGCTTCTTCAAACATTCCTCTATCCAGTGCGACTCATCCCCCGACTGTACCTAATGTGGTGGTCAGCCCATTCATTCTGTTCTATCTGTTCCCCTTTTCTGTTCTATCTGTTCCCTGTCATTTCATTGACAAGCTTTGTCTGGCGTCTGATTTCGGTATTTTGTCCCTCAGCCTTATGTTAAGCATTTGTCTCTTCATAGGCCATTATACACATTTCTGCTTGTGCATGGTATATGCATGTTTAGAAATATCTTTATTGACCCAAGCTCTTAGAAAATATTTAAATAATCCTGGTTCGTGTCCAGACGAACAACGCTGCATGCTTCAAAAGCAGACTTTAAAACCAATTTATGCGTATTGTGTCTGCTAGGTTTTTATTCTAATAAAACGCAAGCATCTTTTATTCTTCCTGTATTTGACGCACTTGTGTTACAACGTTGCAACGTGGTCACACAACTCGTTTAAATTTCGTAAATATTACAGTGAATATTCATGTTTCTATTTCTTATGTATGTATGTTGTCGTTGTTATTATCATTTAGTCTCAGCTTGTCGGATAGTAAGCACGGATTGTTTCATATTTCGAAGATTTCGGTGGAACTAAGAAGCAATTTAAAAAGTATTTTCTCGGTTGGTGGAGTAAATCACCAAATAACAGGTGTAAACTACCATCTAATCGTCAAGTTATCCAGTTCTATTTTTCAACATACGTGAAGTAAATTTGACTGTTAATGAAAGCGCAAATATTGTCATTCTGGAGTGCAATATATTCTGAAAAAAGGCTAGAATACCAACCAGAGCTGTTCTTAATTATGTTAAGAAGTTAGTGGATCTTTATCAGGCCTGACGAGAACTGCAAAAAATAGCAAGAAGATTCAGGACTTACATAGGCGCCGCGAAGAGAACTTTCAACTTGAATTAGATAATTTATTCGATATCGCACACACCGATGCTCTTGAATATGCTGTGTACGACAGCATCTGAAGGTGGTGATAGACGTACGAACTTAAAGTCTGCGGTTTTTAAGATCGCGAACTTACTTGACTCGACGTCGGCGATACACGCGCCAACTTACTCATACCGTATCGCGATGTCGTCCACTGAAGAAGCTTTGTGTTATTTAGGAATTATATCGTATTACATTTCAAAAACTAAAAACAATAGACGAAGGCGAAAGAAACAAAATGGCGGCTCGCGGCTCGCAGTGCTGCCACACGTACGAGCCAAGACGAGCTACGAGTAAGATTTCAAACCGGTTGGATCGCCGACGAACTTACTCGGCGGTTTTAAAGTACGCGTACTTACGGTGACACACGAGCGAAAAAGGTCGTCGAGCCATAAGTACGCGTACTTGCTCGCCCGTCTATCACCCACTTTATACAGGATGCTTGAACAGAGCTTGTGTGCAAAAGCTAGAAAGAGATTTGTTACTCTTTGCTTGCCGCCATCATATACTCGTATACGAACTGATGCTCAAAAGTGCGTTTGAATCGCAAAATCGATTGAACGAGATGATTATAGCGAACTTATTGAGCTTGCTATTGTTTTTCTGGGTGGAGGCAATGAAAATAAAATAAAAATCAGACCTGCTGGCCCAATGCATCAAGCACGATGGATGGCAAGAGCTATTTACTCCTTAACAATATGTTTGCTGCAGTCCCAGTTTAAAATTGCGCTAAGGACAAACAAGCATTACGAGATGTTTGTTTATTTGTTGTGGCAGTTTATGTGAAGCCCTGGTTTGAATGTAGTTTGACGATAAAAGCTTCGAATCAAGATTTTTGTTTGTTAAAGACCTTAAAAGATTACGAAGAAGTTAACGATTTCCAAAGGGGCTTTCAACAAGTTCAGTCAACATTTGTGGTACTTGTCAGAGAAAATAGCCGTCCTTTTCATTTTTGATGACAACATTGATGAGCAGACCAAAGGAACATTGTAGAAAACTTACAAAAAGAATGTTTTGGTGATTTGGGAAAGAGATATGTTCCATCGAAGGAACATATGTCTGACTCTCTTATGGTACGTAAGTAGTGTTTAATCTGGTATTTAATTTAGAACTTATTTATTTTATTTATGGGTACTACAAATATTTGTTATCTTGTTTTGTGGAAATCTTTGAGTGATTTTGTTTCTGTCAAGAGTAAATATTTATTTTCACGACTGAAACTAGAGAGTAGTTTCCTTTAAGAAATTGTATCTTCATAGAAAGACAGCGCGGCGTTTGTGGAAGCTAAAAGGAAGGTTACTAGCTTAAAAGCCGTTAATGACACTCGTTTGACTACCGCAGGTGATGAACATAAGCAGTTCATATTATGTTGTGTGTAAGAACATAGAAAAATTTACGCAGACTGTAAAAAAAAGAGACTTTGAAGAGGATATATCCAAATAAATAAATGTATATTTGGATCTTTTTTGATGATTACAAGAAAAGCATTATATAAATATATGTTTTCATCAATATTTAGCATTTATTTTCTAAAACTTTGAGGGCAAGTCGGCACGGGTTTGAATTAACGTAGGAAGTTGAAATTCTGTATTTGGGTAACTAGTAGACTATTAAACACAATTAGGGGGTATGCGTTTCAATAATCCAAAACCAAAATTTTTGCCCTAAGGGACACCCTAATACACATACTCAATATGATTTATGCTGAATTTTTACAAATACAGTCTAATAATTTGTCTTAAATCAATGTTGTTAAGGTGGGTTTATTTCACAAGTAAAAGCAAACTTTTTTAATGCTGAATATCGTGGTGTTTGATCTAAAGCTAAGAAAAATATATTTATTTTATTCAAATATTGGTTAAAGTTCAGTATGGCTTCCTTTTCTGGCCAGTATTTAAATTAAAAAAAAAATGTAAAATCGTACCTAACCTTTACTTTTACGTATTTACGTAGGTACCTATTACTGTTGACAGATAATGCATTTTAACATTTAGCATTCAAACAAAAACTGATATTATTTGTAAATAAAACTGTACTGATGTGTATAAATTGCGATTAATATATATTTTTAAATAAATTGAAAACAATTATTTAACGAAATTACTTGGAAGTGAAGTGGTATTGGCACACATTTGTACTGGACCTAAAATTACTGTTATTTAGTATATATTTATAGAATAATATTTAGAGTAGGGTAGACCGAGGCGAATCGGATCACTTTTTTTTTGAGAATATTTAAATCATACTACAGTATAATATATGAAACTTTTATTGACAAAATAGTAATCAGTAACAATTTAGCTACGCAATAAACATTTTAAAACTTAAAATGTTCATTAATTTTACAAAATATGAACTAAAAACTTGAAAGACAGAAATATCCGAATCGCCCCAATTATCGGGGCGAATAGGATCGTACATAACATATATAACTAAATTAAAATTTTCTTAACAAATCATTACCAACATTTAGATAATGAATAGTGAGATCAATATTAATAAGTAACACATAAATCATATATATACGGGCCTTTTTTTACTGTTTCTAAAGTCTTGAAGAATTCGGACACTTTTTCCCTTTTCATGCCGTCAATTCTTGCTCTAAACAATCCTTCTGGTTTCCGAATAGTCAACAGCTTATTTCTTTCCATAAAGCGATGGAACCAGTCCTGACGAGCCATTCCTACTGCTCTGTTAAAATTTTGTTTAATTTTCTGACGTTCTGCGAATTCAAATGCATATTTACGAATCGCCTTGGGTGTAATTCCGAAGCCATGACTCGCTAAGTGCAGTAAACGGCCTGCTAAAATCTTTTCAGCAGTCTCATCTAAGGCTGGCTGTCCACCAATCGTTTTAATGACACCTCTGGAGAAAGTAACTCTTCTTTGTAGACTCGTTTTTGGTAATTCGTAAATCTCAGCAGCCCGACGTAAGGTTAAGTCTTTGGCCGAGACTTTATTTGCAGCTTCTCTCATTTCTTGGGACCAGTCTCCCGCATTAGTCTTTCTATTGTACGTGCGAACCATCTACAAGGAAATAAAAACGCATCATTATAAAACAAATCATTTAAAAATAGTGATCCAATTCGCCCCCGATGACGCGATCCGAATAACCCCGTATTGAAGACTTGAAATAAATACTATTTTACACATTAACCAGTAATATTTTGCTTAAAAACTAAAATATTTTCTAAAATAGGCCCACTCCCAATCAATATAAGACATACAATTCAAAGTTTTAACACATATCCTTAGAATTACACAAAGAAATGGTAAGCACCTACCTTAGATGCGCAGCAAAATTGTAACACACACAAATACCAGACGCGCTGGCGCGCATTTTTGACACTGGTGTACAAGTCGAATAGAAACCTTGCCAACGGCGGGAGATGCGGGGTGTGAAAGGGTCGTAAGGCGCTAGTCGCTTGCGTTCCGCGTTAACGCGTTTTTCAAATATTACCAAATTTCTTATTTTGATCCGATTCACCCACCGATCTACCCTAGTTAGAATTCAATGATATTCACAGCAGAGAAGCCGACTTGAAGCAGATAACGTTTTATTCTTCTTCAAATCTTTTTTCATTGCCTTTAACTTCTCTGTTATTTTAATAGAAGTATTCCTACAAATAAGCTCAATACAACACTTCTAAGCAGCCATTGCGAGTGTTTTGATTACAAACAATATTTTAAACTACTGATAAAGTGCCAACATCCAACATCCAACATGAAAGTGACAATTAACTGACAGGCGGAGCGGACGGGGAGCGTCAGCGAAAGTGACGTCACATACAAGAACGGCTGAAAATACCGTTTTCGCGGCAACTGATAATCTCAAATTTCAATTTGTTTTTATTAATCAATAATGCAAAATAAAAACGTAGTTCTTATTTTAAATACGATTCTTGATTTTCTATAATAAAAGACCCCATCGAGGGACTCCTAAAAGATGAACTTGGCTGTTAGCGGAAATAATTAATATACTCGTAAGCCTGTCAACCTTCTTGTTTCTATCCCAGTGGATGGTAGTGCTAACTAAACTAAAAATAACGCTTTAATAACTTGTTTATTATAAGGTAATTTAATACTATTAATTACTATTAATATTTGTTTCTCTTTCAATCAGATATACGAGTACGATATATGCTTTGATTGGAAATATTACAAGTGCTATCGCTTCATTTGGAAGACATCGCAGTACTGGCTATGTATTGGGTGTTTTTTTAGAGGTTTGATTTTTAAACTGGAAACATTGTTTCTACAGACTGTCAATTTGACAGTTGATTTGTAGTCAGTACGTTTTGCCATTCCACCATGATTAGACTAACGTCAGAACAGCGCTTGCAAATTGTGCAAATTTATTTTGAAAATCGTGGTTCGGTTCGCCAAACTTATCGTGCACTACGTCCATTTTACGGTCGACATAATCGTCCGATAATACGCATCCACAACGACGACAAACAGTGCGCACAGAAGAAGTTATTCCAGCTGTAGAGCGTAGTGTTGAGGAGAATCCGAATGAGTCGATTCGCCATCGTGCACACCAATTGGAGTTGTACCCATCCACTTTGTGGAAGATTCTGCGGAAAGATCTTGGCTTAAAAGCTTACAAGATCCAGCTTGTGCAAGAGTTGAAACCGCGTGACCATTGTGCGCGTCGTAGGCTCGGTGAATGGGCCGAAAACAATATTCAACTTGATCCTCTTTTTCAACGCAAAATTTTTGTTCACGGATGAGGCACATTTTTATTTAAATGGCTATGTCAATAAGCAGAATTGCCGAATTTGGAGTGAAGAAAACTCAGAAGCCTTTGTCGAGACGGCCTTACATCCATTAAAAGTCACTGTTTGCTGTGCTTTATGGGCAGGTGGAATCATTGGTCTATATTTTTTTAAAGACGATGCCGGCCAGAATGTTACGGTCAATGGAGAGCGGTACAGAACCATGATTACTGATTTCTTCATACCTCAGTTGAATGGCATTGGTGTGACAGAGCTGTGGTTTCAATAAGATGGCGGAACATGTCACACGGCGGGTGCCACCATCAATTTATTGCGGGAAACATTTGGTGAACGTATAATTTCACGTAATGGACCTGTGAACTGGCCTCCACGATTGTGTGATCTCACACCATTAGATTACTATCTTTGGGGGTATATGAAGTCACTAGTCTATGCTGATAAACCAGAGACGTTGGACCATTTAGAAGTAAACATTCGCCATGTTATTGCCGATATACGGCCCCGGTTGCTCAATAAAGTTGGACTTCACAATTGCGCTTCATTCGAGCTAGCCGTGGCGCTTATATGCCCGAAATCATATTTAAACAATAATGGCATAAAATTATCTATAAAATAAAGCCAATATCATAGACATTAACATTATTTTAATGTATTTTTATTTATTTTGAATTTGTATACCTCTAAAAAAAACACCCTTTACATATGAGCGCCGCGCCGTGGCCCGTTTTCCCGACAAACAGAGCTGCGATGCCGAGTAGAATCCCCGCCTATGTGCTGTTCGGTTATTTACTATTATAGCTACTGTGTTTTAGTGTACCTATATTTGATATTATTAAGCTTCTTACGGGCATACAATTTTACGATTTTTTTTCTGATAAATTTGTGAAAAACCAGTATTTTTGTATAAATTATATAAAGTATACATTCACAGCCTTTGATGACCAATTTTTTCTGGCATTAGTTTTAGACCAGTTGGAAAAAACTGAGGGGGTGAGGTATAAAAAAATAAAAGGTAAAATTAAGGGCCACCCTCGTAGGTAGGTACCTATACCATATTCCTATATACAGGGTGTCCCAGATCTCGACGTCAATCCGGAAACAGATGATAGGGCAAGTCATGCTGGTAATGATAAAAATGTAAAAAAAAAAATTAATTTTGTTTTTTTGAAATTATAGGCATTAAAAAAAAATCGAGAAAATCAACATCCTGTGATGGTCTTTTAACTCCTGTTTCTACAAATCTTTACTTTTTATAATTTTTATTTTTATTATGTAATCCTGAATACTGCTTCTATAAATTGTTGCTTTAAATTTATAGCTAACTACTCCAGCTTGGAAGAAAATGTTACTTTTTGCCCAGCCAAGTGTTCAAAATTAAAACTACGCCCAATTTAACTGACTGTACTGAAAATAAAATGTACTACGCTATTTTGGTAAGTAACTTTAAAAGTTGGCGCATTTCATGAGAATTTTAAAATAGTATGACACTTGCTTGATTATTTCTTAAATTAGGTGTGGACAATTTTTTTGTAATAAAATCCAGTTTTGAACAATTTTTTCTGAGAGACTACTACCGAGTCATTTTTCGAAGTGTGAGCGAGACAGATAGTGACACCACTTTTACTAAAGTGTGAGACGGATAGACACACACCTGTTGTATACAAGAAAAAAAAAATAGAAAATTTCGACGGGCATCCGTCATGCTGGAACCATTTTTTTTTTTTTCTTGTATACAACAGGTGTGTATCTATTTGTCTCAAACAATAGTAAGAGTGGCATCAGTATCTGTCTCGCTCACGCTTCGAAAAATGACTTTTAGTCTCTCAGAAAAAAAATTTCCAAACTGGATTTTATTACAAAAAAATGATCCACACCTAATTTAAGAAATAATCAAGCAAGTGTCACATTATTTTGGGATCCTCAATAAATGCGCCAACTTTTAAAGTTACTTGCCAAAATAGCGCAGTACATGTTACTGTTTTATTTTCAGTACAGTCAGTTAAAATTGGGCGTAGTTTTAATGTTGAATACTTGGTTGGGCAAAATGTAAATTTTTCTTCCAAGCTGGAGTAGTTAGCTATAAATTTAAAGAAACAATTTATTGAAGCATTATTCAGGATTACATAATATATATTTATAAAAAGTAAAGATTTGTAGAAACACGAGTTAAAAGACCATCACAGGTGTTGATTTTCTCGATTTTTTTTAAATGCCTATAATTTCAAAAATATAAAACTTGGATTTTTTAAAACATTTTTCTCATAACCAGCATGACTTGCCCTATCATCTGGGACAGCCTGTATAGTAGTAAGCTTGCAGCTCGAGAGTGCATCAATGCGGCAGTGACGTCAGGCACGACCTTGCACGAAGCCGGTCGAAGGTCCGGCCACGGGGCCACGGTTGCGAAGAACGTAAGGTAAAGGCACCAGTGATGGACAGTTTAAGAAAATGTTTTTAGACTCAATGACCGTTTTAAAGATAATTTTAGGAAATGAAATCAGGTGATGTGAAAAAATAATAGAAGGTTTGTTGCGAATCGTTTTTAATAACGAAAATAATTAAAGGTTACAGATTTAAATACAAAAAGTTAGATGACCACAGTCATTTCTTATCTCCGGTGGTGGACAGACCAAACTTAATTATGGACAATGAGTAATTGGACGTATAACAAAAACTTTTTTTTTTAGTTTAAATCATTCTTAGCACCACCTCTTTAGGGCACATAGATGTCAGGTAAATATTTTTCCATCTCCATTACTTTATAAAAGGTTCTATAATTCTTTCCACAATGTCTTCCATTTTGTACCAAATCTTATCGGGTCTTTCCGGCCATCTGAAGGTGTTTCCCATAGATAACTGGCCCCCTGACCTGCATGGTTAGTCTTCCACTTAGTAACTTCCTTGTGAGCTCTTCTTGAGCCGTAAGGATCGTAGCTGGGCCCATTGTATATACTGGCTTTTCCCGGTGACATTATTTCTAAGAGTAATGCGTGGTACGTCATACTTATAATTTTTTTGGGTGCCATTGCTATAAAAGAAAATACACAAAATGATACCCTCATTTGCGATCCACATATGGACAACCAGTATTATACATCCATGCCCATGACTGAATCCCTTGCTTTTATCAGTATCATAAGCATAATTTTACAAGAAACCTGACATTACGGATTTAAATTGTCATAAATTAACTTTAATTGCGATGTAAACAAGTATACTCAATTATGGACATTTTTGTCCATCATTGGTTCGTATTGAAAATCGATAATCAGTAATGAACATTCAAATTTGACAAACTGTACAAGTAGCTACATATGAATTTAGTATGATTTCGTATCTCTGATATGTCTACAAAACGCATTATTCAATAATATAATAAGTAATTACTAAGATTTCTACGAATTATTACAAAACATCTATTCACCTCACTAATGAATTCTGCAAGAAATTATGAATTTTGCAAATGTCGTTCGCGTGGGGTCGTATAAATGTCCGTTATTTCGCAAAATAATGGCGGATCGGAATGAAATTTATGTCAGTAGACAGAGAAGGATCTATAGTTTATAGTTCAATGTTGAAAGTATGAAAAATGTTGAATATTTCTTATTTTTAAGATTTTTAAAAACTCTTGTCCATAACTAGAGGTCTGTCCATTACTGGTGCCGCGCCGTTACCTTATCTCCTTAAAAATAGACATTTTAAAAATTAAATTTGATATTGATTCACACCATGGCAGGGTGAACGCGATTTGTTTTGAGTGCTGAATGGAGTCTTTGCATTAAAGAGGGATATCTTTAAATTTATATTGAATACGTAAAACTTTTTTTCTGATTTAAAAAATGTCTGTAATAGAGTTTTCTTTGGAGCAAGTTTCTTCGGGATATGGTGGGACGTAGTGTGGCAAGTCCTGTGACAGTCGCCCGATGCAAATGTGTATTGTTTTCTACAATGCGAATGTTTACGCAAACAGCCGACTTGATGAGAAAATACGTCACTGAGGAGGTCAGCTTGTTTGCCTTGTAATGTTCCGAAATAAAGAATACGCATAGTGTAGTTTCTTAGCCAACTAAGTATTTATTGATCGAATAAGGCTATCCTAGGAGGTCTAGAGGGCGTAGACCCGGACGGAGCGCACGCGCAGCGCAGCCGCGTCCCCGGCCCAGGTGGGGTACCAGCGGTCCCGCGCGGCCCAGAAGTCCACGAGCAGCTTGCTGGAGCGGTTGCCCCACGGCTTGCCCGGCCTCTCGGGGAACTCGTTGACGCCGCCCACGTTCACGGCCAGGGACAGGTAGAACTGCGGAGGACACAGCGGCGTACAGGACAGGCTGTCTGGTTGTGATTGACAATGATATGACAAAGGTAGGTAATTACCGGTTGATCGAATGGGGCCATCGGGGTCCCGGTTTTCCACAGCCTGGCGGCCTCCTGCCCGTCCCCGGCGAGGGCCGCGAGCCCCCCGGGCGGGGGCGTCACCCTCCCGTACTCCTGCCCGTCCGCGAAAACTGTGATGCTGTCTAGATGTGCAATAGTTTATATTAGTATTATTATATGGGAACACTCGCAACGCGTCCCGACGATGTGCATGTACAGCGTACTCACCCTTAGTCCAGACGAGGGTGTAGTTGACGAACCGATTTGCCTGCGCCGGGGACAGGGTTAGAGGGGCCATGCTGAGGCCGAGAGAGCGCTGAGGCTCCCGCGCGGCCAGCAGCGCGCCGCCCCGATCGCCCCCCACTCGCAGGGCACCCGATCCGTAGTTCTGCCCCCCGTATGCGTTTTCCTTTGGCTCCAAGAGGATTTCTAAAAGTCACCCAGTAATTGAGTTTTACCAAGCCACACAGCCTTCCCACTTACCAAGAAGAGCACCCGAGGCAGGGGGCACACGAGGAATGCGGTAAATACCCGGATAAATCCAATTCCCAGTGGGTATTTTGGCAACAACCTCGACCCTTCCGTACTGGAAGCTGAAGGAAGTCTTGGTGTGGATCTTGGCGCTGATGACCGGCGGCAAGAGGGCGCTGCCGAGGGCCTCCGCGCTGCACTCTTTGGTTCCGATCTCCCCGGTGCACCTAGAACACGCAGAAGAAAGTGTAGTGCGCCTGCGACACGTGTGAATTAGTGTTACCACACGTGTCGCACCGGGTCGGGAGCGCTCACCTGCGCCCGAGGTCGAGGGAGCCGTAGATCTGCCCGTCCGGGTAGTAGTTTTCCAGCAGGTCCGGCCTTATTGTCAGCACCCCGCCTGCCACGGACAAGTGCCTGGCCTCGTCCATGTACACGACGAACGGATAGTCCTGGAATGAAAGGCACGTGGACAGTCGGTGGCGGTCCTTCTCCACGCCAAGCTGGCTACATGTATTGAAAGTCTTACTGGTTCCCGAGCGAACTTGACCTCCGGTTTCCACTTGCCGCCCTGGTCCAGAGGTGTGTCGAAGGTTTCCTGAAAGAGCAGGTCTCCCGAACAGAAGGGCCCCGGAGAGGTGGAGTCCAGCGTGTCCGAGGGGGCGCATCGCGGCGGCGGGGACACGCTCGAGGGGCGCGGAGGCGCGCGCGTGGGGGCCGTCACTCCGGTGTAGGGGGTGCCGTCCTCGTTCACGTAGCCTGGGGAATAGTTGCGGTTAGAGCGGCAGCGAGATGGAACAGGGCGGGAGTGCGAGAGAGGGACGGAGCACGCAGCATACCGGTGACCGTGAATACGCCGTCCTCCTGGCGATAGCCCAGCGCGGGCCCGCCGTCCTGGGAGTAGATGACGTAGGTCCAGAAGTAGAGCACGTCTCCGACCTTGAGCTTGGTGGCGCGGTCCCGGAAGCTCCAGCGGCCTTCCTTGGCCTTGTTGACGTCCCGCGCCCAGGTGC
Organism: Lepidostoma basale; assembly: GCA_022606425.2. NCBI lineage: Eukaryota > Metazoa > Arthropoda > Insecta > Trichoptera > Lepidostomatidae > Lepidostoma > Lepidostoma basale. Next base: position 406,904 of record JAHDVF020000876.1, read on the forward strand.
CGGCCTCGAGACCCTCCATCTCCTCGTTCAGCTTCCCGTGGAAGGCGAACAGACTGATCCCGGGCTCATCTGGAAATGTTTACAACCGCTCATAGCACGTATTACGAAGTCGCGCGTATAAATAATTGAGTACGATCATTACAGTCATGCAGCGCCTCACACATAGGTACATCAGGATTATAGGTTGATGAACTAATTCGTGTTTAAACCTGGGATGGAGACACGGAATCCTCTGGGGTAGAAGACTTCCACCTTGGCGGGGGGCACGTCGTACTGCTGGGCGGAGCAGCAGGGCGGCGAGGCGGCCAGCCCGGCGGCCAGCAGCAGGCAGCAGTAGCGGAGGACCATCTCGGACGGCGGCGCGAGGGCGACTGCGGGCTGACCGCTACCGGGCTGTGGTCGCCGTCGCCGGCCGCTCGCACTCGTTACGTGTCCTCGCATTTATTATACCTACCTTAGTTCTGATGGCAGTTGCAGGAAGATAGGTAGGTAGGTGTAGGTAAACCGGAATGTGACTACGGCAGGTACGTCAACAGAGTAGCACAACTCAAGTAAAGATGTTAAGAAATAGTTCTCAAGTGTTCACAGTCGACGCAAATGTCCTCTGCGGTCCGTACAAGACTGCCGCGATAAGATCAGTGTTTTCAAAGACACCCGGGTCCTAAGAACTCTACACAGCTCCTTAGTCAGAAGCAGGCTCGAGGGAGCCCTCTAGGTACCTGAGAGCACGGGCTTGGCTCTATCCAACGGCATTCATCTTGGGTATAACTCCCTTTAACCGAGGAAGGAAAGATTTACAGCAACGCATTTTTTCAAGCCGATTCGGGGCTCTACTGAGAATCCCTATGTTCTGCGATAGCAACGATATCAATTGTTCTTTGCTCCGTCGCGCAGAACCAACCTGCTTTTGGTGATGCCAGTAGGAAGAGCAATTCGGACGTTGAATATAATTGTCTCGGATTTGGCCATTTTTAGCGTCGGTGAGGAAAGAGTACCTACTGCCTCACTGACGTTGACGTATTTGGGATCAGTAGGTTATCTTGTAGTTCAATATCGATATTATATTTTTGTTTACCGTTTTGTGTCCAAATGAGTGGCCCAAGGAAATGTTTTTCATTTGTGTATAAGCAGCTTCAAGGTTGCCCCGGCAACAGCCGCTCAGCAGTGATCTCACGCACCTGCGTCCAGTGTGCTTGCCTGCATGTCGTGCATGTTTCAACGATGAAGGAACTCGGTATTGTTTGTGAAAGTAGGCTGACTTTCCATGCTCACATTGAGAGAATATGTGGGGTTTTCAGGAGTCCCTATGTTTTGCCAATACAAGTTTAACTTATAGGTGATGTGGAGTCCCCACGAGGGTTCTCGTCATCTTTATGTTTCAGATGGTTCGATAGTGTTAGCACAGACGGTTTTATCTCCCAACATGCTTCCGGTGATGTCGGTGGGGAGAGCAATCAAACTGCCGAACATGCTCGCTTCGGAGATTGACATCTTTCATATTAGTGAAAGTGAGATCAGAACTATCTTGTCTTCCTAAAGTCGAGCCATTTCTTGTGCTTTTCTGGTATCATATATTAACTTACTTTACCACTTACTTAGACAGCCGTTGTCGTCCACTGCTGGAAATAGGCCTCCCCCATACCTGCCTTTTGCATCCAATCGCCAGTAATTCTTGTAATGTCATCGGACCATCGTGTGGGGGGTCTCCCTCTGTTTCGTTTGTCTTTGCGGGGACTCCACTCTACCACCCTTCTGGTCCATCTATCGTCTACCAATCTGGCAACATGTCCCGCAAATGACCATTTAAGCTTCGCTATCCTTGCGACGACATCTGTTACTCCCGACCTTCTATGTATTTCTTATCCGGTCTGAGAGTCTTACGTGTAGCATGGCTCTTTCGTGTTTCCTCTGTGCTACACGGAGTCTTCTTATGGTAGACTTGGTGAGGGTTAGCGTTTCTGCTGCATGTCAGTACTGGAAGAACGCATTGATCATACGTTTTGCGTTTCAGACACTGGGGAATCTTACTATTAAAGAACTTCTTCAGATTGCAATATGCCGCCCACCCAAGACGGATTCTTCTCTGAAGCTCAGCAGCCTGATTATCTCTGGAAAGCAAGATGTTGTGGCCGAGATATTTGTATTCCTCGACTTGTTCTATTAGCTGATTGTCAATCTCTATAGCACCGCCGAGGATCAGATTCGTCATTATATTGGTCTTGGTTGTGTTTATACAGAGCCCTACTTTTTTTGTCGCTTCCATGAGCACTTTCAGTGTTTCAGTTCTTTATATTTTGCCTGTAATACGAGACACGGAATAGTATTGGGATCACTGTAGGCACAATAACAAGGCACGCTGTAGAGGAGGAAATATTTTATTTGGGTCTAATGCAATACAAAATGTTGGATTGATATTGAACGAGCTGGACTGAGCTCTGAGCGAGTGCGACAGAGCCCCGTGCGTGCAAGCGTATGGTAATAAAAAGTAGTAAGGTGATGTCTAAACTTCTCCAAACTAAACTACTAATGGAGAACAAAGGTCCGCAGCCCGTGCGCTCACACTAAGAAAAGACACCCAGGGAAGGTGATATGTACAGCATTTCTCTTCTTTACGCCTACGCCTCTCCACAATTAAATAAATAAACTATTAAATATTTGGCTACTTAAAAATATACAACAAGGGTCTTCTATTCTATCTCTCCTTGTTGTGTTGTGACCGTAGTGAAGGAAACTAGGAGGTCCCTCGGAGGATAACAAAACATCTTAAGCTAATAAAACAACCATCTTAAAGCTAAAGGCTGCGAAGACCGCAGAAGGAATGTCGGAGACCGACATGCTCGTAACGTCACATCTTAAAGACCTATTCTTTTTGATCATTTTCAATGTACAATTGTCCACCAAAATTTCACACAGCCAAAGTTCCAAGTAGTTTGTAGTAATTGTCATACTCGACTATTCAAGACTAGGAGCTCCCTCCCATCCAACTCCGCTTGCGTCTATCCAATTATTAATATGTACAAAAATAATCATCTCAGGGGCGGGAGACTATTTCTATGTAGAATGTGAGACTTAAAGCTACCTTTAGCTATCCTTACCGACTAATACTGCACACGCCCACTCCACACACTGTAAAGGTGGAGAGCGGGGTGAAATAAATAACATATCAAAGTAAATGCGGATCGCACTCAAAGTACAGCGGCCGACCTAACTACCGGCCCCACGGAAGGAGGGGAATAGAAATATGTATGGCAAAAGAAGTTACAAACAAGGAAACATTACAAAATACACCTCATCACTAGTGATCACAGATTCAACGCTGTCATGATAAGTTTAGCTCCGGATAGTCTCCGTTGCACCGCAATACCACACGGCTCGCGGGCTGGAGGTAATGTTGAATAATTTGAATAAAATCTGGAAGAGATTGACATGCCAGACAATGATGCTTGATGGATGGCTTCCTAGTCGTCCTTCCCCCCACGGCGCTCCGCGGGTCATACGAACTCCATGCGCTGCTTGGCGGACTGCGAGCGGCGCAGCAGCCGGCGCTCGCACAGCTTCTTCGCCTCGCTGAAGATGAATACGCTGGAGGTCAACCCCACCAGGAAGAGAAGGTCGCCGGCAGTCAGCGCCTCTGTCTGGAATACCATCTGCAGGGGTGCGAAGTAGATGACCAGCAACTGGCCCAGCAGGCTGAGGGTCACGGCGGCCAGGAACATGCGGTTGGCCAGCAGCCCCACGCTCAGCACGCTCTTGGTTTGCGAGCGGCACGAGAGGGCGTTGAACATATCAAACAGCACGAAGCACGTGAAGGTCATGGTGGTGTCGCGGGGGGTGATCTTGTTGTCGGACATCTGCAATCAAAGGGTGGAGACTAGTTGTTGGTAGAGTTGTTGGTGGCCCCTGGTTTTAATTAGCTTAATTAGCCTAGCTGTACCCACCTCCCTGTTGAAGACCCAGAGGGTGCCTGCGATGATGATGAGCGCCGAGAGCAGCACATTGACAATGAGAGAGCGCGAGATCATGTGCTGGCGCGTGTCCCGTGGCTTCTGCTTCACCACCTCGCGGTCCACGGGCTCTACACCCAGCGACTGCGCCGGCGGCCCGTCCATGATGATGTTGATCCACAGGATCTGCATGGCGTTGAGCGGGTTGGGGATACCCATGAGCGTAGCCAGCGCGATGAGAGAGAGGGCGGCGATGGAGGTGGACAGCTGGAAGCGCACGAAGTTGCGGATGTTGTAGAATATCCCCTTTCCCTCCTCGATGGCGGATCTAGTGGCAAGTAAGCAGACGGGCGAGGTCAGTGCGATGTGCTCTCAGGGGGGATACTCCCATGATTGAGGGCGGGGATACTCACATGATAGTTGCAAAGTCGTCATCCACCAGAATCATGTCGGCAGCTTCCTTACAGACATCGGTCCCATTCTTACCCATTGCAATGCCAATGTCGGCTTTCTTTAAAGCCACTCCATCGTTCACTCCGTCGCCTGTAGAAAGTTTCACCAATTTAGAACGACATCTTAAGGGATTACCTGCTATGTTGTGCACACACCGATCACACATGGTCTCACCCGTCATGGCCACGATATTCCCTCGCCGCTGCAGCGCTTTGACGATGGCCAGCTTGTGCTTGGGCGCCACGCGGTAGAACACGCTCACCTGAGGAGGGCACCTTTGTTACTACACCGCAGCTTGTGTTATATGTGGAGAAACAGAAGTGAACCAAGAACTCACGCTATTGATAATATTCTCGAGCTGCTCGTCGTCCATGGCGTCCATCTGATCCCCCGAGAGAGTCTGGAGGTGGGTCGTGTCGAGCCCGATCATTTGTGCTGGGAAGATTAAGGGTTTAGTAATGGTCAGCAGAGAAGATTATTAATACACCGCAGCAAGAGAAGGGACTCACCCACGGCAATGGCGGTCTCCTGGGCGTCCCCGGTTACCATCTTGACCAGTACTCCCGACTGGCGCAGGGCGGCCAGGGCGGGGGCCACGCTGGGCCGCGGGGGGTCGCACACCCCCACCAGCCCCAGGTACACCAGCTGCTGCAGGCTCGCCCCGCGGGCCATGCCTATCACGCGCAGCCCTGCAGCATGGCACCAGTAATGTCACATTCATCACATTCAGTGCCATAATAAAAAACTGCCGGAGAGTCAATTACCTTTCCTTCCGATGGAGTAGGCTTCGGCCAGGAACTCGTTTTCTTTCTGTTTGGAAAGTGTTAGAAACTGTCCTTGAGAGCCAACATAGCGGCTGCACTGGGGCAGCACCTTTTCCACAGCACCTTTCACAAAGAACACCTCCTTGCTTGCCTCCTCGCCGTACTTAGGGCTGCACCTCACAGCCATCATTTTGGTTTCCGAGCTGAACACAGAATGACTATTACGATTGCAAACTGGGCACACAGAGGCAAGGATCCAGAGGTAAGGAAAGGGGCCCACCTGAAGGGGTACTCCTGCAGGCGGACGTACTGGCCGCGAGCGGCGTAGATTCCCATTTTCATGGCAGCCGCGAGCAGCGCCCCCTCGGTGGGCTGCCCCAGGAGCGTCTCCCCGTTGATCAGCGCATTGTTGCACACTGCTCCTGCCTGACACACACACCACTGAATAACTCGGCTGCCTGTGGCTAACAAGGGAAAACTGACTTTGCAGGATTGTATTATAGTACTCCCTAAGAGTTATCAATTGTCAAGGAAAGGTAGCTTATTTATCAGACATATTATTTCTGTTTTCAATTATTATATCAAATGGCTTAGGTGTTAGCGCGCCCGTCCACTGACCGGACGATCATGGGTTCAAATCTCATTACTGTCAATTATTTTTATAATACAGCAGAACCCCTCCTCGCCGGCCTTGGGTTATCGTTCCTCCTGTATCCTCCTCGGATTAACCCGCCTATCACATAATAGACAGCAAGACTCGAGTAAATAATGGATATCGCCAGTAAAGATGACTGCGATAGCGTAGAAAATAGCAAAAATGCAGGTGTGGAGGACTCGTAATAAATAGGACAACAAGATTCAACGGCATTGGACGTGATGGATGTACCAAAATGGAGACACATTCAGTTTTCAAAGTTTATGTAACTTCGTAATGTTTACTTTTTCCTGTTTGTTTATGTACAATAGAAGAAGTTGCACTAACGTCTTAATTGTTTTTGTTTTCATGACACCTGATGAATATGGGTGGGTCAGAATAATAGTGAATCATGTCCATCTTATTGATTGCAGTGAAAACATCCCTGGATTTTACAAAAGTCTTTCAAGTTTAGGTCTAATTATCTCAGAATCAGGATCGATGGACTTGATCCATTAATATTCTGACCCACACATATGTACTTAGGATGTTTTTGATTGGTGCCATTTTTATCGAGAATGGGCGGTTAGAGGGTAACCTTATTATATATACGAGGGCAGTTTGATAAGTAAGTGACTTTTTGAATTTCCCACGCAGTAACTTTAAATGTAACACTGCTCCCGTCAACTACCATCTATGAATAGACTATTGTAAAATTTTGAGAAGGCTGCGCCATTTTGTTCGTATTTGACAGCCATTGAAAGCAAGCAATCTGGTGAGTTGTAACGAAATTGGAAAAAAGTGAATTTCGTGTGCTGATTAAGAATAATTTTTTGCGAAAAAAATCCATCACCGAAACCAAGAAAAGGCTTGATATATACTATGTGGACTCTGCATCATCACTTTCAATGGTTAAGAAGTAGCTTACTGAGTTACGTTGTGGTCGTACCAGCACAAGAGACGCCGAACGTTCAGTTCGCCCAAAAGAGGTCATTACGCCAGAAATCGTCGATAAAATCCATGAAATGGTATTGGACGATCGAAGAATGAAAGTGCGTGAGATGGCTGAGGCTGTAGGCATCTCAACTGAGTGGGTACATCACATTTTACATGAATATTTGGACATGAAAAAGCTATCCGCGCGATGACTGCCGCAATTGCTCACCCTCGACCATACGCGCAACCGTGTGCTACTTCAAAGGAGTGTTTGGTGATGTTCACACGCAATCGGAACGAGTTTTTAGTAGACGAAACATGGATCCATTATACTACACCATAGACTAAGGAAAATTCAAGACAGTGGGTTTCTCCGGGTGAATGTGCACCAAAGAAGGCCAAGGTGGGTCTGTCAGCCAACATGGTCATAGTCACAGTTTTTTGGAATGCACGCAGTGTATTCCCATCGATTACCCTGAAGAGGGTAAAATGATCACCGGCGAATATTATTCAGAGCTTTTGTACATATTTGATATTGATTTGAAGCAGAAACGACCGCATTTGAAGAAGAAAAAGTGGTGTTCCATCAAGACAATGTACGGATACACACGTGTGTAGTGGCCATTGCCACCCCGTCTGGCATATTCTCTAGATTTATCCCTTCGCGACTATTTTCTGTTTCCGAACCTGAAGAAAACGCTGAACAAAACGCATCGAGCTAAAAGAAGACTATGTTGAGAAATAAAACGCTTACTTGCCGAAAAATACATCCTATATACAAAAAGTCACTGACTTAAGTATGTATTATTGTTCCTTTTAAAATAACTATGCATTGATAAGAAATTTCAATAATAAAATGTTTGATTGGAATACAGATCCTCCTGAGATAAGTGTGCCAAGTGTGTAACCTCTAGCAAGCCGAAGACAGACATCCTGGCGGTGTCGGGGTCATCGCACTTGTGGATCACAACCTGTCCGTGGTCGTTGTAGCCGGCTCCGGTGACATCGGCGCAGTAGCCCTCGGATGTGCTCACGCAGATCACCGTCATCTCATTCTTGGTCAGCGTGCCTGCAAGAGTGAGGTCGGTCCGGTCAGTTTAGACGGCTGGGCACCACAACAGTGTGCCCAATAGAAGGAATAAAAAGATAGGATCAGAGCCTCGCCTGTCTTGTCGCTGCAGATCACGTTGACGCAGCCCAGCGTCTCTACCGTGGGCAGCTTCTTGATGATGGCCTTTCTCTTGGCCATCCTCATGACGCCCAGGGCCAGCGTGACGGTGACCACGATGGGTAGGCCCTCGGGAATGGCGGCCACAGCCAGGCTGACGCCGATGGTGAACATCTCGTTGAGCGGCTTGCCTTGCAGCCAGCCTAGCAGCATGATGGCCCCGATGATGCAGAAGGAGTAGAGAGACAGCTGCGCGCCCAGCGTGTCCATGGAGCGCTGCAAAGGCGTCTTGGGCGCCTCCTCGGCTTGCATCATGCGGAACACCTCCCCGAACTCGGAGCGCTCGCCCGTGCTCACCACGATCCCCTGCACAGACAATCAATTAATGAGCGTATTGCGTGATTCAACAGGCTTTTATTTTCTTTATTGGGCGGCAATACTTCCCAATCTAGCCAATATCATAGACACTGCGTATTAGACCACACGTATTAGTAAGGAAGTGTGTCGCGAGGATGCGTACCTTCCCATTCCCACAGCGGACCAGCGTGCCCATAAAGGCCATGTTCCGCTTGCTGCCGCTGTTTTGCGCTTTAAACACGGGCGCCGTGTTCTTCTGCGCCGGCTCTGTCTCGCCGGTGAAGGAGGACTCGTCGATGGCGAGGTCGATGCTGTCCAGCAGGCGGATGTCGGCCGGCACCCGGTCGCCGATGTTGAGGTACACAATGTCGCCGGGGACCAGATTCCTGGCGAGGAAGGTCTCCAGCTTGCCATCTCGCAGGCTAGAGTTAGGAGAAAGAAGGCATTAAACAAATCCAGTCAACTTATAACTATGACATACATCTCACAACAGAGGACCCTACCAGTGACAGGTTGGAGGCACGAGCTTGGTGAGCTCCTGCAGGGACTTCTCGGAGCGGTACTCTTGCACGAAGGCCACTGTGACCACGATTATGATGGCCACGGTGATGCTCACTGCGTCGTCGTATTGCTTCATGCACACGCTCACCAGTGCTGACCCTGCAAGCGGAAACATGGCGGGCTTGAAATATTGAATCTCCTATACTACGCACCGCGCCCTTCAAACGACACGTACAAGGCCGTACAAAAAATATGAACTTCGTGCCTAATTGATTACCGCTTAACACAGTATAATAGATATAATATATAGTACAATAATAAACACAGAGACCTTGGATAGAGCTAACTTATCTGCAGCCATTAAACACGCTCGTGCAGCTGGTATTACTGTCTGTCATTACTGGGGCGTTACGTGCTCCGCTGTACTACCATAAAAAGTGGCCGTGAGCTGCGCTCACTGTACTGTACTATTTGCATTGCGTGAAGCAACGTAAACCAACAGTTTAATATTATAGATGACAGTAGAGGGAGTAGAGAGAGGCACACTCTTATCTCAGGCCGCTCACTGGAGCTAGCTGGTGCCATGTTTCTAGTGTCTAGATCTCACCCAGTAGCAGCAAGATGAGGGGATTCCGGAACTGCTCCACATATTTCTTCCAGGGAGGCTCCTCCTCCTTCACGCTGAAGTCGTTGTAGCCAACCAGGCGCACGCGCGCGTCTGCTTCGCGCCACGAGAGCCCCGCACGGGGGGCCACGCGTAGCCGGCCCGCGACCTCCTCCCAGCCCAAGGCACTGGCCTCCGCGGCCCCCAGCCACATGGCGCCCGCCTGCTCGCCGCTGCCCTGCTGGCGTCACCCCCGGTTTAATACATTTCAATTCAAAAAATACCTAAAATTATGATCCTCCATATTTAATTACGTGCGTCGAATCGCGTCAATACATTGTTCACAGAATATTTGTATGAGAATAATTAACTACGTACATTATTTATAATATTTTTTAAGAAGGGTTTGCGGCATTTCCAAAAATACGGATCAGCACGATCAATAGGTAAAAGAAAGACACGAAATAGCGCATAAAAAGTATTAATTTGTTACTTGATATAACGTCTGAGGAATGTGGACGATGAATGAAAATAATAACAAAATCGATATTCTGACAACTGTTCATCCTTACCAAACTCGCAGTGTCTTGGCTATTCAAAGATAAATCGTCCGTGTCAGATCCATTTTCAACATTTTGTATTTTATCATATTTTCTATTCGGGCTATTTTTCATGATTTAAGCTGATTAATGGAGTACTTAAAATGAAATACACATTTTTTTAACACCACTGACCACCTCCCAAAGACTAAAGTACGACCTGACCCAACAAAAACTGAATGACATATAAATTGATCGTGTGAAGTTTCCTACAGTTCAAATCGCGGCGATTTGTGTGGCGCCATGGTGAGCAATTCACGGAACTATATAACATTTTCTATAATTATATCTAAGTTGCCTAGCCTGTATTTACACTCCATAGATATATTACTACTCATTTATAAACTGAATTAAAATTTTAAGAAACCATAATATTTATATTACGTCCTTTTGATATAGCCATGTTTCATGGCATAATAGGTGAGATTGCACTAGACAAATTTTACATGACCGAAAAGGCGTTTTCTCTCTGGAGGCTTGTTTGATCTTAGTTAAGTTTAATTTTAATTAGTGATAAGATTATGAAAAACAATAATAGTGATAATGACAATTCTGTGAGTGAAAAAAATAGCGTTCTGCCTCGGTATCGCAAAGCAGTTAGGTACTGCCGGCCGGATGCAGAGAGTGGCCACACTTGAGAGAGAATGATCTAACCCTCCGCCCTGCAGAGTTCCGGACAGCTCTCGGCCCCCCCAGTCTACCACCGGCCTCCGGGAAAGGAACGTCTCCCCCTCGCGCGGACGCGCGCCGGAGGGGAGATAGTCTAAAAAGATCGCGAAGTGTTATACCGAACGCCGGGAAGTGATTCTGAAAAAGATCGCGATATCGCCGCATGGCATCAGCAACCATGGCGTCAGCTCATCATCATTGGGACCTGATGCTGGCCACGGCTGTCTCAGCGAATGAGACCAGACCGCTCCTCGCCCGTCCTCGCGCCCGCCTCACACATCCCTCGTGGTGTGGACGCCACGTGCCGGCTGGATCGACGACTTCGCAGATCAGATCAAGTAGTGTTAATTCAGTGACGGAGTAGCTTTAAGTCGTTGGCCAACGAATAGAAGTAAGTCATCTTTAGTTTATAAGTGATCTTGTTTATTTGTTTTTGTATGTTTGTGTTTAAATATAAGTGTAAATAGCAAATATTGGTTTCAATCTCATATCACTATGCCTCCTGGAGCATCTTAGAGATCGAATAATAATCACATTAGCGAATAAACACTGGGCAATACGTTGTGAGGGAGTGCTTCGAGATATGGAGTGAGATATGACTAATCGTCATGTTTCACCCCGTGTCGGAAAGCATCTTCGTAACAAATGGCGCCCAACGTGGGGCTCGGCGTATTTGAATTTTAATTAAATATAATTAATAATTCAGACGCTGTCTGGTTAAGTGAGATCAGGCGAACACGCGACCTAGAGAAGAGTTGAATGCTAAAATCTGAGCTTGCAATAAATATTGTAGATTCGCTGATGTTGATATTTGTTTTCTGATTGTTCCGAGATGGTGTGATGTCGAGATTGAAACCAATTCCGATGAAAACCGATATGTCATTTTGTTTATTTACTCGTACGTCGGTTAATTTTGAATTTCGAATTTCAAACGAGTAAGCAAATATAGATTATAATCTCATACCGTTGTAAAGTCAACTGATAAGAAAGTTTTAAGGAAATTCCCAAGCCGAATTTCTTTTGTTCCCTGGTTAGATAAGCTTGCGGCGGATTGACCAGGTATACGTTTAGACAAACATCGTAAATATTAAGGGTCTAGCGGCCAACCAACGGTGCGTTAAAATTTCAAATTTTAATCCTTTAATTGCTCTTTAGAATTCGGCCGTTTTATTGTTCGGAATATGAGCCTTTGACAAATATGTGTATTATTTTGCATTTTTTTTTAACAAAAAAACAAAAATTTGCTGGCGCCCAATCTGTAATAATATCAAGTTTTCACGAATGCAACTACATTTTTTTATAATAATTTTAAACAGCCATCCAGGGAGAAAAATTTAAATTAGTTCTCCGTGAGTTATAATTAGTATGTGAATGGATTAGGTATTAAGGAAGCGTCTTGTTTGTAGTTCAAAGCAATAGGGGTTGGATGTATCGGATGTACATTTGTAAAGTAATCTACTTGTATGTCGTGCCATGTGATATTTTTATCCTTCCACCAGTCTATAACTTAATTTAATAACCATTAAATTAAGATGACTAAGCGACATAGCAGACTAGATCCCAACATTGGCTTTTGAGAAAGGGAAGACGTTACATGCGATGAGACTGCCGCTTTCAAAATTTTAAGAAAAACAAGTTCAATCCTAAACTTGCCGACACGAGATTTTGTTTTGAATTTTTTTTTTAATTCGATTCATATCACCACCAATTCGCACGAATTAAGTGTCGATAATTTAGTTTTGTTTTAGATAGTAGTGTAAGGCGATGCAAGAAAGAACACGATGTAGAGATAAGACAGGGCGAAAAAGCGATAGCTCCAGGCTTTCTGATTAGTCACCGGATGACGCAATTCCCGGGCGGCCTTCAATCGGCGAGAGGGAGATAGTACTCTATGAGAGTCGAAGACAGTGCGAAGAAGCGGAAGCTCCCCGACCAGGCATCGGATGACGGAATTCCCGAATGGCCTTTGATCGGCGAGAAAGAGATGGTACGATATGGGATGATGGAATCTCCTACCATGTAATGAGAGAAAAACGAGTTTCTCAGTTCCGGAAGAGAAATACCCGGCAATTAGTTATAAGATAGATAGCGTTTAGAAAAAACGGTTTTTGTGTAAATGACGAGGGGAGGCAAGTCGAATCAAATGTATAGAGGTGCTAATGAAGAATGTAATCCTGTTCACATACCGCAATATTTTTTCAATTCGTAATCGAATCTACCTGTTACATGTTTTATGCTGCCTCGCGTGAATCGCGAGCTTTCCTATAAGTGGAGTAGGAAGGACAGCGATAGGGGTAGGGATTCCATTAGTGATCGCCATACGCGAAAAATCTAGTTGGATTGCGCAATTTCAAAAATTTCAATGCAATAAATTTTCTTTTAAAGCTGTTTTTTCCCAATGTTCTTTTCTTAGTTTAGTGCAATCTCATTTTGAGTAGTGGGGATTGATATAGCCATGTTTCATGGCATAATAGGTGAGATTGCACTAGACAAATTTTACATGACCGAAAAGGCGTTTTCTCTCTGGAGGCTTGTTTGATCTTAGTTAAGTTTAATTTTAATTAGTGATAAGATTATGAAAAACAATAATAGTGATAATGACAATTCTGTGAGTGAAAAAAAATAGCGTTCTGGTACTGCCGGCCGGATGCAGAGAGTGGCCACACTTGAGAGGGAATGATCTAACCCTCCGCCCTGCAGAGTTCCGGGCAGCTCTCGGCCCCCCAGTCTACCACCGGCCTCCGGGAAAGGAACGTCTCCCCCTCGCGCGGACGCGCGCCGGAGGGGAGATAGTCTAAAAAGATCGCGAAGTGTTATACCGAACGCCGGGAAGTGATTCTGAAAAAGATCGCGATATCGCCGCATGGCATCAGCAACCATGGCGTCAGCTCATCATCATTGGGACCTGATGCTGGCCACGGCTGTCTCAGCGAATGAGACCAGACCGCTCCTCGCCCGTCCTCGCGCCCGCCTCGCACATCCCTCGTGGTGTGGACGCCACGTGCCGGCTGGATCGACGACTTCGCAGATCAGATCAAGTAGTGTTAATTCAGTGACGGAGTAGCTTTAAGTCGTTGGCCAACGAATAGAAGTAAGTCATCTTTAGTTTATAAGTGATCTTGTTTATTTGTTTTTGTATGTTTGTGTTTAAATATAAGTGTAAATAGCAAATATTGGTTTCAATCTCATATCACTATACCTCCCGGAGCATCTTAGAGATCGAATAATAATCACATTAGCGAATAAACACTGGGCAATACGTTGTGAGGGAGTGCTTCGAGATATGGAGTGAGATACGACTAATCGTCATGTTTCACCCCGTGTCGGAAAGCACCTTCGTAACACTTTCATTGATATAGCCATGTTTCATGGCATACTCAGTGAGATTTTACAAAACAATTTTTACATGGCAGAAAATACGTTTTCTCTCTGGAGGCTTGTTTAATCTTAGTAAAGTTTAATTTTATTTAGTGATAAAACAGTGAAAAAACAATAATAGTGTAATGACAATTTTGTGACGTTGCGGTAATTTTTATTAAGACCGAAAATAGCTTTCTTCCCTGGTATTGCCATTAACTTGAAGTACTACCGACCGGATATGGCGAGCGGAAACATGCGCGGTCATGTTTTTAACAACGGAAGTTGAAGCGACTTAGAAATCAGACTCTCGAAGAGGCAGACGTGCCGCTCTTCGGCGCCCCGCTGCACTGTGATTCGCCTAGTACATGCTAGCTAGACAAAATTATTTCTTATGTTTTTTTAGTTTTATATGATATTACAGGCTGATGTGAGTAAGTAAAGTAGGGTTTCTCGAAAAAAAAATATGATATTTTCCGAAATATAAATATTTAATAAAAACATATAAACAATAAATTATAGAATTAGGCGACACATTACAAAAATATACATTATAAGTATTTTTTTATTATTTATAAACAACTTAGCCTTAACTACCTGATCTTAACTACCTGCATTTTATCTATTATAACTAGCTGACTTTGACCTAATTAACTCACCCTTATTACCTACCTAAAATACCTTTATGACTCATAATTGAAGGGTTGTTGTGCAAAACATTACCTGGAATTCTCTTAATAAGGGTCTTTGCTACCTATTGTGATAAGAAAATTCGTGGAATCAAAGGGTTGTTTTTGTCTAGCTAGCTTGTACTAGGCGAATCACAGCGCGCTGGTCGCAGCCAAGGGCATTCCCGCCATTTTGCCGGACGAGACCACGCTTCTGAAGAATCGGAGACCAGACTGCCTTTCGCTTCCACGCTCTTCCCCATCGTCCGCCTCCCACGTCCTTCGTGGGGCGAACAGAAGAGGATGCCAAGTCCTCGTGCTGGTCAACCCGCCGCCACGCCGGCTTCCGTCAACGTCGGTCCTCGCCGCAGATCACCGTCTTCGTTAGTTACGTTAGTTTTAATTCGTTGGCCAGCGAATAGCATGTAAGTCCTCTCTAGATCATAAGATATCTTTATTTTTTGTATGTAATTTTGTTTTCAATAAATGAAATTTGTAAATAGTAAATATTGGTTTCAATCTCACATCATAATACATCCCGGAGCATATCTGACATAACATAATATTAACATTAGCGAATCACATGGGCCAACGTTGGGAAATTGTCGAGATCGGGAGTGAATTTCGATTAAATTAATTTTTTCACCCCTTTGACGTCTAACCCCCCCCCCCTCTAACATCATATTATCTTCTTCTTCTTCCCTTTTGGTAGACTCAGGAGTCTGTTATTTCAGGCGGGTCCTCTTGAGATGCTGAACTCCAGCTTTCTCTCCACCGTTTCGGGGGTCTTCCTGGTCGGCGTTGTCCGTTTGGCGTTCCATGGAGAGCTATGTGTGGTATTCTATTTGAGCTCATGTTATATCATGTTATTTACTTTTTAAATTAATAAATGCCATTTGAAGCAAAATATTGTTGTTTCATTGTCATTGCAGGGACCGTGTAACTCGAAAATAAGTTTGGTGATCTAGGGTTAAAACAATAAATATTACAAAAATAAACACAGGTACTAATATTAAGGACTAGCTTATAATTTCTAACTGATTGTTGAGATTATAATATTGTATAATATATTAAATATTATAAAAATCTGAGATGGGTGTACACAGATATTTTTCTGAAATATGCAATAAATTTCGAATCAACCTTGTATGGGTGGTTTAATTTTTGTAACTATTCCTCTTATGTCTAACCGAAACATTTATATCAAAAGATCCATGTCCAAGAATTATAAAATTCGTATTAACACTTTGGTTGCCGAAATCTGATATATTGGCTCTCGCTACACTAGGGAGAAGTGCTGAATCCGAAAATTTGTTATTATTTCAATATGGCGTTATCACCCACAGGTTGGTACATATTTTTTTTGAAAATATCGTTGGTATATTCTGAATTGTAATATTTTAAAGGGGTATTTACATTAGTGGGGAATACATTTGGTTTTTTTTAGTTTATTGATTTTATATGTAAAGTTTAAGTTGATATCAGTTCATATCATGTCTGTAGTTTTGGGCTTATTTGTTTACGTATTCACGGTTCTTAAGGAAATATAAAAAAACAACTTGCGCATATTTGCGCTTTTTCACTTAAAGGTCACTTTTGTACAGGAAGTGGAAACATAGTAAAAAAGAAAGCATTTATTAATTATTTTTAATTAATTTCAATGATTATTTTTTGTTTCAGGATCAGGTACAACTAATATTTTTATAAGTAGACGTACCTTATTTGATCAAATGAGACAATCTGACGCCGTTAAATTGGCTGATCAAGTTTCATGCTTGAAGGAATTTGTCGAAATACGTACTAAATGTCCAAAATACCAATTACCAAGCCTTCATAAAACAATTTCATTTTTTGTGTCTGATTTTAAGAAGAAGTGGCAAAAGGCTATCAGAAAAGAGAACAGATATTTGGTTTTTAATAATAACTGGCTAAATACTCCAATAGGTTTTCATAACTATTCTGTTGTTTTAAGTAAAAAAGTGGGTCGCCCTCAAATAAATTTTGAAGAATCTTGTGATAGAGCTAAACGCCAAAAGACTAAATCTTTGAGATCAAAGCACTCTCCTGAGGAATTTTCATTCGCAATACAGGTGAGTTTGTGAGCTGCTGGTCAAGTGGATGCATCCAAAGTTTTGAAGGAAGTGATAGTGAATAAAATAAAATAAAAATCCTGTTTTTCATATTAAAATGACTTTATAACAATTTATTTACATTGTTTTATTTATTTCATATTTAAAATACCCCAAAAAGAATTTATTCCAACAATTCTTAATTCGGCTCCAGTGTGCGACGCGACGCACTGTGATTCGCCTAGTATATGCTAGCTAGACAAAATTAATTCTTATGTTTTTTTAGTTTTATATGATACTAGCTGACCCGACGAACTTCGTACTGCCAGTGCCATCTTGACATTATATCAAGCCGCAATGTTCCTTGATATTGTCTATGGTTTGACTTGGGCTGAGGCTTTGCACTTCTTCGAGTCTCCTAGGGATTCGTACCGGCCGCTCTCGTTTATCAAGTGTATTTCGATAAATTTTTGGGTTTTCTTACATTATTTCCGGTAAAATCTTTACGAGAATTCATAAAAGGTGTGAATATATATGTATTTGATAAGTCTGTGTTATAAATTTAAGTTACAGTTGATATATTTCCTGTTTTCAGTATCACGTATCACGTGTGATTTGAAATTTCGAAGTGAGTGCTTTTTGTGTTATTAAATTTAAACAGATGTGTTTTTGTGATAAAACCATTATTTAATTAAATCAACGTGTACTTAGGAAATTGAAAATAGCTTTGTTTAATCCACTAATTATTAAAAAACACGACATGTTTCGGAGCATACCTCCATCTTCACTCTAACCTCCATAACCATCAAGTGTATTTCGATAAATTTATGGGTTTTCTTACATTATTTCTGGTAAAATCTTTATGAGAATTCATAAAAGGTGTGAATATATATGTATTTGATATGTCTGTGTTATAAATTTAAGTTTCAGTTGATATATTTCCTGTTTTCAGTATCGCGTGTGATTTGACATTTAGAAGCGAGTGCTTTTTGTGTTATTAAATTTAAACAGATATGTTTTTGTGATAAAACCATTATTTAATTAAATCAACGTGTACTTAGTGGATTAAACAAAGTTATTTTCAATTTCTTAAGTATATAACTATGGAATTCCACAGTGTTAATGCCTTAGCGTTCAATAAGTTAAATCAATGTGTGTTATCAAAAACAAAATATTGTGTATTGAGATGTAATTCAAATATTTCAATTTCAATTGAATAACCTCTAGTTTGCCGTTTGCAGTTGTTCTTTCAATATAGATTAGTGATGTTAGTGATGTTGGATATTAAAAGTATAAATAATATATTTTTATTTAAATATGTTACATGTTATCGTTTCGAACGTTATCATTTTTTTGTCATATATTCACAATGACTGTCTAATTTTTAGATGCCTAGAAAATGCTGTGTTCCCGGCTGCAAATCCAACTATGCAAATCAAGGGGAATATGTCTCCGGATTCAAATTCCCCCTCGATGCCGAAATGTCCAAAAAGTGGGTGTCCTGCATTCCCAGAAAAAATTTAGTGGTCTCACGACATATGATTGTATGTTCGAAACATTTTCATACCAGTGACATCCTTACAGAGGACAAGTTTTCTTTTGAAGGTATATATTTTCTTCTTCCTTCTTTAATTAAAAGTAGTTTAAATATACAGTGATGAAATAAAGTGAAATTATAGCTGTATATTAGTTTGAAAATATATTTTTACATACATTTGAAAAAATACCGTCATAACTATATGAATTCGAATGTGCTTCAGATTTGCTATAGTTAATTGAGTAGGCACATAATGTAATGTTTTTATTTATTCGGTTTTCAGACCAAATACACATCTTGCCAAAGAAAAGAACGCGTCTTCGAAATGGAGCAGTTCCATCGATTTTCCCAAACTTGCCTTCGTATCTTTCCAAGCCAGAGACTACTTCACGACAAGATCCTTCCCAAAGACGAGCTGTGATTTTGAGGCGGTCTGACGAAGCAAACACCAATTGGCTCGTATCGGACCAAATTTCGAGGATGGAGGATATATTGAACCAACCGCTGAAGTTCAATATCAGGAATTGGGGATCAAAAATATTTGATGATCATATTATTTTACACAAATGAAATTTCAATCGTAAAGCTTCAATTTCACATTCCATTACAATAACTGATCAATTTGATATTAAAATATTTTATAATAATAATGAGTTAGATATAAAGAAATTTCTGTGGGTTTTGGGGAAAGACTTAAAATGTGATCGGTTTTCAAAACTTGAGAATTTGTTAAGTTCACTAGACAATACAATCATAGATTCACTAACAGCCACTGAAATAGTTAATGATGTAACAACAAAATTACAACAATTATATTCTGGTACTGAAGACAAAAAATTTTTACAGTTCATTGAACAACAATTAAGTTTATGGGTTAGCTCAAAGAATAAATATTCAACAGAATTATTGATATTTAGTAGCTCAATGTTTTTTATGTATCCTGCCGCATATCGTTTTTTACGGGATTCTGGTTTGTTAGTGCTACCTCACCCAAATTACATCAAAACATTTAACGTAGGTTCTAATTGCACTGGGATAATACATAAGAAATATCTCGAAGAAACAATTAAAAGATTACCAGCTAATGAAAGGTTAGTGAATCTCTTATTAGATGAAATATATGTGAAACCAGAAGTTAATTATAAAGGTGGGAAACTCCAAGGGTTTTCTATGAATAAAAATTTAGAATTAGCCACCACGGTGCAAACCTTTATGGTTACATCAGTATTTTCTGGTAAAACTGATGTTGTTGGTATTTTTCCTGTAAAAAATTTAGATAGTCATTATTTATTGGAAATCGTCACAAAGGTTTTGGGGGTACTCGGTAATGTGGGTTATGAAATTTTAAGTGTTATTAGTGATAATAATCAGGTGAACAGAAATTTGTTTAAAAGGATGTGTGGCGGTGTGATGAAATCAAGTATTCCCTCACCGTTTGATTCAAATAAATTTTTTTTTTTTGTTTGACACTGTTCACATTTTCTGTTGCAGACACTGGAACACAGCTTTTTTTCTTTTTTAATACTCGGCCGTTCACAATGGAGTTCTGGTCCCAACCCTAATGTATGGAAGCGAAGCATGGAACTGGCAGAAGAAGGATGAGAGCAGAATAAATGCGGTAGAGATGAGGTCCCTAAGACGTATGTGTGGTAGAACGATAAACGACAGAATCTCAAATGCTGATATAAGAAAGGAATGTAGAGCGGAAGAAGGTATTATGAACAAAATTATGAAAGGATCGCTGCGTTGATTCAGACATATGGAACGTAAGGATGGAGAAAGAATGGTTAAGAAAGTATACGTAAATGATGTAAATGGGGTACGAAGTCGAGGCAGACCGAGGAAAACATGGCATGACCAAATTAATCAAATTTTAAAGGTTGGTCATGTTAGAAGTTGGAGGAATCAACGTACGTGTATGACTCGTTGTATGAATGTGGAGGAAGCTAGAGAGGTTTGCCAGGATAGAGTTGTGTGGTGGTCCATTCGCTGCCTACCCCTGCGGAGAAACGGCGTGATGGTTTGTTTATGTTTATTTGTTCAGTCTGTCGGTTTTCTTTGCCGATTCCCTCTGACAGTACTAATAGAATCGGTAGATCATAAAAACTCAATAAAATATATATTGAATACAAAAACATGTTTTCAATCACCACCCTATTCCTTCATTACACTCACAATTTAATAAAGCTTCCATATGATATCATAACCAGCGATATTCATGTTCTTCTTCATCTTCTTATTCTTCTAATTGTAGATCTTGTGATCTGTTTATGCAGGATATCAACTTTCTTCCTGTGATGAAGACGACCAGCCTTCTCTCCATCTCTTTGGTGGTCGTTCTGGTGGTCGACGGCCCTCTGGAGTCTCGTGTATCACGATATTAGGAATTCTTGCTGAATTCATTCTCTCAATGTGGTCCCTCCAGAATCATCTTCTCTACCTATTCCATCTGACTATGTCTTCAATTTTGCAGGATTTGCGAATTTCTTCATTGGTTATTGTATCTCTAAGAGTTCTCCCCACAATAAGTCGCAATATTCTCAATTCTGCTTCTCTTAAGAGATGTTCTGACAGTGTCTGCTCTTGCTTCGATTTCGTTAGAATTATTCATGTTTGAGAGCTAGAAATGAATTTACTCGACAAAGAACCGAGGTATCTGAGATGGCTTAGAAGGTAAGCAGACTGAAATGGCAGTGAGCCGGCCATATTTGTCGGAGGACTCACTGGTGACATGCGTTGGGAAAGGTTTACGTTCTGCAGTGGACGACGGACAACTTATTAGTCTTGTTAACTTCCATTTCACACACAACAATTGCACATGCTTTAATATGTAAAAAATATTTTCTTCCCTTTTGGATGAACTATTTTCTTATATACTATTTTTATTTTATTAAATGTACTTTTTCACATTGGATTCCTAGGTGTTTTGGTACTTTGAAATAATTCGTGTTGTCATGCAATTTCTGCATAAAAATTAAATGATATAATATTATTTTGCGAAACTTGGGTTAAAACTTCAAGGCTGTGAAGTATTCAAATTACATAAAAATATTTCTTTGAGATATTACAATGAACATTATTTTATTTTCCATATTTTTTTCTATCGAATCAGATTTATTAAAATAAGTAATGCACATGATTTGATTGCAGGCTCGATTATTTCGCTCGTAAAGCTTTATTAATAAATATTGAAATTTTAAGTTTACTAGGAATGTCATGAAGAATCATTTGCATTCTTAAAATATATCGAAAACAATTAAAAAAATAATTTAAAAAAATAATTTAAAAAAAACATCGATTCATCGTAACAAATCTGTATGAAAGGTACGACCGAATGACAGCTGAGGCGACGGCCTCCTCCGTCGGCCACATTGAATCGAACCCTGCGGCTTGTTATTACGTCAAGATGGCACTGGTACTGCCTCAGAATCAATAAATGTTGTTAAAGGTGAATTAAATTAGCTAAATTTAATTCACCTTTTTATTGAATTACAATTAATACTTAAAATGAATTTAGTTCATTAAATGTGCAAAAGTCAAAATTAAAATTATTAATTACAATGGAATATAATTCACGCGCAAGCATGCATTAATACTAAAAATGAATTATAAATTGATAATTAAAAACTCTGTTTTATGTATCACAATTGTGTTTTTATTTTTTCGCGACAATATATTCAACCAAAGTGGAATCAGTGATCCATCAATGAACTCCGTTTTCATCATTAGCATCATCACATTGATTAACTTAAGAGTTTGATGATTCAGTGTCCCTATCAATTGAAAAAAGAAATTCCTCGTCTTCATCTAGCCAAATATTTCGTTTATTAAGTACTCGCGGCTGCATTTCCCATGGTAACAATTCTCTGGACCGAATGTACACAGATACACCTATAAAATCAATACAAAATATACAATACGTATTTTTATTATTATTCACTAATCATAAATAGGTTATTTAATCTCTACGGACAACAACACTCGTCTATCATTTTACCAATGCACGCCTTGTCTTTTTCGAATGGAATTAATGGCGCAAATATTCTCTGCTCTCCTTCACAAAAGGGGTTTAACTTTTAGAATAGTCTCTCTTATACTGATTTTTATAACTTTGGACATTGTTAATCTAAAATTAATAAAGAAAACTAAAAATCGCGGCGACGATTCAAACAAAACTTCAAATCTGTCACATTGACGTTTGGGGTTTAGTTCACATTTGCACCACCGCCACCTTACAAAGGAACACTACACCATCTACGGGCGTTACCGAAACTAAAATATAACGCCATGATGGTTTTTATATTGTTCGTCAAATGTATGAGAAAAGTAATTCATTGTAATTATTATTTAGGAGTTTTTTTTCAAATGTTTTAATAACTATTCTGTTATCCGGGACGGAGACAAATCCAGCAAATCAAAGATCTTCAAAATTTGGTCCAGCCGTTCTCGAGTTATAAATGGTGTAACTAACACACGACTTTTGATTTTGTTATATATATATATATATATATATATATATATATATATATATATATATATATATATATATATATATATATATATATATATATATATATATATATATATATATATATATATATATATATATATATATATATATATATATATATATATATATATATATATATATATATATATATATATATATATATATATATATATATATATATATATATATATATATATATATATATATATATATATATATATATATATATATATATATATATATATATATATATATATATATATATATATATATATATATATATATATATATATATATATATATATATATATATATATATATATATTATGGGTGGGGGCGTCAACACTGATCAGAGAATGAAAATTTATGTTTAGTGAAAGTGTCATGGTTTTCGAGTTTTTTGCCATTTTCTAAATTTCATAAATAATTACCCCCCTGGTCACTCTATTCGGTGACATGATCACAAATCAAGGTATTTTCTCAATCTGTTTTTTGAATAGTACTCTTGGATAAATGCACTATTAAATTATAACTACAGTTTTTGTACCATTTGTTTTGTTTTTTTATTATTTGGTAATTTTATTCAAAATTTAGTTAGACGAAAAAAAAAAATGAAAGTTTGAGCTCCTGTGGTGTAAAAAAAATGTATCGCGACCTGTGTGACCAAGTCAAAATAAGTTTGCCCATTTTATCACAATTCCAAAATGGTATAAAACGCTCTATATTCAGCTTTCGGTTCAAAGAATATGCCTATTAAGGGGATCGGGTTGTATTATTTTTTAAATTACAGGTAATTATGAAAATCTGCTTTAATTATTAAAACAAAAAATAACATCTAACAGTTTTTATTAATATTCAATATATCACAACAAATGCTCAAAATGAGCACCACGGACCCCAGTTCAGGCTCTGCATCGCCTGATAAATGAGTGTTTGATCCTGCAACTGCAAACAGGGACTAACAACTTGGAGGCTTCAGTAGCAATCAAAGGGCTAGTACTGCAATGCCACGATTAAAGAAAAAGATTCTACTGGAACAGGAAAGCTGTAGGGTGGAGTTAGACAGGACTGCATCTTGTCCCCTACATTATTAAATATGTATTCAGGCATAGCCTTTAAAGAAGAATTAATAACTTTATTATCCGAGTGCAGTAATAGGTCCCTATTCATATGCCTTATGTTTATTGCAATAGTTTTGTCCTACTTTGCACGTAATTAGTTTTTCTCAAATTATGTATATTTTTGAATGCAAGAAAAAACAAATGACTCATAATCAATATGTATTTGTTATTTTGGAATTACAGTCGGATCCACTTTTATTTATTAGAGACCTCCTCCACCCTCAGCTGCAAATATAGCAATATTAATTACGCTGGAACTATTAATTATGACTCATAGTAATACAAACATGTGTAGAGAACAAAAAGTTGTTTCTAACATTTAAGGGGCGAGCATTCTTTGTTTCTTGATTTATTATATCTTATTACCGTTGGTATTATAATTTCACCTTGCTAAGATATAAGGCAAATTCCTCAACAAGGTGAGAAATGTGACATCCACGTGGATACAATTAGTACTGTATTCTCACTCGCAACGCATCTTGAATTACGAAAGAAAGATTGGAGCATTCTTGTTTTTATTATTGGTAAATATTCACATACACAAACAGAAACTCCTTTTATTATAGCTTATTACTTTATAAATAATTGAATAGTAAACGAAAGTTAATAAATATTGTCTATTGGAGCGCCGGCTGCAGTCCGAAGCCAGGCGCCGGCGGCTCCTCGGTGAGGGATGTCGGCTCTCCCAGCGGCTCGGCGGCAAACCTCCCGCTCCTGACAGGAGATAGAACATTACCACATATAATTACATTGCTACACCCGAGAAGGAAATCTGCTGCAGCTATGTGCATGTCCTCACCTCGGCCCGGGGCACGGCTTGCTTCCCGATTTTAAACTTTCAATAATTTCGGTTACATCTTCCGGCTTGAGGTCCTCCTGCGAGGTAAACAGAAGAGAATTATATTAAATGCCAATCTACTCTAACAGTGATAGTAATAATAGGAGGCACATATCATCTCATACGTACGTAGTAATCATCGTTGACTTGTATCATGGGAGCGTTGACGCAGGCGCCCAGACACTCCACCTCGGAGAGGTGGAAGTTGCCGCACGGGCTGTTCTGGCCCACTTGGCACTGCAGCTTGTCCTTCAGGCACTCCAGGATCTGGTCCGAACCTCGCAGCCAGCACGGGGTGGTGGTGCATATTTGAACGTGGAACTTGCCAATTGGTTTCCTGAAAAGTAGGAAGTATAGTCGGGCGTACGAGCACGGTGCGCAGTGTCCAGGTTGAGGCCGAGATCCGTGGGGCTGCTGACCTGATGAACATGGTGTAGAAGGTGGCCACCTCGTAGACACGCATGCGCGGCAGCTGCAGCAGCTCGGCCACGCGGTGCATGGCTGCGATGGGCAGCCAGCCGTGCTGGCGCTGCGCCAGGTCCAGCAGAGGGATCATGGCTGCCCGCTTGTGCCCCTCCGGGTAGATGTCCATGATGGCCTGCGCCCTCTGTAATTAATAGTTTTTTTTAGCGAGAATCGTATTCTTAAACTTTTAACATAGTCGAAATTGAGTTGCAATTGAAGGATTTATTCTGTGGGGAAGAACAGCTCCACGACAGGGTACCTTGGCATTATCCGGCGTGAACTCGAATGGAGTGTCGGCGTTGTCTTCGGGCGAGTCCCGGTGCACAAACAGACTATCGTGGCCGCGCGCCGCCGAGGTCTGGAAGCCCCTGACGGCGGTTGATCGCCACTAAAATATCAAATACAATTTTATGTCTACACGCTGAATGTCTTCACGTCGAATAGTTAATCTAGTAAATATCAAATGGAGGAAATCGAAGATCAATTATAAATAAAACAAACACAATGTTAGGTTATGTTATATAATAATTATGTTGCCTTAAAGATATTAATTGAAATGATAAAATCAATTTATCCTAAAATCTTATAATTATGCCTTACTAAGGTCTGCGCTGCACTTTTAACGCTCGAAAGCATATTTTGGAGACAGTCAGCTGTCAAATACTTTTTCGATTCAATCAATCCACAGATTAAAGCGGAATCTCTTGTCTCTGGCCAGTCTTCTTCTTCCCATGACTTCACTTTGGAGGTTTTCTATAATTTCAAATATTTTTTGAATAATTTGATAAGCAAAAGGTATTTTTATATAAATAAATCCATATAATTAGATACAATCTCCGAAATATGAAATATTAATTCTCACAGAGAAAGGTATCCCTCGATTCCACCGGAATCCATACATGGAGAATAATCTACATTGTTATTACTCCTTCTTTTACAATTCTCCATCAATGTCCTAAATTCATTTATTGTTTCTTGAACAATTGTCACGAAGATGCTTTCGTCACGGAGTGAAACATGAAGATTACTCGTTCTCCACTCCCGATCTCGAATCAACTCCTCACAACGTATTGATGCCCATGCGATTCGCTAATGACTCATTACTATTATGTTAATTGAGACTGCTCCGGGATGTAAAGTGATATGAGATTGAAACCAATATTTACTATTTACAATTATATTTAAACACACAAACATACAATATACAAAAAGAAAGAAACAAGATCACTTATAAACTAAAGATGACTTACTTGCTATCCGTTGGAACGACTTAAAACTACTCCGTCACTGAATAACGTTACTTGATCTGCGGCAATGACCGACGCTGACGCTGTCGTGGCCAGTATCAAGGACTGCCGGAGGCTGCATAACACAGAAGCATCACGCGGATGATGGACCGCGGATGGCGCGAGTTCCCTTCGCAGCGACAGCGGTGGCCAGCATCAAGCCCCAATGGTGATTAGCTGGCGCGGCTGGTTAGCACGAGGACGGTGATCTGCGAAGCCAGCGTGGTGGCGAGTCAGCCGCTAATGGCGTCCGCGCCAAGAGGGACGTGCGAGGCGGGAATGGCCGGGCGCCGCGCCGGCGGCCAGCGGGCGCTGGGAAGCCGCACGCCCGCCTCCTCTGAAGTCCGATTTTCCACTTCGCGATCTTTTGAGACTATCTCCCTCGGCGCGCGTCCGCCGAGGGAGAGATGTTCCTTTCACCGGAGGCCGGTGGTAGACTGACTCGCTCGAGAGCTGCCCGGAACTCTGCAGGGCGGAGGGTTAGATCATTCCCTCTCAAGTGTGGCCACTCTCTGCATCCGGCCGGCAGTACCTAACTGCTTTGCGATACCGGGGCAGAACGATATTTTTTTCACTCACAGAATTGTCACTATCACTATTATTGTTTTTAAATTGTCTTTCATAATCTTATCACTAATTAAAATTAAACTTAACTAAGATCAAACAAGCCTCCAGAGAGAGAACGCTTTTTCGGTCATGTAAAATTTGTCTAGTGCAATCTCACCTATTATGCCATGAAACATGGCTATATCACAATGATATGAAACTCCATATTATATAATTAATACAAATGAAAATGTCTGTTTTCTAGAAGCAAATTTATTTTTTTGGGAATGACATTGTTACGAGTGAAACATGAGATTAGTTGTATCTCACTCCATATCTCGAACCAATCTTCACAACGTGTTCATGCCCAAATTACTCGCTAATGTGATTATTATTCGATCTCTAAGATGCTCCGGGATGTATAGTGATATGAGATTGAAACCAATATTTACTATTTACAATTATATTTAACACACAAAATAAATAACAAGACAAAAAGAAATAAACCAGATTACTTATAAACTAAAGATGACTTACTTGCTATTCGTTGGCCAACGACTTAAAACTAATCCGTAATTTTATCCTCGGGACAGCAGTGCCGAGTTGGGGCTGCCTTCAGCCCGCCGCGGAGATCGGGCGAGGCAGACGACGATGAAGGGTGAAGTGGAGGCTGGCCGGATCTGAGGCAGCCGGCACCTGGCGGCTAATGGTGACGATGTGGACGGCGACGGACCGTGTCAGGCGATATAATCACAAATCAGAATAATAATCACAAATCCAAAGTCCAGAGCCAGCTCGAGTGTGATTCGGTGATATGGAGTCCTCGCGAGGCGAGATACTCGTTCATTTTAGAGAAGGTTCATAATTGATTTCTGAGATATATCTACACGAGAGAGTATGGTAGCTAGCTCAGCTTAAATATTCGAACTATGTATTACCTAACAATGTTAATATAACACAAGTCTCTTTAACATCTTCTTCTTTGCTAGCCTTCTTCCCTCCACTGCTGGATATAGGCCTCTTCAATTTTTTTCTACTCGTCTCTATCCTACCCCTTTTGTATCCAATTTCGCTTTAACATGAACCATTTTAATTTGCTTTCGTCATTTTCAAATAATAAACTGAAATGACTAAATTGGTACCTACGATTAGTACTACAGAACAGCCGATGATTTATTCTCAGTCATTCAATCATCGGGCTTTCACGGGCGATACCTTTGTAGTGGCTGCCCTCTCGTAGACCTTAGTTACTCCCGAACACCTCAGTCAATAAATACACTAGCTACAGAACTGACGTGTCTTCAATATCACTCTAAAATAGTGTTTCCCACACGCACATAGTATACCTTACGTACCTATACCTAAACCTTTTTGAAAGCATGAAAGCGATCTTTCATCCAAGCGGATAAGCGTGTGGACTTATAACACTGATTTCGGTTTACCCTTTGCTGCAGAATTGAAATGCTACGAATGTACAATTAACTGTTTTTTTTTATAGTATGATCCCTCGATTTGCCTCAAAGTTTTAGAAAATAACTGCTGAAAATGTCTTTTGAATGTAGTTGTAGATGATCACTTAAAACCATTAAGTTAGATAAATATGGATAAAAACAAAAATTTACATAATGTTTTTCTTGGAATTTTCAAAAAAGATACACATTTATATTTATATTTGGATATGTCTTCTTCAAAGTCTCGTTTTTACAGTTTGGGTATATTTTTCTATGTTCTTGCACACAACATAATAATAACTGCTTATGTTTTTCATCTGCGGTAGTCAAACAATGAAAGCTCTTTCAGCTGTGTCATTAACTGCTTTTAAGCTAGTAACCTTATTTTTAGCTTCCCCAAGCTTGAAGGAAACTACTATCAAGTTTCAGTCGTGAAAATAATTTTTTACTTTTTACAGAAAAAAAAATCACTCAAACATTCACCGCCGGGTTCCATTTAATCAATTCTGAAAGTTTTAGCTCGATCTGCTGGCTATTTGCCGAGTAAATGGTCTTCACAATAACAAACTTTGGCTTTTATTTATATAGAAGATAGAAGATAGATAGATAGATAGATAGACAGATAGATAGATAGATAGATAGTAGATAAAAGATAGAAGATAGATAGAAGAAGATAGATTAGATAGATAGATATTTATGCAGGCAATTAACATGTAAACTTGCACTGTACCAATCTAAATTATGTATTATAATATAAACATGCGTCAATATTCCAATGTTAATAAACATTTATGCATAAATACAATTGTACATGTCTATATAACGAATGTTGAAGTCGAAGTGTAGGCCTGAAGGTGGTTTTTTTGTGCGAAATAATTTTATATATTCTTAAATTCGCTCTAGTTTCAGAATATGTGGTGTGGGGGGTGGAGCGTCGCACGGCACTGGTTGTGTCGCGCTAGCAAAGAGGGCGCTAAATCGTTACAATAGGATGTGGGGGGCTGAATGGGAGCCAAATAACGGAATTATTTTGGGCCATAAGTCAGATCCGAGCTGCTCCTGCAGCAGCAGCGCAGGTGGGAATTCTCGAGGTGTGAGGTCGATGATACATTTAGATATTTATCGGTCGATTATTAAATAGACAGAGCGAACACTCGCGAAGTGATTTGTGGGTGATATTCTGAACAGAATATTCCAGTAGGATATCGATAATGGGCACCGCAGTGCAGACAGCTGGGCTGTCGATTCTTTGCGTGCTTGAGGAGCGTCCTTCAGTTCTCTGCCTTTCCTTTCCCTTATTCACGGCTACTACTCTTTTCACACATACATTGTGGTTGAACACGCAGTGAGAAAAACCCCGGAGGACGCTGGCTTCAATATTTGTTATGAGAGTAGCTTAGTTGTCGGATATGCAGATGATGATATTAACATAGAAACATCTCGTTTATTACGCGGGAATATGGGTGTTAAATGTAGTCGAAAGGACTTATCGCGGGCGTGATATTCATTACCGCGAGGGTGTGCTCATCTATGGGGGGAAATAATTTGGTTTATTCAACTTGTTCATCTATAATAGATCCAATCAATTGTCGCTAAGTCAATAAGAAAAAATACATTTTCAATTTGTAGGTTTTCAAAATTACATACTTACCTATATTAAAAATTTAATATTAGATTTTATTAACTTTTTAGCACAGAAATCTACGCGACTACTCGTTAAATTGATATTTTGGAAAGAGATATCTAAATGAAAATATGTGCAGCCTGTTAATGGGACGTAACACGATTTTGTTTTAATTACTTTAGTACATACTATGACGCCGCGCTCATATTTCCTTAAAAGTAGAAGAGAGCGCCATCTATGGACGAATAGCGACGGCGCGTTGACGAAAGTTGTCCCCGCCAACAGTGCACGTGTTTGAATAAAAAAATGAAACATGCTGAAAATGTGAGAAATGTTCTCAAATTTAAATAGTGATAAGGCGAGAGACATAGCCAGTTAGATCTTGTGTTATTTATCGTACAAGACTGGCGGTAATGTCCTCCAGTGAACCAGATATTATTATCCCGAGGGGATAATAATATCTGGTTCACTGGAGATTTACATATGACAAAAAATATTTATTTAAATTAAACCCTGAGTATAACGAAAAATCTGTGAATGCCAAATGGAGGCAAGACCATACATGATGAAATTAAATGTTTACTTTTGTTTTAAACTAACTAGTAGAGATGTTACTTGATGACAAAACCAAGGACAGATCTAACACTGCAATTGCAAATTTCGGTTAGGTTAGGTTTCGGTTAGGTTAGGTTAGGTTAGGTTCCTCACCCTATCTCAAAGAGTCTTTCCTGCTATCATCCTTAGCGTCCGCATCTCTGTAAAATCAAATAATTATATTAAAATGAGCAGTATATTAAAAAAAAAACACTCGAGGCTTTTGATCGATCATTGCAAGATTGGCGTGGAAACATCAGACCATTTGGAAATATTTTAATATTACATGCAGGAGATTTTAGATACATTACCTGAACGTCAAAAATAACTACCAAAAACTATGCTAATAAATTGAGTTACGATTGTGCTAAAGAAATAACAACAATTTTACAAAAGCATTCAAATAGCAATAAGTCCAACGATCGTGAATGGTCAGCATTGCACATCAAGAAGGTCCTTTCTTCAAATAATCTCAGAATTTGTGTAGCTGTTTCTCTTTCGCCACTCTAGACCAGAAGATATTATCATCCGTTGTCCTTGCTTTATGACCGATCCCATTCCATTTAAACATTATACTAGAGCCGCTCAGAAGTGAGTCTTGGGGCCATAAATCATTTCCCTATGTCTATCTCGCTTGCACTTACGGGCCTTATGGAGCGGTTTAGGGATGGGCGTAACAATAAAATAAATATATCGATAAGTAACGTTTATTATCGTATCTTGTTCATAAACTTTAACGAGTTAACAAAGTTTTGATATTAAACTTTATTTATGGGTTTTACGTGCGTTTAAATTAGTATGAAATTAGTGACTACCAGATACTAAATTAAATACCAGTAAAAACAGAAAAATTGTTTAATTTTAAAATTTGTATACCGTATGTCTATAAACCCAGAAAGAAAGTTAAGTATAAAAAACAAAGTAGATCATATTGTGGCCCTTAAAAGAGCCGTTTATATTACAAAAAAATGTATCAATCCTCATCGGAGTCTTCTTCATCAGTGATCGACGATTATAACTGAGGGCTCTTCAAGTATATTTAGGAATGCGGAAAACCATGCCATATATGTATCGCCATCCATTTCTGTGTGATAATCAGCATCCTTCGATTTTACCGCTTTAAATATTAGCTTCGCTTCTGGAACAAAGCCAGTCCTTGCGGAACCAGCATGGCAAACTATCAATCTTTGACCTTTTCCTACAGGCTGATTCTTGAAACCTCCTTCATCGTTGCTTCCAAGCCACATACGCTTTCTTGAATGGTTTTGATTAATCCATGTTTCATCCAGATAGAAACGCGGCCGCTGATCGTTAGTTCTTCTAAGTAAATCCAATTTCCTTAAAAAGTCCATTCTGGCACAAACAATATCTGTTCTTTCCATTAAATATTTACGTCCTTCGGCATTTTTCTTATACTTGAACCCAATCTCCTTCATGAGTGTTCTCATCGAAGTTTTTCCGCATTTAAAATCAGGTAATTGCTCTCGGTATTTTTCTAATATTTTCGCCACGGACGGATACTCTCCACTATCATAAAATGAACCTACAGTCCGCTTCAATACACTTTTATCAAAATCGTCAATATTGGTGACAGTTTCTTGTTTCTTAAAATTTGCTCTTGGTGTACAGGGGCTGCTTGATTGCAATAATTCAGTCTTTATTCGGTCCACTGTCACTCTACTCACACCACAAATAAACGCGGCCATTTCACGTGGTTTGTTGAAATTAAGAGAAGCTATTTTATTCGGATCACTTTTCAATTCATTGACAAACAAGAATACGTTGTGAATCACTGTTCGAGTTTGAGGGCTAATATCGCCATGTAATTTCTTCAAATCAATGTTGGAAAATAAAGTATCCATAGTGCGTAACGAGTGGTGACACACGAATGAATTCATTTAATTGCAGTAAACACATTTATAACAAAAAAGCACTGCATTCGGTAAAAACAATCATTAGTGACTCATCGTACATATCATAACGTACATATCATTACAAAATCATTATAGTGACTCATCGACACCACGAGAGCAGGTAGCCGTATACCGATAACAGTCCTGGGGCTTCCCATCCCTATTTCTATTGACATTTATGGCCCCACGACTCCGTTTTAAACGGCTGTAGTATAGTTATTTTACACGCTGCATCGGCAACTTTGGTCCGATCTTTGATTCATTAATTTTGGGCCCTAGAAATAAAAGAAAAAAAATTGAATTGCCATAAGGCGGACACCGAAGAGGCGCATAAGGCAAAATTTAAATTTCCATACAATGAATGAATTACAACTGTTGTTCACTTGTTTGCTGAAGATATTCTTAATATAAAAGGCAGTTCATGCTATATGCATAATAATAATAATAATAATAATAATAATTAGGTTAATTTGTCAAATTAATTAAATTAATCAAATTTTAAAGGTTGGTCATGTTAGAAGTCGGAGGAATCGACGCGCGTGTATGACTCGTATGAATGTGGAAGGAGCTCAACAGGTTTGCCAGGATAGAGTAGTGTGGCGGTCCATTCTCTCTGCCTATCCCTGCGGGGAAACGGCGTGATGGTTTGTTTGTTTGTTTAATTTGTATAACGCCGTTTTCGTGAATAGCTCACCTCAAGGGCGCTTTGACAATGTTTTTAGTCATGAAAGGTGCACGTGACAACAGCAATCAGACAACCGTTGTTAACATTTTATGCGATATTTTGAAAAGGTGGGTTTTTAGGTGAGATTGAAAGTCTGTCGGATTGTCAATGTATCTGAGGCGTGCAGGAAGCATTTTTCAGGCGGACGGACCTGCTACTGTGAAAGCCCGAGCAACACAAAATTAAGATATATAGGTGGCACGTTTGGGAGTGTGCTTAATTATTGTCTATAAACTGTAAATTTAAAAACCTCACCTGAAATTAATAATGGAATTTTCATATATGAATGAAAACTACTAAAAGTAGCTTATGTGTAATGAAAAAATGAGCCGGTTCTCATTCGCCACTCCAGGGTACATCTAGTTCACTGATCATCCGTTGTTTGACTGATCTAATTCCATTTTAACGAAGTTATTTTGCACGCTGCATCGATAATTTTCGTCCCATCTCTGATCCGTTACTTTATTTTCCTAGAAATAAACGGAAAAATTCATAAAAATAGTGGCAAGTTTTCAATTTCTATTCAATGAATGAATTCCAACTGTTGTTCACTTGGTCTACAGCATTGCACATCAAAAAGGTTCTTTCTTTAAATAATCTCTCTAATTTATAGATCCCGTAGATCCCTAGGTTATATGGCCTTTCCAAACTTCATAAAACAAACATCCCCATCAGACCAGTGGTCTCTTACAACCAGACTCCTTCATAAAAATTGTCTTTATTCTTATGCAACAAATTAAACCAATTAATCCAATTTAAACCTGTACATTACCATTCCAAATTAGTTCATAAAGATAACAATCTGTCTTGCGATACGCATTAGATATTGCAATGCATCATTTGATACTCGTAGTTCTCTCACCTATTATCATGTCAAAATGGAAATTATAATATGTATACTCATCGCTCAATGGCTTTATCATGTTAATATTGGAAGATTATCACGTAAGTAATCAGCGTCAAACGTAGAAAAAACAACACAAAATAACACAACCTTTCAGTAATGACGCGTTAGCTGAACTGTCAAAAAAGTGCTGCCACACGAAAAAATTAAAATTTCGTTCATAACCTCAAAATGACATTCGCGTAAAAATTATACTCGCCATAATTTAGAAGTATAATTACCTGTCAGCATTTACATTAAAATAACGTCAATAAAATGGGATTGTACCAATAAAACAACCAATTATTATACTACGTAATAAGTACATCTTAAAGTTGGCATGGTTAGGCGAGGATTCAGTGTTCATGTAGCCAAGCGAATTTGAACTTGAAAGATTTAGATTCAGAGCTCGATTATTAAGGTCTATATTTGCCTGTCATATGAAAATTTTCAATTAATTTATTAATTTATAGAGTTAATTAGAGCTCGATAAGTAAAAAAAATATGCCTATAACCACCGCCATATTTCACTTCATCAATTCTGTAAGTTTCCCGAGGATCTGTTTAGGAATAACCGAGTAAATGGTCTTCACACAAAACACACATTGAGTTTTATTTATATGTAGATGTAGATGAAGATATAGACTCATGTTTGGAAAACACTGTCGGCGTATCGAAGCGGCGGCCCACTCATTCTATGAATGACCATGCCGGTAAAAAGTTCATACTTGCTACAAGCTTGCGTAAAATATTTGGACGAAGCGACTGCTGCTCTCACACACCAGACGTGACATTTTTGTGTGGCTAAGAAAAGGTAAGCGAAGTTCGGAAAGGCCGGAAGTCAGAGAAAAAAGGCGAAATTGTAATTTTTATAGATATCCTGAAATTCGCTCTTCTTTCAGAATATATATTTTTTGTGAATTTTTTTTATCGGGGGGGGGGGTGGTCTCAGATGACCAGAAGATGGAAATACTTCCGGTAGAAATTCGTCGCACATCACTGGTTGCGTCACGCTAGCAAAGAAGGCGCAAAATGCGTGCGATTGCGCTATAAATCGCTAGAATAGAGTGATGGGGGGTTGAATGGGAGTCAAAATACGGAATTATTTTAGACCATATATCAAATCCGAGCTGCTCCTGCGCAGCAGCGCAGGTAGGAATTCTCAAGATGTGACGTCAATTGACACATTTAGATATTTATCGGCAGATTTCTGTAAGGTTGGGTTAAGTTAGGTTAGGTTAGGGTAGGTTATTTTTTTTTTGTATTTTTTTAGTGGAATTCTCAAGGTGTGACGTTAATTGACACATTTAGATATTTATCGGCAGATTTCTGTAAGGTTGGGTTAAGTTAGGTTAGGTTAGGTTAGGTTAGGTTAGGTTAGGTTAGGTTAGGTTAGGTTAGGTTAGGTTAGGTTAGGTTAGGTTAGGTTGGGACAAGCCCCTGTCGCTGGTATGCGAACTCCCAGGCCAGCGCGGCCATCTATGCGGCATCCCACCACCTACGCATCACGGGAGCGGACGACAACGGCAGCGGATGCTGGACCTGGGTGGAGGCCCGGGGTGTCAGAATTTACTCCTGCTACTTTTCGCCAAACGCCCCCTTGTCAGACTTTGCGAGGGATCTTGCGGGACTCAGAGATAGTGTCCTCGAGGCCAGACTGCCGGTCGTTGTAGCCGGGGATTTCAACGCCAAGGCGCCGGAGTGGAGTCCAAGCTCCACAGATAGAAGAGGCGCCATGGTTGCAAACTTAATGTCGGAGATGAGGCTCCACTCGATGAACGACGGAAACGGTAAGAGCCTTTGTAGATAACAAACTTTTTTAACCGTCCACGCAATTCTCTTTTTATTAAACTTCCAAATTCTATCACTTGTAAATCAAACGTCAAATTATTATTTAATCCCAATTCCAAAATGTGCCCCGGTCGCCCCTTCTTCAATTCGGCGAACCCATCGTCTTCTTAGAAGTAGCTTAAACTTTCTCTTTCCCCCGTCGATTAGTTCGTTTCTCAATTAACCAATACGGTGATTCCAAATTAATCAAGTAAAATCAACCTCAAACAAAAATTACAAATTAAATTTCAGTTGTTTCTATTCCATACATGGGATCACATCTTTCGTGCGTGCAAACGGTGAATTCCTTATTATTTGTAGTTTTTATAATTTGTGTTTAGTATTTTAATGTTTGATTATGTATTTTCTTTAAATTCGTGTGCCTTTATCGTGTATTTCCAAGTGAAAATGTCTCCTCTCCCTGAATCCAAAATCGTCGCTATAAAATCATTTAATTAATTCTTCTGATTTAATCTAAAACCTTCGCTATAAAATCGTTCAATTTATTATTTTAATTTCAATCTTTTAAAAATAACTCATAATAATAACGGCTTTTTAATTTTAAATTCCAGCTATAGGCTGTCCTGTACCCGCCGGAAACGGTAAGAGCCTTTGTAGATAACAAACTTTTTTAACCGTCCACGCAATTCTCTTTTTATTAAACTTCCAAATTCTATCACTTGTAAATCAAACGTCAAATTATTATTTAATCCCAATTCCAAAACGGCGGCTCAGCAGGACTTGTGAAAAGTGACTTTTCTGTACCTACCCCCCCCCCCCCGATAGAAATTTTTCAAAATTTCCACATTTTCGTGATCGTGGTGCTATTTCAGGATATTCCAGCTTTTTCACCTTCAACCGTCCAAAATTCCCAAAATATTTTCGGAAAAAGAAAATATTTAAATTTTTTTTTTTTTTTGGAAATATGTTAATTGGGTAGATGAGCGCACGAGCGATGGCGCCCTCTCCCAAGAGGATGGCGAAGCCCAAGAGAGGGACTTCGTCCACATCCACGGATCCCACTCCCTCCACCTCGAAGTCCCCCCCCTCCCCTCCTCTGAGCTCAGACCCGAGCCCTTCCTTGAAGCCCACTTCTCCTTCAGCGAGCTCCCCTCCGAGTTCTGTTTCCAGGACCAAAGCAGACGAGCCTTCCGCCATAATCGGCGAGCTGATCAAGAGAGCCACTGTCGCCATGAAGAACAGTGGCAATATTAAAGTCGCCATAAAAGCGGAGGTGATGGACTGCCTCAAGGCCATAGGAGAAGAGGTGGCCGCCAAGGACCTGGAGATCCGTGAGCTGAAGGAGAGGCTCTCTTGCGAGGTGCTCCGCCTGAAGTTGGAGCACGCGGAAGAGAGCCTGAGGAGGGAAGAGGCGCACTCTGCGCGACTTGCACTTGGCCCTCACCCGTCCGCACCTGTAGACGCGCCAATCGCAGTGGAAGCTTCGACTTCCAAAAGCTACGCCGGGGCCGCTGCGACCCCCCGCAGCGCCAACAAAACCTCATATCAGTCAAAACAGACAATAGCTTCACCCGGCGTGAGCCCTAAAGCTGGGCACACCGTGGTCATCTCCGGAAAGGAGACAATGGCCGGCGAGGCGATCGAGAGGATCGTTAAGCAAAACGTTAAGGTGACGGCTCTCGGAGTCGGCATCCAGAGTCTTAAGAGAACCGCGACCAAGGTGATCGTCAGGTGCGACACCCTGGAAGAGTGCCGCATTTTTAAGGATGCGGTCACACAAAATGCCACCTTGGAGGTGCGGGAGGAGGTCAAACTCCGCCCGCGCGTGATCATTAAGGGAGTGGACGCGACGATGTCCAAGGAAGACCTCGTCGCCGCCCTCTTCTCACAGAACAGAGCCCTAGAGGGACTCCTTGCGGGAGCCTCGAGGGAGGAGTTGGCTTCGGTCCTCTTCTTCGTCGGGTTCCGCAAGGATAAAGATCGAAAGTGCGCCATCCTCTCCGTCGCGCCGCCGGTATATGGGCTCTTAATTAATGGGCAAAATAAAAATGTAAATGTGGGGTACGCGAGGGCCCGCGTAGCGGAGTACCTGGCAGTGCTTACCTGTCAGAAGTGTTTGTCGTACGGACACACTTCTGTCCACTGCAGGAGCAAGGAGGCCTGTTGGCGCTGCGGCGGCGAACACAAGGCGGCTAGCTGCAAGAAGGCAGCGGGCGCGAGCGATACTTGTATCAGCTGCGAGCGCTCCAACAGATCTGACAAA
The DNA here is from genome assembly GCA_022606425.2 of Lepidostoma basale. Taxonomy (NCBI): domain Eukaryota; kingdom Metazoa; phylum Arthropoda; class Insecta; order Trichoptera; family Lepidostomatidae; genus Lepidostoma; species Lepidostoma basale. The sequence continues at coordinate 445,173 of JAHDVF020000876.1, forward strand.
ACTCGCCTCGCGACCACTCATCGAGTGTTCTCCGAGGAGTGTCCTCACTACCAGAGGCACGTCGTCGCTTACAGGGCCAGGGTGGATTATGGCCAGTGAAGCGTCGACGAATTGGGAATGCAGGGTTGCTCAAGCGAACCTTCAACGGTGCGAAACAGCCACCCTATCGTTTCTTAGAAACATCACATCACTAAAATATGACGTCGCGATTATTCAGGAGCCGTACACCGGACGCGCGGGAATAATTAACAAGTCAACGTACGACGGTCCGGTGTACCAAAAAGGCAGTGCGGATTCGCCGGCTAAAGCGGCCGTGATTATTTTGAACCCGAAACTGGCCGAGAGATCTATTCTTCTGGACGAGCACAGCGATCGCGCGAACATATTTGTACAGGCAGAAGTGGGAGGACCTCCTTTGGTGGTGGGCTCTCTCTACTTTCCTCCAGGCGATGACATAGACGCCGGACTCCTCAAGGCCGGTGAGCTGATAGACAAGAAGAGGCACCACCGCATCCTGATCGGGGCCGACGTCAACGCGAAGAGCATTTGGTGGGGGAGTAAACGGACCGACAAGAGAGGAGACAGGGTCGATCAATTTATTTCCCACAACCAGCTACACGTGTTGAACGAGGGCTCCGTTCCGACTTTCGAAACGATGCGAGGGAGCGCTCTTCTCAGCAGCGTCATCGACGTGACCGTCTGCTCCGCCAACCTCATCAAGGAAGTGGAGCACTGGAGGGTGGATAGAGACATAGCCGCCTTGTCCGACCACAACGCCATCACTTTTACCGTGTCGCTGCGCAAGAGCCCCGACGCCGGGAGATGCGAAACTACATTCCTGTACAAGACGAGCAGAGCGAACTGGAAAAAATTTGACAAGTCGCTACGAATTAACCTCGTATCCAAACAGCTCACAGTCGAAAACATCGAATCTAACACGCGACAAAGCGCGCTCAACAGGCAGGTGGGGGACTACATCGAGGCAATCGCGGACGCGTGTCGGGAGTCAATACCGACCATCAAGCCTCCCGAGCGCCGGAGGAACCCGTGGTGGAACTCAGACCTGGACGACATGAAGAGGGAGGTCGTCCGGGCCAGAAGGAAACTCGCCAGTTCCGGCCCAGTCCGCAAGGAGCTCGTGACGTTGCCCGCCTATCTGGAAATAAAGCAAAAATATAAAGACGCGATCAGACACGCGAAGATTAACAGCTGGAAAGAGTTCTGCTGCATTCAAAATAAAGAGACGGTCTGGTCGTCTGTACAGAGGATCATGAAGAGCGCCCGGCGTCCGCCTCCCGCCACCCTCAAATTCGGGAATAACACCACCGACTCCGCGCTTGAGACGGCGACCGCACTTCTGGAACATTTTTTCCCCGCAGACGTAACTTCACGCGAAACGCCCGAGCAGCTCTGCATTCGCCGAAACGACTACGAGTCACTGCTCGCGGAGGACGACGTCCCATTCGCGGCTGAGGAGATCTCTAGAGTGCTGAATAACATGGATCCGACCAGAGCGCCGGGACGAGACCATCTCACCTCGGACATCTGCTCGAGAGCTTTCGCGACCGCCCCCGAGGTGCTGACCGGCATCTTCAATGCCTGTCTGCGTTTGGGGACCTTTCCGATTCTGTGGAAAATAGCGAGAGTCAAAGTCATTCCGAAGCCCAATAAGGACGACTACGGAGAAGTCGCCTCCTACAGACCCCTGGGACTGCTTCCTGTGCTGGGAAAGACGCTCGAAAAGCTCCTGATCAACCGCATCTCCTGGAGATTCGGAGGACGGGGAGCGCTCAGCGTCCGCCAGTACGGATTCACCCGGCAGATGGGCACTGAGGACGCGATGGTATCTGCGGTCGGCCTTATCAAGAAAGCAAACAGCGAGGGGTGTCACGCTTGTGTGATATCCCTAGACATCAAAGGGGCGTTCGACAACGCCTGGTGGCCCCATCTGCTGTCGCAGCTCGCCCGACATGACTGTCCGAGAAACGTCTACGGCGTCTTCAAAGACTACCTCTCGGACAGGACTGTGGAGATACGACACGCAGGGGCCTACTCGAGCAGGTCGACGAGCAAGGGCTGCATCCAGGGATCAGCCTGCGGACCGGTTCTCTGGAACATAGCGCTGGACGAGCTTCTGCAGCTGCCGTATCGCGAGGAAGTCCACATCCAGGCTTTCGCCGACGACGTGCTGCTGATCGTGAGGCACCGAGACGTCGGAGCCGTGGAAGCGATAGTCAACGAAACACTCGAACAGATCACCTCCTGGGGGGATCAAGTCAAATTGCAATTCTCAGAGGAGAAAACTAAGGCTTTGTTCATCACGAGAAGAAAGGCGTCAGCCCCTAACCTCGTGATGAACGGGAAGCCTCTCCCGCTGTCCAAGGACTGCAAGGTTCTGGGGATTGTATTGGACGACACTCTCAACTGGAGTAAACACGTGGACATGGCGTGCAAAAAGGCCGTCAATTACACCAAGAAGCTGACGTGCATGGCGAAGGCCACATGGGGACTCAGCCCGGAGGTACTGCGGGCCCTTTATATCGGCGTGGTGGAGCCGACCATCACCTATGCGGCGAGCGTCTGGGCAGAAGCGGCATGCAGGAATAACATCCAGCTGAAGCTGAACAGGGTGCAGAGAACGATAGGCATTAGAATTTGTAAGGCCTATAGGACCGTCTCTCTGACCTCTGTTCAAGCGATAGCAGACCTGATGCCGCTGGACCTGAGGCTCAAGGAGCTCAAAATGATAGGTGATGTCAAACGAACCGGCTCGATCGAACTCTTACCGGGGGACCGCGGGTACCAGGGTGTCGTCAAGTGGACGGAGCTGCCGCATCCTGTCGAGCAGACCGGGGAATTGACGGCCCACCCTGAGACATACAGAAGAGATGCATTCCCCTCTGACGAAATTGATATTTACACAGATGGAAGCAAGACCGAAGGAAAGGTTGGCGCGGCGTTCGCAGTGTTTGGCGCAGCCGGAGAGTTAAAGTGTAGGAAGCTGCCCATGGCGGATTACTGCACGGTATTCCAGGCCGAACTCTTCGCCATCGCAGAGGCCCTGAGATGGGTCGTCGCCGACACCTCGTGGAGGAAAGTCAACGTGTTGACCGACTGCATGAGCGCGACGAAGGCTCTGAGCGACGGCGCGCCCACCAATCCGATGGTCTTTCAGATTCAAAAGTCTTCCAAAATCCTTAGAGACCGAGGTACCGAGTGCAGCTTCTTGTGGATCAGAGGTCACAACGGGCTGGAAGGGAACGAAAGAGCAGATGAGCTGGCTAAAGCGGCCGCCCTTAGGGTCAAAACTGCCAAGCTCTACTCTGAGTTTCCTCTCAGCTACGCAAAGCGCACTATCAGAGAACACACGAATCAGCTGTGGGAAGAGAGATACGAGAACAGCGCCACCGGAAGCGGGACCAAGAATTTTCTCCCCTCCATAAGAGATGCGAAAGAGCTGAGGAAGAGAATAGCACCTTCGTTCCAGCTCTCGCAAATTCTCACTGGGCATGGTGCCACACTCTCGTATCTACACAGATTCAAGATTAAAGATTCACCTCACTGTCCCTGTGACTCACAAACAGACCAAACAATCGAACACGTTATCATCCATTGCCCCATTTACACGCGAGAGAGATGGAAACTGGAGAAGGAGTGTCAAAGAAGAGACATCCACATCACAGATCTCCCGGCCATCCTCCGCAACAAAGATACACTATGCAGTTTCGTGGACTTCGCAACCACGGTGGTGGATCGGTTGCGGGTCACTAATAAATAACAAATGTATTTTTTATTTTTTTTACAGGTACGTCGCGTCCCGACTGAGGTTTTCCATGGTTCCCTCAGTCGTAAGGCAAATGTCGGGATGCTTATTAGCTAGTCCATGGAATTCCATAGATAGGAACTCCACTTCTTTAATTTTCTTCTCTCCCCTCTAAACTCTTTATTTCTTTTTCTCGGCAAATCTCTGCCACCCCAAAGATACACTACTTCGCTGAAATGCCAATTAAAAAAGTCCACACCGCCCTGATAAATAAAATGCAGGGCAACAAAAATAGAAACAACCCAAGTAAAAAAAAAAAAAACTCGATGAACGACGGCTCGGCGACCTTCCGGCGCAGGGGCGCCGAGTCGTCGATCGACGTAACCTTCGTAGGCGAGTCGCTGCTCGGGAGGGCGAAGAGATGGCAAGTCATCGAGGCGTACTCCCACAGCGACCACCTATACATCGAATTTTCTGTCCAGCCGCGCTCTGAACCCGGAAACCGGCACGCCATCTCTCGGGGATGGGCTGTGCGGAAAGTGGATGCACCAGCGCTCTTGGAGGCTGCTGCAATGAAACGAGACGAGGTGTTGAGTGCTGTCAGCGACGCCGGGCGGGGAGTCGAGGAGGTGGCGGAGGCCCTGAACGATCTCCTACTGTTTGCGTGCGATGCCTCAATGCCTCGGAGAAGAGGACCCTCAGCTCGCCGCCAGGTGTACTGGTGGAGCGAGGAGATCGAGGCCCTAAGGAGGGCCAGCGTGGCTGCCTATAGGAGGACACAGAGACGCCCCCAGTGTCCTGAGCGCCGCGGCGCATATCAAGAGGCAAGAAACGCGCTCAGCAGAGCCATAAAGAAGAGCAAAGCCAGGTGCTGGGAGGAACTGTGTTCGACTATAGGAGCGGACCCATGGGGAATGCCCTACCGAGCGGTCCGCAAGAAGCTGAGGTCGGTAGAGGAGGACATTTTCCTCAATAACCCGGCCAACGTGGAACTGGTTGTCGCGGAGCTGTTTCCTCAGCAGCCACCGCGACTGCGGCCCTCGGTTGATCCACCAGAGACGGAAGCGGCGCCGGTCGTCGTGGAGCCGTTCACCGAGAGAGAGCTTGCGGCAGCAGCTGGGCGATTGAAGCCCGGCAAGGCGCCGGGACCGGACTGCATCCCCAACACGGTGATCAAGATGGTCGCCCGAGATGACCCGCAGCTCCTTCTCGCGGTCTTCAACAGGTGCCTTGAGGCTGGAACGTTTGCCGCTCCATGGAAGCGGCAGAGACTAGTCCTCATCCCCAAGGGCAAGAGGGGGCCACCTGGACCATCGTCGTACAGGCCGCTATGTATGCTCGATGGGATGGGAAAACTTCTGGAGACACTCATGCTCCAGAGACTCACCCCCCACCTCGAGAGCGGCCTGTCACCACACCAGTACGGCTTTCGACCCGGGCGGTCGACGATACAAGCAACACAGAAAATTGTCGAAACAGTGCGAGAGGCGTGGCGAGGGAGCGTCAAGGCGAGCAGGCATGCCGTGCTTGTCGCTCTTGATATCAAAAACGCCTTCAACACGGCCAACTGGGGGCGAATCCTCGAGGCGCTGACAGGGATCGGGGCGCCGTCGTACATCTGCAGGCTGGTGGCGAGCTACCTAAGCGAGCGGGTGCTGATGTACACCGGAGATGGCGAGCCCCTCAGTAGATCTGTCACCGCGGGCGTCCCCCAGGGGTCGGTTCTCGGCCCCTCGCTCTGGAACGTCATGTACGACGGAGTGCTTCGTCTGAGGCTGCCGGAAGGAGCCACAACGGTGGCATTCGCCGACGACTTGGCACTCATTGTCGTCGCAAAGTCGTCGCAACTGCTGCGAATTAACTGCGAGGAGGCGCTGCGCCTGATCAACCGGTGGCTCGGCGAGGCTGGATTGGAGCTGGCAGCACAGAAGACGGAGGCCGTCTTCTTCACGAGGAGAAGAGGACTGCCTGCTCCCGTCATCAGCGTGGGGAATCACGTGGTACAGTTCTCCAGGTCGATCACATACCTCGGCATGGTGATCGACGACAAACTGCGATTCATGCAGCACACGGAGGCCGCGGCAGCCAAGGCGGCTCGCGTGGCGGAAGATCTCGCCAGGCTGATGCCGAATGTGGGAGGACCGAAAACCTCTCGCAGGAAGCTATACAACGAGGTGGTCCACTCCATTCTGCTCTACGGCGCGCCAGTGTGGGCGGAGGCCATGAGCATGGAGAAGGCCAGGCTCAACCTGGCGAGGGTGCAACGCAGAAGCGCGCTGCGCGTGGCTGCAGCCTACAGCACGGTCTCCGAGGATGCTGTCCTGGCAGTCTCCGCGATCCCACCGATTGACCTGCTGGCTCTGGAGAGAAGAGCTACCCACGGCGGCGTTGCCCCGGAACTGGCCAAGGAAGCCACTCTGGCTGCATGGCAGAGCAGGTGGGACGGCTCAGGGAAGGGCAGGTGGACACATCGGCTCATCAGAAACCTGAAACCGTGGGTGCAAAGGACCCACGGGGGGCTGAGTTTCCACCTGACGCAGTTGTTGACCGGGCATGGGTGTTTCGCGGCATACCTGAGGAGAATAGGAAGGGAGACATCTGCCGCGTGTCGTAGCTGCGGGGAGGGCGAGGATGATGCCGCCCACACAGCTTTCACTTGCAGGGCGTGGTCCGAAGAGAGGGACCGGCTGGTGCAGGTTCTCGGCGTGGCAGATGTCTGCCCCGAGAACATGCTCTCAACCATGCTTAGATCCAAGGAATGCTGGGCGGCGTGGTCGGAATTCGCCAGAGGCGTACTCTCCAAGAAGGAGGAGGAGGAGAGGATTCGGCAGAGAGCGGCAAATATCAACGCAGGATAAAACCTTAAAAAGAAGGTTACACAGGTCTGCCCCAATCGCTGAGCTACGTGCCTAACGGCCAACCCGGCGGGGCAGACCCTGAGGAGGGGTTTTAGTGGGTAAAAATCCCACACTACCACTGGAAAAGCAAACCAGTGGCTGTCTTTCTGAAGATTTCCCCTCCTCAACAAAAAAAAAAAAAAAAAAAAGGTTAGGTTAGGTTAGGTTAGGTTAGGTTAGGTTAGGTTAGGTTAGGTTAGGTTAGGTTAGGTTAGGTTAGGTTAGGTTAGGTTAGGTTAGG